>REGM01000037.1:360289-398912 GCA_004194415.1 Aurelia aurita
TTCTTCCAAAGCTGCTCTAGAATGCATCATAAAGCATCAATATGCACACTCAGATATATAATATATATTTCACTTCATAATTTGTTTTAATTTATTCATTAGGTATTTGCACTACTTTGTTATTATTTCATTAAAAGCTCTAATTACTAATGAAAATACACTAAAATGCTTTAATATCATTCTTAACGTTCAAGAAAACCAAATTTGGTAATCAGAGTTAATTTATGACACGTAATATATATATGCTTTGACATTATTGACATAAACTCCGATGATGCATAATTTGAAAGTCCTCATCATGAATTATCGAATGGTGATATTATCGGTGGTCTGTGATCTTTGTGGCAAAAATTACAATCTTTCGCATGTTGAGAAGAGCATTTTCACGTGGTCAGTGTCTACCATTTTGAAAATTTGTTAACCTTTAAATAGCCTATTAGATTTTAGGGAAAGTCACAAAGTCTCGGCTCTTTATCATAAAGTTTACATCAGATTAAAGTTGCCACCTTGTGCCCCTTCCTTGTAGTAGTAGGGTTTAAGGCCAAAACATAGCAGTAGCTTGCCTTCCCTTGTTATCTAACCTTTTTCGCTTTCTTCACCATAAATATTTGAAATCTGATTTTGCTGGCAGGCAACACCTAGCAAAAAAGCATGGCATGTAACAGCATTTTCTCTATTACTTGACAGAAGCCCTAATATGGTCTCAATGCATTTAATTTGTAGTTGTAATTATAGATTTAATTCATATCAATATATTTAATCATCTTGAGATAATAAATGTCAAAGCATATATTATTTTACAGCTAATTCAGCAGTATTTGCTGATATCAGTACGTATTTGTATTATCGTGTCTAAATTACAAATATCCTGCATTGTCGGTTCTGAAAATAAAGAGGGGGCACAATGTGCCTCAAGTCTCCCTAACGTTGCAAAAAATCCAGTTGGGATAAGGTAAAATCAATCTATACCAGGTCAAATCGAATGAAGTCAAATATAAAGTCCAATCGCGTGTAATCAAGTTATATCTAGTTAGATTACATGTAACCTGAAGTCATTTTAAATTAAGCAAAGTTGGAACTCAATTTGATAACACCCGTTTTGACGTTATATGACTATACTTGACATGACTTTATGTTACTACATTAATTGACTTGACGTTGTATGACTTGAAATTGATGAGTTGACTTGATATATGTAATGTCACTTAAGTTGATTTTCCGTGAAACAGATTTAACTTGACTTTTATGTTCTGACTTGCTATGACTTGAATTGAATCAATATGATTTGAATCTATTTTGACTTGATGTGACTTGACTTGATATTTCTTGGAATTAATTTGACTAGGCATTAATAATTCTGGACTTGATGTAAGTTCATGTATGAACAAAGTTGATTTGATATGAATTGATATTAACTTTTTATTGGACTTGATTAAGCTTGGCTTGATGTGACTTAACTTGATATGAACTGACTTCGTTTGATATTACATTACATTACTTGACTTGAAATTGATGTCACCGTTCCCTGACATGCAGTCCTGATGGACTGATGGTACTATCATCTTTAAATGAGTAACAAGAAACGTGTTTGAATAAGTAAAAATGATGTGACTGAACTGGTCTTGACTGAATTTGAATTTATATGACTTCACTGTATATGGCTTGACTTGTCTTTAAGGATCTTGACTTAATGTATTGTGAGTTGACTTGACTTGTAACTAATATTTCTTGACTTAATATGTCTTGATTTGAAATAACCTGAAATTGCTTTCACTTGACTTTATGCCTTGACTTAAGGGCTTGACTTGACATAACTTGAAGTTATAAATTGTGACAATATATGCCATGACCTGCTATTACTTGAAGCTATAGTGACTTGAAATGATACATATTCTCTTGCTTTCAAATTGGCTTGTCTTGAAAAAGCTTAAGTTTGGCTTGAATATAAATTACTTATCTAAATATGACTTGACTTAATTTTGATTCAATTTTGACTTGAATTTATTTGACTTGACTTAATACAGAGTTGCTTGAATGAACTTAATTTGATGTATCATGATGTGACTAGACTTAAATTGATACGAGGCAACTTGATGACTTGATGACTTTATAACTTGATGACTGGTATAGTGGGTTGGACACTGGACAGATGGTGGGTACAGTATTCATTGATCTTAAGAAGGCATTTGACACTGTAGACCATGACCTCCTCCGCAAAAAATTAGAACACTGCGGTGTTCAACAAAGGGAACTTTCTTGGTTTCAATCCTATCTCTCTAACAGAAAACAGTAATGTCAATGCAAAATTCGTCCATTCATATCATGTCATATTACACAAAGTCAAATTGATGTAAGTTACACAGTATTAAGTCAAGTCATATAATGTCAAGTAACATCAATTTCAAGTAATACCAAGTCAAGTCATACCAACTTAAGTAATATCAAGTCAAGCCACATTAGTTTAAAGTGATATAAAGTCATTATACATCAAGCAAAATTCTGTCAAATCAAGTTTTATCAAGTCATGTCATACTACACTAGTCATGTTGCTTGAAGCCGCAAAATTTCAAGTCAGGTCCTATCAAGTTAAGACACATCAATTCGATTCCTATCAAATCATATCAAGTTAACCCTAATTTGACAGGGGGGTTTTCCACCCCTCCTGTCAGCTTTTTGCGGAGCATTTATTAACGGCATGAGCTATGACTCTCTACTTTCTAACAACTACTAATTATCTATTAGCTACATTTTGACAATAAAATTTTTGAACAATTGGAGTCACGTGGCAGATGACACTACCATATTTGGAAGATGGTATTGAAAAAATCAATGTTTTGATCTTTTTACAACCAGAATTAGTTTCAAATGTTGATTATTATACCCTAAAAGAATCATCAAACAAAGAGCTTTCATTTGTTATCAAGAACAATGGAATTTGCTGACATCAGCATTTTTAAATGATGACGTCACATTTTGCGTTTTGAATTACATTTAAAGTATTTTGAACAAGTTATTATCAATTTTTGGTCGTAAAACCCACTTGGTGGTTGTGACGTCATCAATTTTTGTCCTTTCCTTCCACAATAACTGTCTATAATAATAATAATAATAATAATAATAATAATAATACGAATATTTATACAGGATAACCTATCAGCATAATGATAATACTGTTATCTTAAGGGTCCTGTCATAAAAGTAAAAGGAAAAAATAAATACAAACTTATGCTACATTACGTTTTTGACTTTATAGAAGGAAAGATGTATATATACAGTTTTCTTTATGGAAAATGTTCGTTTAAAAACGAAGTAAATACAATCCTGGACTCGATCTTTCTTGCATCGAGTGGTAGATCATTAAAAATCTTCCCACCAGCAACAGCGACACACTTAAGTCCAGTTTTCGTTTTCATCTGTGGCAGTTTGACGCTATGATTATTATTCCTTGTACATTGTTCGTGCTTTGTTCTTTCAAAATAGTCCTTAAATGGTTCGCATACATTCTTCTGTAGGCAGTCAAAAACAAACTTGCAAACTCTCTTCTTCATTTGATTCTCGATGTTCGGAATTCTCAGATCTGCGTTTGGGGGACATTTTGATTTTATAATGTCCAAGCTTCGTTTCTCGATACTTCGCAACCGCTTTAATTTCGAATTTGGCCATACAAGCCCAACTGATCCACAGTATGTGAATAGGGGCATGATCATTGCGTTGTAGATCACTACGGCAGTTGACGTATCAATGGAACTGCGAATGCGCCTGAGTAGGTTTACCCTTCCTGCTGCCTTTTTGCAGGTTATATTAAGATGAGTATCAAGCGTTAGTGAAGGGTCTAATGTTACTCCAAGATATTTATATTGTGTTGTACAATTGATGGAGGTCTCGCCGACATTGATGTTGAGCTGTCTCTCTTTGAATTTACTTAATCTCTNCAAATTAACTATGCAAGATATTGCAATTTTGATACTCTTTCGCGAAAATTGAGATTCAAGAATTTGCGATTTGGACAGGATCAGTCTCGGAAAATTGCCTGCCTCCTCCTCACTTGTTAAAATATTGCAGTGAAACTTTACGAGTAGTTGCAAATTAGGTAGGTGCTTTAAGAAAGAATGTTTTAGTGCCATAGTATTTCTCCTTGCAGAGTTATGAAAACAAATCTACTACTCTAATCTAATCGCAAATTTGTCCTTTGAAGATTAATATTTGAACTCTCAAAGCATCAATATCAACAAACAAGGCATCTATGTTCAAGTTGACTATCGAGGGATGTTTTAAAAATTATTTCGGATTGATTCGCGCTAAATTCTTATCGCTAGGGTGGACCAACCTGTATACTTTTTTTGGGACACCAAGTAGGAGGGAGGGGAGCAAAGTTAAAGCATCCTTTATTAACCCTATTTCACATGGGGTATTTTTTTATATTTTGGCATGGGGGGCGTTTTTCGCCCCTCTCTTTTCTCTGAAAGTTCAAAGGATATAATAATGAGACTTACCTCAATCGTTTTTTGGACAATAAGCTTTTAAAATATGATAATGGCAATCAATTAGTCACGTGATTCGTTGCTAGGCGACCAAAAAACAAAGGAAAATTGGCAAATTTATGGCTTCTCCACAAGAAAAATTCTATTTAATTAATTACATGACCGATGTTAATTCTAATGGTCTTAAATAATGGAAAACACCATGTAGATCCAAAATATATACTTTCAAGATAATTTCAAGCGATTTTAAATATCTATTTTTAGAACAGTTAGCATTTAATCAACTCTTTGTTCTCGGGACAGACTCTCACTTCGGTGTTTTCATAGTATTCTTCCTATTTCCAATCCATATTGACTAAAAATGCATTAAACAAGCAAGATAAAGCTAATTTGCTGCAAAATTTTCAATTCATACACTTATTTGTCCGAAAAATGACGTCATAAATGTAAATGACATCATAGATATTAAATTTTGCTGATGCCAGCAAATATGTGAAAATTATATATAAAATGAAAGCTCTCATTATGGTCGAATGAATGATACATGTTTCAAGTCGATCAGACAAGAAAAAAAAACATTATGGGCGTTTTAAGCTTTTTTTTGTCGACCACTCTCCAAATATTGTGCTATTGTGGTCACGTAATCAAATCTAGAACAATGAAGTATTGAAATTATAATTGGCAGCTAAATTTCATTAAATGTCACCGAGGTTTGGTTGCTAGACCTTGTGTAGTTTAGGCGCAATGTAACAAAGTTTGGTTGGGGGGGGGCGAAAAACGCCCCCCATGAGAAATAGGGTTAAGAAATATCATACAAATCAAAGTCAAACGCATAGCTCCACCAAAGTAGCCGAACAAACGGAATGAAATTATTTTGAGACACCCTGCAGTCGAATAGAAGCTAGTTTCAAGATATTTCCCTGGATGAATCTAAATACAATCATCATGATTGCAAGCAGATCACGTACTTCTAAAGTCCATTAGAATTGTCATTAAACTATATTCATTAAGCAAAAAGAAAATCTCGCAGAATTTTACGACTCTCTAAACATAGATGTAGCTAAAAATATGAGCAAATTAGATAAAGTACTACCCTTAAACTCGATTAAATAAATAGAATTAAAATTAAGTGTATAATTTGCGTTATAAAACACCCTGTAAACCTAAAATCTGATAAATACACACAAACGCTAAAATAACGCGAAACTGAGTTGATTTGGGTAGGAATAAAGAAATACTGATATTTTTATATAGAATTTCAAACCTAATCCTAAAGGTCCAGTTTTGACCGACGACGGCTTACGAAAGGTGTCTTTTCCAACTCATTCCGAATACAACTTTAGGCCAAATGGAATCCGATTAAAATTGACAAGGTAGCTGAGCTCAATAGTGATTGCGATATTTTGATGACCAGAGAATATCAAATATACGAGGTCATAAATTGGTGAAGTCATAGGAAACGATGGTAAGCAGTAGGCAATAGATAACTGGTCGTTTTCAGCAATATATACGATACCTCTAAAGATGGCGGCGAGGAAGTTCCTCTATTGTAGAGGTACAAAGATGAGAAGTCATTGAACAAGAATCAAGTTAATTGGGAGGGGTGGTGGGGGGGGGGGGTGCCGAAAAGTTAAAAAGCCGTTTCCTCCCATAGACTGGCATCCAGCAGCTGTCATCCAGTTGCAGACTACACCATTAGATTTTGGTTCATTCGAGCTTCATAGATATTTTGATCAAAATTTATGGGCAGCATACATTAAGGAAAAGCGGCCGGAAAACAGTTTCCAAAAAGATCTTTGGCATGTGCAAGACAGCCGTTATTTTATCAAGGGTTTTTGGAATTTTGCGCGTCTTTGAGACAGAAAGTTTCAAAGAAAACATTCTATTGCAAGCACAAACAAATGGCAATGGTCAGCAAATGGCAATTGCAAATGTGGGCACAACTGGCTCCATCTACAAGTCGTATGCAATAGTCTGTACTTCTAATATGTAATATTATGCTTTAATATTTTCCCTTTGGAAAAGTGGCAACTATAATCTGATACCAATATCAATCACCAATAATCAATATCCCATAAAATAGAGATAAGACAATTATGGCTCAGCATATTAAACTTGAATTGTGTTGGGGAAGATACCAATATTGCAGAAACTCTTCTTGGAAAATCAAATTCTGATGAGATCAAAACCAAATTGCACTGGTAATGTTGCTAGTTTATGCATCTTGAAATGTTGTTAGGTTATTATCAAAGCTTGCTGGACGTTATTCTGCTAGATTTGACCTGATATCTATCCACTAAGTTCACATAACATAACATTACCCTGCATGTTTAAATCATTGACCAATGTTCTCTATAGGTATGTAATATTAGATGTATGTCGTTAGATNGAGAAAGCGATGCCAAATAACTAGACCCAACGTCTTCCAAAGCTTGTATTGGAACTATTGTTGATTATAAAATGAAGAGAAATCCACCCATCTGTGGCAGTAAAAATGACCTTTCTTCAATGCTATGTTGTTTTCTGTTCCCCAAGAGGTAGAATAGTCACACAGAGAACTACTTGCCGATCTACTTATCTTGTAATACCCCGGAGTTATTTTCTTGGCATTGGTTACTTGTTCTTTGGTGTAATCTTCAACAACAAATGCACGCTGCCTGGGTTCTGAGTGATTCCGGATGGTTTAAAAGTATTGCAATATTGCAGAAACTCTTCTTGGAAAATCAAATTCTGATGAGATCAAAACCAAATTGCACTGGTAATGTTGCTAGTTTATGCATCTTGAAATGTTGTTAGGTTATTATCAAAGCTTGCTGGACGTTATTCTGCTAGATTTGACCTGATATCTATCCACTAAGTTCACATAACATAACATTACCCTGCATGTTTAAATCATTGACCAATGTTCTCTATAGGTATGTAATATTAGATGTATGTCGTTAGATTCAACTTAAAGGGGCTGTACAAGCAAAACTTCCAAAAGCCACGACTTTCTCTCCCTAGTGCAGGCAAATAGCAGCAGATACATTGCAAATGAAGGTTTTTTCTATAGGTTTGAACTCCGTAGAATTGGCCAGTGCAATCAGATTTGTCATGCCATCAACGATTTTAGAGATACGGCTGGATTTGGAGCCACAGGTTTGAAATTTGTTTAGCCTAAACACGAAAGGCCTCTGCAGGCTAAAGAAGTTCTATGCCACTCGCCAATTAGAGAGGAATTTCTAATTGAATTTGTGACGTTGGCTAGCTGATCTTTATATTTGTTTACGAAAATCTTGTACAGCCTCTTTAAATGATGATTGTAGTATCTGGCTTAAAGACAATTGACGGATATATAGCGATCTAGTTTATAAATATGGAACAAAAGAAGGCCGCGTGCCTCTATTTTTTCAATTCACAGATCAGTGGTCCTTCCAATTGTTTTGATAATCTATTGAGATCATCAAATACAGTGGAATACAATAGGGTATATTTAGATTTCCCAGGCCCCTAACTAAAGTTGGCCGTAAATCTCCGTCAATTGCCCTTTAAATGGTATTATATGCTGCGTGAACGTTAACCAAAGAATAATATTCCATATTAGATATATTTGAGATACCTGCTGCAAAACTGAAATTCTTCATGATTCATTTCGACTATTCGGTAGTTGTGAATGACAACAACTTATAAATAAGACATGTTCGTGTATATTAGATATTTTGTGATGTTTTCTATAGATTGTAATTTAGCCAAGCACAATGTTTTCCAAACAGATCAATACTTTTAAACCATCCGGAATCACTCAGAACCCAGGCAGCGTGCATTTGTTGTTGAAGATTACACCAAAGAACAAGTAACCAATGCCAAGAAAATAACTCCGGGGTATTACAAGATAAGTAGATCGGCAAGTAGTTCTCTGTGTGACTATTCTACCTCTCGGGGAACAGAAAACAACATAGCATTGAAGAAAGGTCATTTTTACTGCCACAGATGGGTGGATTTCTCTTCATTTTATAATCAACAATAGTTCCAATACAAGCTTTGGAAGACGTTGGGTCTAGTTATTTCGTATCGCTTTCTCTTTGCGATGTGGCCATTTTTGNAATACTTTTAAACCATCCGGAATCACTCAGAACCCAGGCAGCGTGCATTTGTTGTTGAAGATTACACCAAAGAACAAGTAACCAATGCCAAGAAAATAACTCCGGGGTATTACAAGATAAGTAGATCGGCAAGTAGTTCTCTGTGTGACTATTCTACCTCTTGGGGAACAGAAAACAACATAGCATTGAAGAAAGGTCATTTTTACTGCCACAGATGGGTGGATTTCTCTTCATTTTATAATCAACAATAGTTCCAATACAAGCTTTGGAAGACGTTGGGTCTAGTTATTTCGCATCGCTTTCTCTTTGCAATGTGGCCATTTTTGATTAAACAAAAGGTTGCAGCTATCCCAAAATTTTCAGGTTGGCAACTGTTTTGGCCATCATCAGATCTAGGACAAACATACTTTGGGCAGAAATTTAGTTGCAAATTTGCCAAGACGAAACATTTCGGTTTTATGAAATGCCATTATAATCATATGAATTATTACATTGAGTATTATAAATACAATTATACTAATTTGATAATACGCGTGATTCATGCATAAGCTATTTGATGACTTCAGCTAAAAGCTTAGCTGTTCAACCACTGGGCAGTTTAGCAGGGACAAAAGTGGTACGAATGACTTTCACATACTGGGTGGGTAAAAAAAAACTTGAACTTTTTGAAAATCACCAAAATGTGATTACTTACTGATCTATAAATTTGCTTGTTGTGTATTTATGACAAGGACAAAATAAAGCAGGACGCTTCAACACCAGGGAGCTTTTAAAATCACGAGTTCCAATAAATTGATAGCTATTTCAAGACTTTGAAATAAAACGAAAAAAATTTATCCGTGACACAAATGCACATGGAGAAACTTTCATGATCGGTAATACCATCAAATTTTGAGGATTTTTCAAAAGGATGAAGTGTTCGACTCGCACGGTAGATTTCCACTAGCCTGTTGCACGTAAATCAGGCAAGCTTACGATTTCCTTCCCCATGAAAGGTTCAGGGCTCTTGCAGCTCGTAGAATGCTTTCATAAGCCTCATCCCGTCCCATCATCGCTCCAAACAAGAATGGCTGAGAAAGAAGTGTGACAAATTGAAAATAAATAATCTCCCTATCATTGCGATTCACTTAGTCGTCTCCATAACAAACGCCTTTTTCAGGAAAGCTGTACAAATATAAATAATAGCTCGATACAGAGGTCCGCATCTTTTTCAACAGATTTTAGAGTCTATCCAATGACGGTCAATCAAGTTTGACAAAATTCAATACAATCAAAATGTTTTTCTAGGAAGGGTACTACATTGTTATTGTTGGTAAAAGGAATGAATCTTTACTTAATTACTCTAGGTTTCTCTTATTCCTTGCAAGGGAATAGAGTCAAACGAGCAACAAGGCCAATGCATAGAATTTATATGATGTTCTGTTAAATCAAACACAAAGGCTAGGAGTCCCGAATTGAGTTCAAGCTTAGCATAAGATTTTGATAACTTCAAACAGATCTATCAATTTTACGATCAACTTCATTCTATGAAATTCACAAGAAATGCACATGCCTTGCGTCATATCCTTCTACGAAATATCTTCCACTCATTCTATTAGTTAAATTACCTTGAAATGTTAAATCGTGCTCAATAGATGATAAAAATACACCATAATGATTGTAAACAATAAATAAATTTCCATTACCTTATCATTCGTTTTAGTTGTAACTTCAATGGACATGCCACCACCAGGTAGGAAGGCGAATGGTTTTGACTGCAAAGGCAAAATTAGTAGTCAATACAGGAGCTAGTAGACATATTCCTTGAGTCCCTTGCTTCCCTGAATTCATTTACTTGTTGATGTCACTCCGGTCACTAGGGACTCATAACATTACTAAGAAACAACGGGCATATTTATATAAAATGGCCCAAACCTTCGTAGGTTTTGATACACCAGTTGAAGCATTCTAATTCTTGGAAAGTGAATTTGGCTTCCATTATGTCATTTCATCTACTACTCACAAAGACATGATTGTCTAACGGGATTGTCACACACATTTTAATTTGTTATAGCCAGATAAATACAAGTCTTTAGTCAAGTAAAATGTAGTCTAGTTGAGAAAAACACCTCCAATATTTGATTCAAAACGAAACTATAGTCTAGCTAATCGAAACTATGTAAAGAAAGCTTTATTCCAGATTTCACAAAGCAATCCATGACTTGAGCTATGCAAATCAAGCCCAGTGGAGTCACGACCCATTCTGTCAATTTAGGTAAATTCAAACAAAGTGGAGTCAGTAAAGTTGAATCAGTAAAGGCAAGGCAAGGGCGGTAAATCATGCCAAGCAAAATGAGCTGAGCCAAGTCAAGTCAAGTCAAGGCAAGCCAAGTCAACATAAACAGAGGGTTTCATACTGAGTTGAATTTAATCAAGTCAAACCAAGTCCTGTTAATTCAAGACACACGTTTCGTCAACTCGAGCTGAGCTGCGTGAAGTTGAGTAAATTCAAGACTAGGCAAGCCAAGCGAACGAGATTCAAATTAGATTAGTAGAATAATTGCAGTCAAGCTGGCAGTAATAACTCAAGTTCAATCAAGTCACGATGAGTAAAGTAATTTATGGTAGGTCAAGGCAGCGAAACTCAGTCGAGTTAAGGCAAGTGTGAGTCATATTGAGTCACATAGAATTAGGTTGAATTAAGACAAGACAAATGTATCCATGTGAAAACAAGCTAAGTTGCATCGAGTCAATTGAGGTTGAGTCAAGTCAAGGTAGGTATAGTCCAGTTGATTTGGATGTAAAGTCAATTAAAGGCAGGAATACTAAGGCAAGTCGAGTCACATTGACTCAAGGAAAATTAAGTCTAGTCAAGTTGAGTCAGATGGAGTCACGCTGAGTTAATTCAAAGCAAGTCCAATCAGCTCAAGCCAAGTCCAGTCACGTTGAGTAAGGTCAAATAAAGGGATTTTAAGGCATTTCACATCACACTGAGTCAAGGCAAGGTAAGTCTAGTCAAGTCAAGTCAGATAGAGTCACATTGAGTCAAGTTAAAGCAATTCAAGTTAACGTAGCTAGTAGAGTCGCATCAGCTCAAGCCGAGTGCAATGACGTTAAGTAAAGTCAACTAAAGGAATACTAAGGCAAGTCACTTGTCACACTAAGTCAAGGCAAAGTAAGTCTAGTCGAGTTGAGTCTGATGGAGTCACATTGAGTCGAGTCAAAGCAAGTCCATTCAACTTAATGTAGCTAAGTAGAGTCACATCAGCTCAAGCTGAGTGCAGTGACGTTGAGTAAAGTCAAATAACGGAATTGTATGGCAAGTCGCATAATACTGAGTCAAGGCAAAGTAAGTATAGTCAAGTTGTGTCACGTTAAGTCAAGTAAAAGCAAATTTAGTCAAATTAACGTAGCTAAGTAGAGTCACATCAGCTCAAGCTGAGTCCAATCACATTGAGTAAAATCAATTCAAGGAATGCTAAGGAAAGTTGAGTCACACGGAGTCAAGACAAAGTAAGTCAAGTCTAACTGAGTCATAAGGAGTCACGTTGAGTCAAGTCAAAGCAAGTCTAGTCAAGTTAACATAGAAAAGTAGAGTCATGTCAGTTCAGGCTGTGTTCAATGATGTTAAGCAAAGTCAAATAAAGGAATGTTGATGCAAGTCGAGTCACATGGAGTTAAGGCAAATAAATTCAAGTCGAGTTGAGTCATAAGGAGTCACGTTGAGTCAAGTCAAAGCAAGTCTAGTCAAGTGAACATAGCAAAGTAGAGTCATGTCAGCTCAAGCTGTGTTCAATGATGTTAAGCAAAGTCAAATAAAGGAATGTTGATTCAAGTCGAGTCACAATGAGTCAAGGCAAAGTAAGTCAAGTCGAGTTGAGTCAGATGGAATCACGTTGAGTCAAGTCAAAGCAAGTCTAGTCAAGTTAACATAGCAAAGTAGAGTCATGTCGGCTCAAGCTGTGTTCAATGATGTTAAGCAAAGTCAAATAAAGGAATGTTGATGCAAGTCGAGTCACAATGAGTCAAGGAAAAGTAAATCTAGTCAAGTTAAATCAGATGGAGTCACGTTGAGTCAAGTCAAAGCAAGTCTAGTCAAATGAACATAGCTAAGTAGATCCCCGTCAGTTTAAGATGAGTCAAATCCCATTCACTGAGTAAAGTCAATTCAAGGAATGCAAAGGTAAGTCAAGTCATATTGAGTCATGGCAAAAATAAGTCTTGTCAAGTTCAGTTAAGAAGAGTGAAATTGATTCGAGATCAGTCACATCAAAGGAGGTCTAGTCAATTCAGTCAAGTTGGGCGAAGTCAAATCAAGTCGGGTCAAGTAAAGTCAATTTAAGTCAAGGCAAATAAGAAGTTATAAGTTTAGTTCAGGTAAGGCAGATATAGTGAAGCTGAGTATATTGGACTAAAATTGATTCGAGTTTAGTCACGTAAAGGCAACTCTAGTCAAATCAAGAACGCCAACTTTGGTCGAGTCAACTCAAGCTAAGTGGAAGCAAGTTGAGCAAAGTCAATTCAATTCAAGCCAAGCCAAGGCAAGATAAGGCAAGCCAAGGCAAGGAAATGAAAGTTCAGCTGCGGAAGGCATTTGGGTTGAGTAAAGGCATGATTAATCAAGTGAAGACAAGCCAAATTGCGCTCAGCCAAGTTGAGTCAATGTAAGTCAAGTCGAGTCCAGTCTGGAGAAGCTGAGGTAAGGCAATTGCAAGCAAGAAAAACCATATAGGGTAGAGTAAAGTAAAGCTGACTTGGGCAGTATTTGAGTTAAGTTGAGTACTATAAAGCCTCATTAAAGCCAAGAAATTTATTCTCGTCAATGAATTAGTTTTTCAGTCATTTAGTGTGATCACAAATCAAGTAATAACCAAAAAATGATTACTTAGTTCTGACCAAACTAACTGAAGGTTGCAGTTAATTATATCGTTAACTGAATCAATCAATTTTACATTAATTACCCTATAAGTACTTTGGTACCCAATGGCGCCGCCAGGGGGTGGACTGGACCCCACTTTTCTCGAGTTAGTATTTATTCTTAAGAAAAAATATTTAAAAACAGATAGGTAAACCTTTAAGCAATCAGTTCTATCTCTTGTCTACCCCACTTTTCAGGGGAGGCGCCGCCACTGTCAGCACCTACTTTCAATACTTTGATGTATGTACCGATTCGATTAACTTGGAAAAAGGAGAACAATGGGAAGAATACTCATTTTGATCTCTATAGATATGGCAACAATTAAATTAGGCTAGATTTGATAGGACATGATAAATTCAAGTCAATGAAACTATTTGACATCAATCGTGGATATGATCAACGTAAAAATATTACTCGGACTGAAACAAATGCATAAAATCGAACCCTAAGTTTATGAAAGGGTAAAATATCAGAGAGGCAAAGATACACTTGCACAGAATGGTAAACAAGTATTGGAAACAGAACAGGAGAATGTGAATCGATAGTAGACACAAAAACAGAATAAGCCACACAATATATTGCTTTAGTAGCTCAAATTACCTTATGAACTTCTACAATATCATGTAAGCGTAACGCAAAATTCTTCTTTGAATGGAACTGATTTCTCTCAAAACACAGGAAGCTAGAACATCGAATAAAACAGAACATCACCTTAACACAACTCTTTTCCCATTCAAAAAAGTAAGATACTACACAAAGTTCAACAAACAAACTACCAAAACATGTGTCTGCACTAATAAAAAGGTTGGATAAAATGCTTTCAAACGTTTCACAAATACTATAGGCAATAATCAGCAAAATTTAACATAGGTTGTAGAAATTATGAAGATATCTTGTGAAAAATTGTTGGAGAAATAAATAATCACGCAGATCTTTGAAAGAAAATTTTTTGCGATGGCCATCTGAGAATACCTATGTATGAGAAGAAATTTTAGAGCCTTCATAACCTCATTAAATTATTCTTTATTTAAACAAGATGCAGTAAAAATGTTAAGATCTTTCTTTCTTTCTTCCTTTCTATTATTCCGTGATAAGA
Organism: Aurelia aurita; assembly: GCA_004194415.1. Taxonomy (NCBI): domain Eukaryota; kingdom Metazoa; phylum Cnidaria; class Scyphozoa; order Semaeostomeae; family Ulmaridae; genus Aurelia; species Aurelia aurita. The sequence goes on from REGM01000037.1 coordinate 374,846, forward strand.
ATAAAAGATAAAATCAATGACACTGACTTTTTAGTGAGATAGAGACGACCATGTTTCATATTAGAGAGTGGACTATCTTTGTTGAGTAAAGTGCATCGGCGACCATCTTCCCAACCTTGTGAGGAAACAAGAATAGCAATGAACTACTACTACTTTGTTAAGCACTCCAATGTGTTGTCACAAACTTATTGCAGTATGTTAAAGTGGATGAACGGAGCTAAATGGAATTATCTATAAATAGAACAAAGAAAATGCCTACGCACGCCATTGTTTCTTTAGCTATAAAATTTTCACGCACGTGCCGAGATCATACAATACAATAGGCAAATTTTAGACTTGTACAATTGTAGCTTATAAGTCTGTTTATCCCTTTAATATCTAAAAGCATAACAGGTGAGCAAATGAAATAGCGCCTTTGAACCATTCGCTAACCTTATCTGATAGACCGATTCCAGCATTGCTGCTTTATAATATCGCTATTAAAGATTTCGTTAGCCCTCAGGCGAAAGCTGGTCAGTGTCTCGGAGGAGAGGGGGTGGGGGTACATACTACATTTCAAAATGGGGAGGTCTGTGTCAATATTTCAGGTCACAAAAGTTATACTAAATCAATATTTGGGGTTCGCCAATAAAAACATAAACAAGACCTCATTATTTGGGATCCATAAATCTGCACGAAGGCGAAATCGAAATCGATGTCTGTTTATAATGAAAAACTGACCATATCTTCAATTAGTAATGGACTGTCTATTACATAGCATTAGTTCCAAATCTTTACATTGGCGCAAAAAGGTCGGCGTAAAATTCAGTGACCTATTTCTTTGAATCGTATGGCTTGAAACAAACTTTAGCTGCTTTGCAATAATTCTACCGTTGGACTTTTCAGAAATCTTGAATATTTTCGAGATTACATCGTATTTCATATTTCAACTCATTTGAGGATGTGACGTCATCAAATTTCTAAATCGCAAACCAGAAGAGTGAAAGACTTTTGCTTGCTACCATATTGTAGACGTTCATACACTATGTTTTTCTGGAAAATTATTCGATGTTTTCTCAAAAAGTTTAGAAATTACGATGGTTTTAAGTTTTGTTCAAAAATTTTCTTGAATTCTTAAAAAAGAAGAAAAGCACTCTAATTCTGAAAATATTGAAGATTTCTGAAAAGTCCAACGGTAGAATTATTACAAAGTAGCTAAAGTTTCTTTCAAGTTATTCCATTTAAAGAAATAGGTCACAGAATTTTACACCGACCTTTTTAAAGATTTGGAACCTATGCTCTATTACATATCTCTTTGGATTGAATAGCTTATAAGGAACGCTAGATATTTTGCTATAATTCCAACTTGTGGATGTTCTATGTCTTGATTATTTTCAGAATTATAGAGGCTTTTGTGTTTCAAATGGCTTTGGAGTTCTGACGTCATCAAATGCAAAATCATCGTCTAAAATGGGATAGATTTCTGCATAAAGCCATATTGTAGACCATCATAAGCTATGGTTTTCTTGAATATTCAACAGTTTTTTCTCTATTGATTTAGAATTTATGATTATTTTGACTGTTCTAAAAAATTTGCACAAATTAATTAAAAAAAGGGAAAAACCCTGTAATTCTGAAATTAATTAAGATATCAAAAATCTGCAAAGCAGAATTATAGTAAAATGCCTACAGTTTCTCATAAGCGATGCAATCCAAAGAGATGCGATAGCCATTTACACTAGAAATAAACAAACTATTAGCTAACCTGATAATTGAACCTCATTCTGAGGCAAGTGAAATCGATCACAAAATATAATAGAACTCCAAGTAAGACCTCCACTATCTGAATCCATTGATTCATTTCGACTGTGACCGGCCCCCTTTGAACCAGGACGAGATGTCTGCTGAAATATTGAAGAAGATGAATGTTAGCATTGCTGTCTTGTTTTATCGAGGCACAAAATTCTTGAGGATTACACTCCTTGATCATTTAAATACGAATCATACTGTAAGTATAGTATCTTATGTAATAGACCTTTTAGCTATTCTACACAACTAGTCTGCATCAAGCGATATCTTTATACAGTATGCAGAAATCTAATGAATTTTCGAAAGTGCACAAAACGATAAAAGCTCTAACACCGCTCAATCGAACCTCATGAATAAAAATGTATGAAAATATCGCTCCATCCCGACTCTTTTGTGGAACAGCTAGAGGGTCTCTTATGGAATTGGTGCTTGTCGCATAACAAATTCCTTGTTTTCTTTGCTATACAAACTAATACGAGGTCTATAGTGCAAGGCAAGCTTAGGGCGTGTTTGATTGGTACTTTCAAACCTTCCAGATTCTGAAAACAGTATACTTTGCAGAGACGGAAATGTATTTCCCAAATACAGACTGATTTGTTTCGATTTGATAGGCCGAACACTGTGTTCGATTCGAATTCTTCTCTCCGAAGTCTGCCAGTCTGCCAAACCATCTGCCTTTTGGAGCAGAAGGTTCAGAAGGCCTTCCAAACCTACCAAACTTACCGTTTTGAGAATTTCAGAGCCAATCAAACACAAATTCCGAGTCTACCAAGTCTACCGTTTTCAGAATTGGTACCAATCAAACACACCCTTAATACCATAGTCTAATTGTGCATCATAATATATCAGAAATAGATGATAGCAGACGTAAGTTGACAATAATGTTTTACACTTATGAATAAAAAGCAGATACATGACCAAATAATTGAAAAATTAAAACATTGACAGCGTTAGAGCTGGCAAATAGAGAATGCAAATAGTTTGTTGCAAAGAGCGTACAAAAAAGATGAGTTCTACAAAAGAAACAACAAGTGGTGTTAAAGTTCAATTTCACTATAAATCAGAAAAAAATAGTTCAAACTAACGATACGTGAAACAAAGAGCAAATTATACACAACAACATCGAAAACACATTCATGAGATTAAAAGATGCAGATGAAAGCAAACACGAAGCATACATTTTNTTTGTGGAACAGCTAGAGGGTCTCTTATGGAATTGGTGCTTGTCGCATAACAAATTCCTTGTTTTCTTTGCTATACAAACTAATACGAGGTCTATAGTGCAAGGCAAGCTTAGGGCGTGTTTGATTGGTACTTTCAAACCTTCCAGATTCTGAAAACAGTATACTTTGCAGAGACGGAAATGTATTTCCCAAATACAGACTGATTTGTTTCGATTTGATAGGCCGAACACTGTGTTCGATTCGAATTCTTCTCTCCGAAGTCTGCCAGTCTGCCAAACCATCTGCCTTTTGGAGCAGAAGGTTCAGAAGGCCTTCCAAACCTACCAAACTTACCGTTTTGAGAATTTCAGAGCCAATCAAACACAAATTCCGAGTCTACCAAGTCTACCGTTTTCAGAATTGGTACCAATCAAACACACCCTTAATACCATAGTCTAATTGTGCATCATAATATATCAGAAATAGATGATAGCAGACGTAAGTTGACAATAATGTTTTACACTTATGAATAAAAAGCAGATACATGACCAAATAATTGAAAAATTAAAACATTGACAGCGTTAGAGCTGGCAAATAGAGAATGCAAATAGTTTGTTGCAAAGAGCGTACAAAAAAGATGAGTCCTACAAAAGAAATAACAAGTGGTGTTAAAGTTCAATTTCACTATAAATCAGAAAAAAATAGTTCAAACTAACGATACGTGAAACAAAGAGCAAATTATACACAACAACATCGAAAACACATTCATGAGATTAAAAGATGCAGATGAAAGCAAACACGAAGCATACATTTACTCCAACATTTGCACAAAAAAATAATCAATGAAACAATTCTAGCACAACACTGCAATTTAAAACCAGGTATAATCCTTGGTAGAAGTGAGCTCTCCAGTGAATATTTTCTTTTGGTAAAAATGAATTTGCGTAGCTTTTGGTTTTGAAGCTCTTATGGGATGTGTGATCTATCAACCTGGATATATATCCCATCACATAGAAATTGCACAGGAAAACTAAATGCCAGAAAATACGTACATCTCCGTCGGAATCAATTGTTGGCGAATTCATCCCATTGCTCTCAACAGCAGGTTCAGCTTCTTCTGTTTTCGACTTTTGCACGGGCTCTTCCTCCCTGGTAGGCAGCTCACTCCAAAGCCTGTCTATATTATCATACCTTTTTTGCACCTGGAAATTAAAGAGGGGAGTAACAGTCACCATTCTTTGGAGAATCTGACGGGGACTCTATTGCAGTTTTTAAGCATGTTAACGAATTTTCCGCCAAAAAATGTGGGTTTCCAAAATTCTGAGCATCGAAGTCCTTCATACACAACGTTTTTAAACTTTAGTTCCGTAAATTCTGATCGTTGATCGTTCGCATTGTTGAGTTACAGTTTTAATTTACAGCTATTTATGCTTAACGTAGGTGAATAACTTTAGAAAATCGTTCGTAACGTCGGATTTTGAAGAATATAGATTTCAGACTTGAACATGTTTTATTTTAATGACTTTGCAACAATATTTTCAAAACAGATTTACTACCTGTATTGTTCTAGAGAAGCTTACATACCTTAGGAAATCTCTTGTATATAGGGCCAATGATGAAAAATTTAATCCCAATTCCGAAACCTGTAAAAATCACACAGTAATAAGATAACATACTGATAATTTGCTCTAACATCAAAGGAGAAATAAACAAAATAAGTTAGAAAATGGTAAAGGAAGGAGTTCCAAATCAACCGCCAATCTATAGGCGGCTCTACAATCAAAGATAACAATTAGTTGGATCGAATCACAAACATTTTAACCTTGAATAGCACAGCCAAGGACCAACTATGAACAAGTGAATTTTTTCAGTGACATAATGTACTACGCAACTTGAAGTGAGCTTTAGCTATGACATGAATTAAATGACAAATAACACAACAATCCATGAGACGGAAAGCATTACTTTACAGTGAAAATGGGAATGAAAACTGTTCGGATAAAGTTTGAGAGTCGCCGATAAGTGATCTGACAAAAGTTTATCGTCGATTATATAATTATTTTGAATGTAGTCATGACCTAGATCTTATTAAGTTGCCCAAGAAATTCATAAAACCAACAAATAGGCAATGCATGGCTTTAATACGGAGTCCCTGACCAGACAGCATGGGCAAGGTGTTTGAGCGATGGGGACTCTGGACAGGGGGCAGTGGCAGCGGCAGTTGTTGTCGTTGTTGGTGTCACGACTGGGGTTTCTGTTGTTCAGCATTATCGCCAATGCTGGCCTAACATCCAATGTGAAACAGGCTCAGATTTATCAGTATTTAATCCTTAATGTGTAGCTTTTTGTAGCTGTATATTTTGCTGTAATTTAGTTGCATGTTCTTTATGTAATTGCTGCGGGGTAGTCATGGTCTCTTGCTCCCTGTGAGATCGTCCTTGTAGTATTATAAAGTAGATCATAGGTAGTGTCTTAGTAATTCGTTTTTGTAAATTTTTTAATTGAATATAAAAAAAATTATATTGAGTCGCTCGACAGAATAACACAAACACCAATGAGCCAGCGAACAATTTCGACAGCATGGGATGGGGGCAGTACGATGAGGTGTGCGGGTCCTTGCGTGGATATCACGCTTGGGGTCAGCGTTTCCTTTTGTTTTGCTCTTTTCATGGATTGTCCTGTTGGAAAGTGGATTGCTCCTGAAAAATATGCTCATTCTTCTTCTGTGTTTGGCGTAGGCGTATTCTTGAATTAGGTTGTACCAATGTGTTGTACATGTGTATATTGATTGTATTATTTAATTTAAATTGTTAATGTATTTATTTAGATATATTTGTTAATGAAAACTGAAAATTGAAAACTGAAAATGAATAGCACTTGATGCTAAAAGGGGGAAGAATATTTCTAAAGTGAAACGATTAATGTTGTGACAAATTTTGCCTCGATTTATCACGATTATCTCGATTTATCACCATCATCTGAATATTCTTTAGGTTTTAAGCAACTTTCATAAATTTGACATCTGCTGAGGAATTTCAAAAAACATTGTTTGAAAATAGTGACAAAATAACGAGGAATGATGTCAAAGGATGTAACTATATAGAAATAAACAGGCGTATACATGCAATTGCTCACCAAAAGGTAAGTAAAAATATCGTGTTGGTAGAATCAATGTTGCCAAGAAAGCAACCAATAGTCCGGTGATTAACTTTTTTGAAGCTTCGTCGTGACGCCAAGTAAACAAACTACGAAATTAAAAGTACAAGAATTTGAAACTTTGAGAAGTCAAGGAAGTTCGAAAATATTCAAGCCTAGAAATATAATTCTCCAAGAAATCTTGTTTCGTTGTCCTTGTCTCAATAAAGTATGTACTTAAAGGCACTGAGTCCACATAAATAGACGGCTCTTAACCAGTATAAGCTTCTGCTTCAATAATCAAATTAAAGCTGTTATGTTATCGCATCGAAAAAGAACGAAAGAAATTCCTGAAAATAATGCATGTGTTCCCCAATGCCATTGACGTTAGCACTATTGTATGATAACAAAGGGGCCATCGGCAGTTTGTCAGCAAAAATTCAGGATAGCGTATACGCTGATTTTTTATATGGACTCAATGCCTTTAAAATTATGGCGTTATTTGATTAAGGAATAAACTTTTGAACAGCTAGACAACCTGTATATATCACGAAGAATTCATATACAGTAAATCCCCGCATATAAGAACCTACAAAAATAAGAGCCTACAGGCTGTTTGTCCTAAATTATGCACCTCATAAATAAGAACCTGTTTCAGTTTGATGAAAAAATATGTTCTTATTACAAGGGTAATAAAGATGATTTTTTTATCATCCCTGTTAAGTTTATTTTCATCCCAGCCTCCCCCGCTATTTGTAAACTTAGCATTAGTTATTAGGTCCTTAATAACATTGCCAAAACAAATAACATGGTTGAAAATCTCTTGAAACTTTCCTAAAAGGTTTAAACCTTGTGTAAACTCTTAAAAGGTTTACACAAGGGACAATTCGAATAAGAACCTCTATACCCTGAAATTGAACTAAGTACCTTTGAAATAAGAACCTAATTCAGCCTGGCTCTCAACAAAGTAGGTTCTTATACGCGGGGATTTACTGTATTATGTAAGTTTTTTAACAGTCGGAAAACTATAATTTAGTGACAAAATTTCTACAAGAACAACTTGAAAAAGATACGTAGTTTCTAAAAGCACACAAGCAAGGTCGTTTGACAGTCAATTGTGTCAATTAATTGGCTGCAACATTGTCATTTTAGCTTACTATCAGCATTACTTTGTCTCTAGCTACCGGGTGTCCCAAAAATAAGTCTACAGATTTGGTCAACCCTAACGATCAGAATTTAGCATGAATCAATCCATGGTGGCAAATTTGTCCTTTGAAGATTTATATCTCTACTCTCAAAGCACCAATGTCAACAAACAAAGTATCTATGTTCAAGTTAACTATCGAGTAATGTTTTAAAAATGATTTCGGATTGATTCATGCTAAATTCTGATCGTTAGGGTTGACCAAATCTGTATACTTTTTTTTGGGACACCCGGTATAAACTGGCCACCGCTACAGAAGATCTAACAGAGTAGAAAAAAATGAAAATTTCCTTATGCCACCAACATGCTTTAATGTCATCGACGCATACCAGTAACGAGGTCAGCTTATTTATTAGCTTCATTTTGGATCATAGATCTGATAGAACAGGCAATTGAAATCAGAAAACGGCACGAATAATGTACGTTATTAAAATAAGACAAACCTTTCAAATTTCTCAAGATTATCAGCGAGGCTACCCAAAGTATTCTGTATAAAAAGAACCATCAAATACAATTATTTAATATGAACAAAATCTGCAAAAGTTTGAATTCCAATTCGATCTACACAATTTTGAATTGAATTCACAACGCATATATTGCGTCAGTAATGATTCCTACGAAGAACGGAAACAATAACACTACCTGCACTTTTCTGGCTATTTGCAAAACAAGTTGGTATCTCTCAGACCAGCTTGACACCTCTGCCTTTTCCTTAAAAAGAACACAAAGCTCTATTACAACACTTCTCCGAGAAAATCTACACATAAAATGTTTTAAATCGACAAAGAATATGTGAAAAGTCGTTAATCATCGCATAGCAAATTGCACATAACATTTGTTCGAAATCTCTATTTAAACGAGGAAATTAATTTACAGTCAGTAGAAATACCTAGAGATTAGTTCTTTGCTATCAACAGGGTATTTAACATAATAGAAAAACTTTTTCTCATAAACAAAAATTTGATATAAATGAGATTATTTTATGACAGAAGCGCTACACGCTTGGACTAATGCTTACTTTTTCTCTCTTGAGAATTCCTAGCAATCTCTTTTGCAAAATATTATACATCAAATGAAAGCACACTAGTGCAGTTCAATGAAATGAAAGAAAATGCAAATGAAGCCGCACTTCAAGAACGTCGTTATCTAATTTATATCAGACATTTCGCTTTTGAGATATGTAAAATTTTCAACCGGTAGCCTCTATTAAAGAATCTTTATATCGTGATTCAGAGAAACTTTTAATTTTACAAGTATCTCGTCTCCAATGAAGCTAAGAATTTCACAAACAATTATTATCGACTACCCAGTAGCAACTGTTCCGAAGATTAATCTTTCAACGACGCATGATGTTATAACTGCAAACTCAGCCATGAATTACCCTACTCGCATTGATGAGTTATACATTCTGAAATGAGATATGATTCACTAACTACATACAATATATTTTGCTTCCCCAATTAAGAAGNGATTGATTCATGCTAAAGTCTGATCGTTAGGGTTGACCAATTCTGTATACTTTTTTGGGGCACCCGGTATATCTAAAGATGAAAATGGGCACCAGAGCGATTCTAACAACCTTATCTTTCAAATTTTTTTCGGAGGGTGCATGCCCTATTACCTCGAAGATGAGTGCACCTTCGGCGTACCAAGTATCTTTTGTGCTGCAAGGGACCAATCGTTCCGACCTGGGACTAATAAATCCTCTCCGCTGCCCTGCATGTGTACTAACAACCTACACCCAGACCTTGAAATAAACACGTCACCTCTTCTGTATCTTTCGCCTTCTCGTTATAACCAAACTTTTGAGCAATCCCTCTGTAGAGCAACAGAAGTGAGTTTTAAAGCATCGCATATAAGCAATTCACAGAGAACATGAGCTGGTCAACAACAAGCCAACAATCGCAACGATTACCGGGTGACCCAAAACAAAACTTTACAAGCTGTATTGTGCCGAGCATCCAGAAAAGCAAAAGTTATGAACAGAAATTTGACATCAACATGTAGTTGAAGGGCTTAGCCATCGTTTGAGATGTTCTTTGCTCAGTGTAAGCTACGAAAAACCTACACAAAACTGGTTTAGAAAAATAGTGATTTCTCCATTTTTCAGTAAAAATTGGACTTTCCTCACCAGACTGTGAAGTAAAAACAGTCGAATTCCAGAATGGGCCTGGTAACGTGGAATTGAACTAATGAGCAGAGATCCGAGATCAGTCATTTTGCAAACAGTATATTTTCCTAGACAACTTTAAATCTACCTCTATATTAAATAATGACAAAATGTTGACTGGAAAAGGATGGCAATTATCTCACTCTGATTGAGAAATAAAGAATTCAACATCTTCTTTCAATCCAGCTTTTCATATGGTAGTAGCTGGAGGTGACCATGCAGCATCTCAAAACATTGCGAAGCGTTTCACAGACAGTAGACGGTGATGCAAAGCATGTGTCGATAACTTTGGATTTCAGGAAGCTGGTTATGATCCAACTCGTGAAATTTGGGTCACTTATTTGACAGCAAACGATTAGCAATAAAAGCAATTCAAGAAAAGGCTAAACGACCTTCTGTTACTTGCTCATATGATCCAAACCGTATGTTATTGTTGACGTATATGGTGATTGTACTCGGAGAGACAAAGTATATACTGGGTGAGTCAGAAAAAACGTGGGGTGTTTGCCAATTTTTATTGATGCATTTTAACATGGAAATCCATTTCTTTAAAATTCATTGCATAGAAGAAGAGCTAACTTAGATGTGAAAATTTGTTTGGTCGAAATCGGTCTTTCCTTTCCAGAATTACGAGCGATTTTAGTAAAATGGTGTTTCGCAAGATTGCTAAAATAGGCCTTCAATTCGATTCATATTCATGCACGTGTGATCTTCTAAACCATGACAAACATACTGTTTCTCTACCAAACAATTGAAACAAGGCATGCATTGTGTTACAGCACAAAAGGAAAAACTAATTCTACTTATGTTGTATCGCTAGGGGACTATTCATTTAATTGTCATTGTTAGCAAGCTGAAATTCTTATACTAGAGATACTTTTCACAAAAAGCGTTATATCACAAAATCGCAAATAAGAAAGGAAAGAAATGACCGATTTTAACAAACTAAATTTCTATAACTAATTAAATCTTTCTTCTGCAATATAAAACTCCAACACTCCCGATTCGACTTGTTTTTCACAAGAATATGGCTTGTTAAACGCCCCAAGTTTTTTGCGACTCACCCGGTATATAATGTGCAAATTGGCTTCAGATTTTGATGTATAGCTACAAAAAACATTACAATTTTGGAGCAAAATTATTGAATAGTTTTGAGAGAGGGAAATAATACAGAATCGTAAAGCCAAGACAAATAATCTATGCTCATTTATGACCAAGGTATGGTAAGGACTAATCGTTTCTCAAATTCATACTTTCAAAATATGCTCAATGAGTGGAACTTGCTCAATGAAGACAAAAAAATTTCATTGCCTATCAGCGAATTTGAGAACAGATTGCTAAAAATCATAAGACCTGTGAAAAACTCTGTTTACAAAGTCTTCGATATATTAGGTGTCAGACGTTTGACTAAACTTCGTCTTGAATTCAGTAAGCTAAATGAACATAGATTCAGGCATAACTTCGACTCTTTAAACCCCTTCTGTTCATGTGGAGTGGAAATTGAAGATAATGAACATTTTCTCCTGCACTGCCAAATGTTTGACTTGATGTGCATAGATCTCTTACGGAAACTCTCATACATTCCAGGATTAGATATCACAATGCTTAATGCAAAAACATTGTGTAAGCTGTTTCCTTATGGAAACCCGCAATTTAATGTAGTTGACAACAGAATTATCCTTGAAGCAACAATTTCATTCATCGAATCGGACTAAGAGGCTAAATTGATATACATATTGAAACTGGAGCCCCCAACCCCTTTTAATTCAGTTTTCTTCGCCCGTTATTTAAGTTAGTTCAAATTTGTGATTTTATTTTCTTACTTTAAGCTAAAGGTAGTCTGTCACGTAGAGGATTGGGTGATAATTGAATGGCTAGAATAGGAGAACTGAAGGGCTGTGATCACGATCAGCCCTCATTTGTTTCATATACTAACTGTTGCAGCCGATCAGATGCGTCAAGCCTTCAAGAAGCTTAGCTTAACTAAGTATCGTCTATTTATCTTTTGTGTATTGTTCATTGATATTATTGTTGAATTGTACTATGCTGTATTGTTATTGTCTGTTGTTGTACTGTTCATTGATATTATTGTTGAATTGTAAGTACCATACACAATGGGAGCAAGATGACCCTGAGTCCTTCCCCGTTGTGGATGGTACATAATAATGTAAACACGTTTTGTTTAAATGTTTTTTATGGAGATAAATAAAAAAAAAAGAGGTTTCATCTAAAGTACACTGTCGTGTCATTTTTCCTTTTTGATAAAAAAACTGCACTCAATGAAATTTTTGTAACACTTGTTTTCAGTTAAACGTCTTGCCGAAAGCTTTTATAGTTACAAAGCACCAGTATTAAGTTTTTTAAACGTCTAAAAATAAATGTGTCCATAAAACGTGACAATGAACAGAAATTGAACTTACTTGGCATACAAATAGTTGACTGATAACTTTATGATGGCAATAAGTAGTACCAATGGTATGAAGCAACCAATCCAAATAGAGTACAAATAAATCTAAATATAAGGGAGAACGACAATATTACTGCAGACCAAAATTGGGACTGATGAATTGATCAAGGTTACAAAGAGAAACGTTGCCATGTTTCACGGAATGAAATTGAATTTAGTGACTGAAACTGTGATCAATCATTTGATCAAGATGAAGCTATTCCTAGGACCAAATATGGAAAATTCAAAATTCTTTAATCACAAACAGTCTGATCGCAGAGGAAAAATTTACGTACCAGATGGAAACGCTCGACCTTTTAGCTGTTTTGACAACGTCCCAAACAAACATACATATTCTGTTCCTCTAACAACAAAAATTGAGACATCTTATTTGCTTTTCGATGACGATGTCGATCAAAAATTTGGATAGTTTCACAACATAACAGATTCACTGCCTTCCTTGTGAATATGATTGCAAAAAACAATATATATTCCTGGTAAACTGGATCTTGGACTGAAAAATAATATTGAAACTTGTTCATTGATTGTTGGAAACTTTCAAACAAAGGAATTTTGGCAGGTATTTTAGATTTTAAAATTTTCATCGATGAAAATATTCGAATATCGCTTTAATTGGTTAAATATTGAGCATGTAATAAGTACCGGGTGTCCCAAAAAAAAAGTAAACAGATTTGGTCAACCCTAACGATTAGAATTAAGCATGGATCAATCCGAAATCATTTTTAAAACAATAGTCGATAGTTAACTTGAACATAGATACCTTGTTTGTCTACATTGGTGCTTTGAGAGTAGATATATTAATCTTCAAAGGACAAATTTGCCTCCACCTCCAAACCAGAGCTTTGGCGTTTTGGCCTAAGCAAATTCTTACAGCACAGCGAATAAATCAACAATAATTTGAACCAGGAGGAGAAAAATTGAAAACTGCACAACAAATGCGTTTCACAAAATATAATTTACGTGACGCTTATCATCAAGGGAGCTCCGAAGTAAAATTTATTCATTTTAAGTGAAACAAATTGTGGATATTGCTTAGGCCAAAACGCCAAAGCTCTGGTTAGGAGGTGGTGGCAAATTTGTCCTTTGAAGATTTATATATCTACTCTCAAAGCTCCAATGTAGACAAACAAGGTATCTATGTTCAAGTTAACTATCGAGTAATGTTTCAAAAATGATTTCTGATTGATTCATGCTAAATTCTGATCGTTAAGGTTTACCAAATCTGTATACTTTTTTTTGGGACACCCGGTAGTAAACCGTAAATACAACACAGCAAATGTAACAATTGAACATACGGCAAAAGCCGACAGTGAGAACCATGTGTTTTTCCAATGAAGCATATTCTTGAAAGCCGTGACGAAACGTCTAATAGGCAAGATACCATCCGCTAGAATAAGAAAAGAAGATGTAATTCAGTGACAAACTATAGTTACAAATGCAGCTTCTCGAGATGAAATTGTTGGAAGGAATACAGCCAGTAACTCTTTTGATAGGGCTTCATATTAATAGAATTACAGTGTGTTTATCAACTCATCGCCCATTCTCATTATAAGGTCTGATAACATGTGTCTTTTTTCATTCAAGCATTGATAACGAAATTTTAGAAAAGCTCTTTTGGTCAAAGTTTTTTTGTGAGATAAAAACTTCCTAAAATGGGACTGCAGGAACAGAGTCCACTGGGAAACCCTCGACGTGAAACACACACAACTAAGGAACGCAGTGGTTGGTGAACCAAGCTTCTAGTTTGTTCGATGATTTGAGTGAACAGACTGAAAGCAATGCAGATTCTGAATGAGTTGTAAGCAAATTTGCAGGGCTCTCTCATCACACTTTAAAAAATTGAACTAGCGCATTAAACATCGATAGAAGAAAAAAAATGCATCAGTAACAGTCAAATTGAAAGAGATAATGGTAGCTGGGGATAACGTGCAGGTTTGGGTAAGCCACAAGAGAAGTGACCGTTGAAAACTTATCGAAAGTTTAAAACTCTTCCAACACAAGAATGTTGCTTGTTTTATTGCAGAAATAATTGGATTAATTTTCAAACTGAAGCATTAGCTTTGAAAATGAACAGAAGAAACCTTGATAATATGTAACCATTACAATACCCAATGAATACTTCAACAGATACTACGTGACGGAAACACTTGAATTCGACGGTATGGTTTAAATCTCGTGACTTCCACAAATGTTGACTTCATAAGTTGCAAATCCATTCATGCGTCAATTAATTCTTCGATAATTCTTTCACTCCTTCATTTTGCATTCATTCCTTTTTTATCATGGATTTTTCTTTCATAAATCAATTTCCTCGGGTTTTCATGTTTCTTCCTTCATTACTTGGCTCGTTAATTCTTTTATTCACTTCATCGTTCAATTATTCGTTTAATCATTCATTTTGATCTTCAATTTCGTTCGTCGATTCATTCATTCATACATTCATTCATTTGTGTCTTTCATTTCATTTTCATTTGATATATTTAGCTAAGGGGGAGGGTAGCCTTTCAGCACAAGTGCTGGTTTTCAAGGGGCCCTCCCATAAAATAAAACTAAATCACAAAAACATCTCAATATTAAAAACTATTAGAAAACCTATTTTACAATCTAAAAACTTATGTACAATGTTCAAAGTTTACAGCTAAAAGGAAAGAGTTCAACCCTAAATCAATTGCTTAAATAGGCTTAAGGAGGATGCTTGCTTTGACTCAGCTGAGAGGCTATTCCACAACTTTGCTACTCTGAAAGAAAAACATTTTTGTCCATTTGCTGTTTTTTTTTTTCATAGGTAGCCTCAGGTCCGTCTCTGTATTGTGGAGGCTACGGGAGGAGCATTCTGAGTTTTTTGTGAAGAGGCTACACAAGTATTGTGGAGCCAACCCATTTAGGGATTTGAAAACCATTGTTTCAGATTCAGTCAATGAAATTTTTGTCTTGAAGCTTCAATCATTCATTCATTCACTCACTTAGGTAAATCTTTCACTCTAAGGGCCTGTTTGTGTGAGGGAAAACACCTCAACTGCCAGACCGGGTCTGACATGCGAGGTAAACTTCAGCCACTGTTTATATGGGATGTTCACCTCATCTTTCAGCCCCGCGGCTGAGAGGCGACATAGAGTAAAATTACGCTGCCATGAAATCAGAACAAAGTAACCAATAAGAATCAACTAATAAACCAATTCACCTCACCAGACTGGTGGTGTTTCGTTTATATGGAAAATGTTGACCTCATCAGGCGAGATTCCACCTGTGATGAGTTGAGATCTCAATATCCCAATGGTGGTGCGTTTGTCATATAAACGCGAAATGAAAATACAATGGACTCTATGGGGAGGTGGAATCTTCCATGTCAGCCCCGGGCCTGGCAGGTTAGGTGTTTTTCCTCTGTTAAACAGGCCCTAAATAAGCCGGCTTGAATAACACAAATCGTTATGTAAATCTTGATAATCAAGAAAAGAGCATGAAACGAAATCACTTACAAAATCTTGATACGTTTTCTCTGAGGCTAAAAAAGAAGTCAATTCAAAGTTAATTTCAGAATTATTCACATTCTACTTTGCTAAAAACTAATTTAGCATTGTTATACAAAAGCAAATGGTCTCATACCATATTTCAGCCGCTATGCAATAATTGTAATTTACGCAAAGTTTTCGTACATGATTGCAAAAGCTCTGGATACATTCTTTTGTCTGCCTACTATTCTAGTCGTTTTTGTATTGTTCCAAATTTCTAATTTTCTTTTTAATACCTTAATAATTTAAAATAACCCAACTATGCAAAACTCAAGAATAAAAAATTCATGGAGATCAAGTACTAAGAATACAACTTACGTCTTCACTGCAAGTGGGTCATCTTCTTTTTCTACTTCAGTATCACCAGCATCTTCATCGAGAAAATCGGCAGCTCGATCGTGAACCTTGAAAGAGATATTTGTTTGACTTTATACTTAATTTGGATGTCTCTGATAAACATAAATTTAATTTGACCACTTCTCTGCTAAAATGATTGAAATAAGGTTTTTATTTTTCTTCAGGTTGGATGAATCTCCCAAAATAAAGAATTATTCACATCTCCGATTTTCAATTTCCCAACAAAGAATACACTGGAATTTGGAATTTGAAGCATTTTCTGTAACCTTCGAACGGCAGTTTTACGGTATTACAGTAATCAACTAATGAAGTTTCTAGAACTTAGCAATTGATTTTCAAATGAACAAGTACTGATGCCCCCGGGGGTACTTAATATATCTTGGGTACTGGGAATGTGCCGCCCAAAAAAGGGTATTTCTTCAAGATTTTGGTATAAACATACGTCTTGTTTTTTTATATAATTGGCATAAGGGTCTTGCTTTCTCGAAAATTGGGATAAACAACGATAATAGTGATAATTTTCGAGATTTCTGTATAAATATGGGTACATATATTCGGAAAATTGCTAAAAATATGGCTACATTTTCAGAAATTTTGCATCTTCTTTCTTGGGCGGCACATCCCTATTCACAACAAATTCAAGTACCCCCCCCCCCACCATACGCCCTCCAAAGGACTGATCAAAAGTAAATTAAGTCTACGTCAACAATGATGATGACATATATTTGAAGATTTTACTTACAAAGTTCCAAACTTTGATCTTGATAGCAGTCAGTCTTGATGTGCTTCCATCTGTGGGGATCTTTTCTATGTTTTCTTCAAATAAAATTTGAATGATCAGCACGGTAGTATAGGGCTCAAATCTTTCAAGTCTTTAAAAAGGTGGGTGTAAAATTCTTTTACATTTTTCTTTGAATTGAATGGCTTGAAAAGAAGTTAGGGTACTTTGCCGTAAATCTGTCGTGAAAATCTTTTGATGTCTTGATTATTTTCAAAATGGCGGGGTTTTTGTTTTTGTTGAAAAAATTCATCGAAAATTTTGAAAAAATTAAAATCATCATAAATCCTCAATCAATAGAGGCAAAATGATACAATCTTCAAGAAAAGCATAGTTTACAAAGGTCTACAATATGGTGTCAAGCAGAAATCTGTCGCTCTTCTGGTCTAGGATTTAGAAATTTGATGACGTCACAGCCTCAAATATAATAAATGCTGCCATTTTGAAAATAATCAAGATATCAAAAAATTTCGACGACAGATTTACAGCAAAGTACCCTAAGCTCCCTTCAAGCCATTTAAATCAAAGAAAAATTTTATAGAATTTTACACCCACCTTTTTAAAGATTTGAGCCCTATGCTCAGCACGGTGGTACTTCAAAGCATTCATTCATCAAGGACTTCTTTTCACTTGCTTTACAAGGTTTTAGATTTCGGTTTTAGATTTGTTGTAGAATGAAATAAAACAAATTTTCTCCAGTCATAAGAGAAGATTCCTACAGATAGACCAGTCTTTTTTATCCTAAATAATGAACTGCCTAAGAGAAAATTTACTTCTTAAGACCTGTCACCTAGAATTTAGGAAATCATCCATACGATTTCATTCATCAAGGACTTGTTTTGATTTGCCTATTAAAAGGTTCTAGATATACCATTTATAGATTGACATGAACGTGTTTTCTCCAGTCATTAGAGAAGATTCCTACAGATAGACCAATCGTTTTATCCTTTAAGAATGAATGTTTCAAAGAAAAAGTATTTCTTTTAAACATTGATATGTTTTTATTCATCAGGGATTTGTCTCGATTTGCTTATTAAAAGGGTCGAGATGAATCATTTATAGCTTGAAATTAACGTTTTTTTCAGTCATAAGAAAATATTTCTGCAGACAGATCAGTCATTTTTACCCCAAAGAACGAATTTTTTCAGAGAAAATATGTTTCCTGAGAAATGTCGCTAAGAATCTAGGAGATCATACACATGTTCATGACAACTATTGCCTTTTTTTAACTTGACGACACGTATTACTTTCATGAAAATGTCAAACAGCATTAAATCAACTTATGAATCTTGATAAATCTTGTCATGTTAATGTGCACAAGGCCTATAGTGGATTAACTGCTGAAGAGTATGTTCTGATAGAAATTCACGATCCACAACAANTGAAAATGTCAAACAGCATTAAATCAACTTATGAATCTTGATAAATCTTGTCATGTTAATGTGCACAAGGCCTATACTGGATTAATTCACGATCCATAACAAGGTCATGTCTTCTTAACAGTTAATCCAACGAGATTGGCAGATCAGCCTATTTTGTAAGAAGGCTGGCACCTTTCTTTCGAAGTTATCATCTCCTATCTTGAAACAAGCTCATGTCAACCTCATTCGCAAAGATCAAGAAAATAGCAGCACAAAAGAGAGTACAGATGGCAGAATATTGTTCGTCTGCTGCATCTGGTAAAAATTCTTTCTTCTCGAGACATTGCAGAACACTTTGCTGATTAAAAAATCCACGAATTAAAGTATTTCGACTTTGAGGTTCTAACCCTGGTACAGCATAAAAACCACAACTCCATAATTCAGGAGTGGTGATGAAAAAGGCGAAAAAGGGCCAGCAGCTTAACAAATAGGGCACTCCTGCTTAGTTAAATTATGTGATTTTAGTATAGAAATAAAACCATTTGCTAGACTTTGGTGGCTATAGTCCTTAATTTTAGATTACTTCTTTTAACAAATCTCTGTGGAGGTAAATTTCAATATACCATAGCAGAACACGGAGTACTTATCATCATAATTCAAGTTTGATATATTTGGCCAAAAATTGCTTCCACTGCAGTAAATTAGTGCACTTTCAAATCTAAACATTTCTAATTTCATGAAATATCCCGAAGTATGTAAGACTGTGAAAAAAAAATCAAATGACATTCACAAATTATACCTTTTGGAGCAACACTGCTTTCCAGCACAGCTGAATTTCTCTTCCCAGGAATTGTTCCAGCAAAGGCCAAACTGTTAACAGATGCAATACCAGAAGCAAGTAGCACATTTTCAGGATAAACGGTATTATCGGCAACAACAGATAAGTCTTCCCAAGCATCATGAGCAGGCTCAATGTCTCCTCTCTTTACAGGGCTTCCTTTCTTTTCCTTGACACTAAAATAAAAAGAAACACTCTTACTTTCGCTCTGTCCATGCCATGGATAAAATTGACTGCGTGTGTCTCAAGAGAAAAATACTTGAATGACTGACTGACTGACTGACTGACTGACTGACTGACTGACTGACTGACTGACTGACTGACTGACTGACTGACTGACTGACTGACTGACTGACTGACTGACTGACTGACTGACTGACTGACTGACTGACTGACTGACTGACTGACTGACTGACTGACTGACTGACTGACTGACTGACTGACTGACTGACTGACTGACTGACTGACTGACTGACTGACTGACTGACTGACTGACTGACTGACTGACTGACTGACTGACTGACTGACTGACTGACTGACTGACTGACTGACTGACTGACTGACTGACTGACTGACTGACTGACTGACTGACTGACTGACTGACTGACTGACTGACTGACTGACTGACTGACTGACTGACTGACTGACTGACTGACTGACTGACTGACTGACTGACTGACTGACTGACTGACTGACTGACTGACTGACTGACTGACTGACTGACTGACTGACTGACTGACTGACTGACTGACTGACTGACTGACTGACTGACTGACTGACTGACTGACTGACTGACTGACTGACTGACTGACTGACTGACTGACTGACTGACTGACTGACTGACTGACTGACTGACTGACTGACTGACTGACTGACTGACTGACTGACTGACTGACTGACTGACTGACTGACTGACTGACTGACTGACTGACTGACTGACTGACTGACTGACTGACTGACTGACTGACTGACTGACTGACTGACTGACTGACTGACTGACTGACTGACTGACTGACTGACTGACTGACTGACTGACTGACTGACTGACTGACTGACTGACTGACTGACTGACTGACTGACTGACTGACTGACTGACTGACTGACTGACTGACTGACTGACTGACTGACTGACTGACTGACTGANGATTGCTTCTTTTAAAATGCTCAAATTTCCCAGTAATTGTGGTTATTTCTGGAAGTGAATTCGTTAAAACGGTACTCAAATACTTAAACTATCAGATTATAGATGGTCACATCCTTAATGAAGTAGCAAGTAAAAAGTACCTAGGAATAACATTACAATC
Organism: Aurelia aurita; assembly: GCA_004194415.1. Classification (NCBI taxonomy): domain Eukaryota; kingdom Metazoa; phylum Cnidaria; class Scyphozoa; order Semaeostomeae; family Ulmaridae; genus Aurelia; species Aurelia aurita. The sequence goes on from REGM01000037.1 coordinate 394,920, forward strand.
ATCACTGAGTTGGAACAATCATGTGGATCAAACCTGCTCCAAAGCTAATAGCACTATCGGTCTACTTAGAAGAAATATGAGTAACTGCCCACGCACTGTCAAGTCACAATGCTACAAATCACTAGTCAGACCAATCGTGGAATACTCATCTACGGTGTGGGATCCATATACAGCGAGGAATATAAATAAACTCGAAATGGTACAAAGACGGAGTGCCAGATTTGTTCACAGTGATTATCGCAGAACGAGTAGCCCTACCGAAATGATAAACGCCCTAGGATGGGAAAGTTTAGCAGAAAGACGATGGCAAGCAAAAGCCATCATGATGTTCAAGATCTGCAACAACCTTATAGACATTCCAGTATCCCTTTTCACCCCAGTAACATATCATGGACAACGTTCGCAAGCTTGCTTTCAAGTTTCCTATTGCAGAACAGATAATTTTAAGAATTCGTTTTTACCAACAGGATCCAAAATTTTGAACGGATTAACAATAGAGGACAGATCTATTAAATCGTTAAAACCATTCAAATGTAAACTAAGCAAGGAAAATTAAATACATTTAGTAATCTTACTATTAATTTGTTTACTTACAGCAGATTAGTCCTATCATATCATTTGGCCTAACTCTTTCAACCAAACATGATGGTTGATTTCACGTAAAATTAACTGCATACGAGGCAGATTTCACGTAAAACTAACCTAAGTGATGGGACTAAACTGCTGAATCACCTTATTTTCGTTTCACTAACAATACTAACCACCATGTACGTAATACCAATTATTTGGTCCTGTACATTAACGTATAGATAGATAGATAGATGACGAAAACGAAAAATCGAGAATTTTTTGTCTGAAGGGTTACAGTAACCTTAATAAGAAAGTGTGATAAAAATAGCAGGACTAACCCGGAAATGCTAAAGGCTATGAGACAAATTTTAAGACAATGCCCCGGTTTTATGGGGGTATGTTTCCAAAATTATGTCCTGCAGGGGCGGAGCGCAGTGGTATTAAAGGTATATATTAGCCTAATACCATTTTTTTTCCAAAGCTTGTCCCAAAAAAAACCCTAAAATTCACAGGGCTTATCTCGGGATTTTTGTATCAGCCAATCCATTGAGTTTTTAACATTGACTCTGTAGAGGAGGGGTACTTTGTGATCCAATGATAATTCAAATGTCAACGCCAACTCAACTTTTTGTTTAGCTTGTTCTGACAAAATAAATTTAATTCCTAGGGGATTATTATCTTTTGTGCTGTTGATAGGCCATTGAATCCTGAGGGCAGTTTTGGCCACGGTATTACTGTAGTTTCTCATTTCTAATACCATGATATCAATAAGCTTTGTTTCCGTGGCCCTCTGTTACGTCAGGGCTTATTGTTATCCTGACTTGAAACAAAGCGCCATGTCTTCCATGGTATTAGTTTTCTATTTCTAATACCGTGGCCAGTCGAACCATTCATCTCAATGCCACACTGTTCTCAGTTCTCACGCTCACTTACTACTGGCCTCTACCATACCAAAACATGGATTGGGTTTTGGGAAGCGAGTACTGCTTGAGTATTTCAGACAGTTTCTGTATTTTGTCAACTAAAATAAGATCAACCCGAGGACGTCTTTGCCAAAACAGAGACTACAGAGGGCAGGCCATGCTCTAAAGTTACCGTGAAATATTTATTGAGTGACTTTAGCCAATTTATATTCAAACAACAATTCCCAAGAAATTTCAAAGGGTTTGTGGAGATACAGAAAAGAATACATTTGTTGTCCGCATCTCGTTATGGGTGTTTTGTCAAAGGCGACCTTGAACAACTTGATTCTTTCATTTTTGCGAGAGCAAAACAAAAAGGCCATTTGGCAAATTGGCCATGGTATTTGATTTGAGATCCTAATACCTTGCCTTCTTGGTGGCGAATACGAGAGGGCTCTTGGCTATCACCAATAATTGTAGCCGTGGCCTAAAGCTCTTTACTGCCTTCATTGGCCACGGTATTAGAATGTGCCTTTGATGTGGTGACAAGAGAGGGCTATATGCCGGCAGCTAAATTTTTGCTTGTGGCCAAAAGCCCGTTGGCCATCTTCACTGGCCATGTTATTGCTCACACTGTCGTTCCAAAACATCCGTGCAAACTAAAACATTTGCGCCTTGAACTTGCTGTTTAGAGAAAATATATGGCTACAATTCGCCAAAAACGTGATTCTTCCCAACCCCAAGAGGAGCTCACAGCGCCCCCCATACCCCTAGCTGCAATGGTTAACAATTCCTTTGCGTTTGTTTTTGAGCAATTTTCCAACATTCAGGAAACTAATACCAAAAAATATTTACTCCCAACAGCCCCTGATGCCCTGGTATGCTTATGTATGGGTCTCCCTTCTGACTTCCAGGAGGCAAATTGTATAACTCATGTATATGCTCCCTATAAAGCTATTTAGTGAATAGCTATGAGACAAATTTTAAGACAATGCCTCGGTTTTATGGGGGCATGTTTCTAAAATTATGTCCTGGTATGCTTATTTGTGCGTCTCCCTTCGGACTTCGGCACTATCCTATTGTATGCCTCATGTATATGCTCCCTATTATAAAGGAGTGACCCCCCCCCCCCCCCCTTCTTCAGCCACTTCCCTATTTCTCTTCTTACCAAGTTGTTGGTTCTCAACCATGGTTTCAACAAGTTGCTCTTGAAGCTGATTGAGCTGAAGTTCGTAAATTGATCGATCTGAGTCCCAGTTTGGATCATCTTCACCTGGTTCCTTCTTTGTAGCCTTTGAACCCTGACTTGTGCATTCCTGTTTTAAAACTGATTTGTCATCATTTTCAGTCGAGTCCCATGTCGGATTTGCATCGACGTAGAGCTCGGGATCAAAATCTTCATTTGAAGGATCCAAGTTATCATCTTTGAAATATTTTCGAAACGAAGGTCGCAGCATCTTTGTGTATTTTTTAATTTTTTTTCCAAGAACAGTCTTCAAGCTTGCGCGTTGCTGTTTTGAGACATCACCTCACCTGATTTAAATTTCAAAATGAAAACAAGGTTGTTGTTGTTGTGTTGGATTATTTTCAAATTGAGGCAATTTCAAAATGCTGTTTTTATCAAAACGAGGCAATTGCAATATTTCTTCCATGCTGCTAACAAGATGGCCGAAAAAGCATTGAATCTTCAGAAACAAATTAAAGAAAATGCTCAAGATCTCGGTGATTTTCTCAGTGACTTCAACAAATGGGAAAAGGATATAAAGAAGAACGATGAAGACCTGAAGAGAAGTGCACAAATAGAACAGGTATACATTTATTTAGAATTAGATCAAAAAGTGGCCTTCTTGTTGTTGTGCAATCAAGATCATCAATCAAGAGATCAATAGCAGACAGAAGGCCTACTAATTTAGGGCCTAACCCAATATGCCCTACTTTAAGGGCGTGTTTGATTGGTACCAATTCTGACGGTAAACTTGGTAGACTCGGAATTTGTGTTTGATTGACTCCGAAACTCTCAAAACGGTACTAGGTACTAGGTTTGGTAAAAAGGGGCCATCGACATTTTGGTTTCGTCTTTCATCGCGGCATTTGGCCGTGATGGGGGGAGGGAGGGGGTGTAGCCCAAAGCCGTGATTACTTGCATGTTCAGGACGAAACCTAATCTAAGAAATTATTAGTTTGAAAAATTAATTTTTTACTACGTTTCACTTCACTTGTCATTTGATTTTGCCTACAAAACAAGATTCAATCAAAAGAGATATTGTTTGTTCCATCCCAGGGTGCATTTCATGCACTTAGGCCCGAAGATCTTTGGCGTGGAAAAGAAATTTTCTTGGCGCAGCAGGCCTTCTTGGGAAAGGCGTGCGATCGCACTCGCACGCGTTGGTACACGCCTCCCCACTCCTGGAAGTGTGTTTAATCGCACGCCTGCTTTATAATCATTCGTTTTGTTTTTACCAAAGAGCAGGAAACTAATAAGGTGACAGAATAGCTATGATTTCAGTCACTTATTTTATTT
>REGM01000037.1:399664-427048 GCA_004194415.1 Aurelia aurita
TTGATATTAACGTTATGAATCAACAAAGTTATTTTGTTGGCATATCGAATTAGCATTCAATACCACTTCTATGTCCATTCCCTTTCTCTCCGTCGTTTCATCTTCCACTTTCCACTCTTTATAAACTTTATAGCCTTTGGAACTGTTGCTATATCCTTACTCTTTACAAATCTATATATTCACTATATCCACTTTGCAAATTAATCGTTGAAAATGGGCAATTTAGCAACAGCTCTGCGAGAAAATACGGTTTCGATCTTAGTGGCATATACTAAGCGAAGATCCATTGCAGTCTCTCTAACATTTTTCCTATTTGCTGTGCTTTCTCCATTTTCAAAACTCAGTACAAATCCTTTTTGCCAACTTTTTCCAGTTGTTGTCTCTCATTTTAGTTTTACTTTCTTTATATTTCATATGCTAGTTGTCCTTCAAATTGCTTCATTTCTTGTGCACAATGTGCTATGTATTTTACTCTGTAAGTATTCCGTTGTCCCGCGTTCTTCGACCTCTCTTTTCTCCTTTGGCTATACTCTAAAAACTGACCCTTGTAATTAGCTTTAATTTCTTTTCTTTACCTCAGAAAATGAATTATCGCTACTCTTGTACTATTTCTTCTCGTCCTACCCTGAATTTTTATTGTAATGAGAGTTCATCCTCTGTCCTGTGCCTTGTGATGGGTGGTGGGGGAATCGTCTTGTGGGGGCTGGTCGGGTTTGTGGCATATGCCCTTTAAATTCACATTTTAGGTTGCATTTTTCAAACATGGCTGTAACTTTGATTTTTAGCATCAATCTCAAAATTTATCAAATCATGCAGACTTTGGAGTGGCTTGGTGGGTTCTTGTTCCTGGGACCTGTTTCGGGCATATAACCATTCCTCAGCGTTAGCTTTGGATTTGGTTTTTTGTCTGGAGCGGGTTCTGTGTGCTTGGATTCACTGTCGTCATTCTACTGTAGGGTCTCTTGCACAAAACGCATCTTTTGAAATCATACTGATTGCTGAAAATATAGGTTTTTACATAGGGGGTGCTCTCTCCTCGATTAGTCTATCTACTGAGAGAGCTCCTCCTTTAAGAAATTCCCCTCATACAGGTTTCATATATTTTCCCCCTAAAATTGTAGATGTTGTGGTAGTACTGTTGTTTTATATTTTGTAGTATTGTACCTAGTTTATGTATTTTTAATATTGAAACTTGTATGCTGTGGATTTTAAAATGAAACTGAACTGAACTGAAACCTAAATGTCGATGGTCCCTAAGTTTGGAAGTCCTTCTGACTGAACCTTCTGCATGCTACCCTAACAAGACAGTGCATGATTATCGTTGTGTAGACAGTTGTCCACATGGATTTTACAAGCAGCTAGGGCGACCCTGTTCACAGAGAATGTGCCACGTGCACAGGAGAGCTACGAAATCAATGTACATCATGTCCAGTTGGCCTAACCTTCTTCAATGGTCAGCGTGTTAAAAAATGTCCACGAGGTTATTTCAAGCAGGACGAATGGTGTTTAAAATGCTCTGATAATTGTGCTGAATGCCAATATGTGGGCTCTGATTCCGTGGGTTTGAGGGTTGTTGGTTCATGAAAAACCATAGCTTATATATATACTTCTGACTCAATGGGTTCTGACTCCGTGGGTTGGTGGGTTGTTGGTTCATAAAAAACCATAGCTTGTATATATACTACCTTACTTCTGACTCTGTGGGTTCTGACTCCGTGCGTTCATGGATTATTGATGCATGAAAAACCATAACTTATATATATACTACCTTACTCCTGACCCTATGGGTTCTGACTCCATGGGTTTGTTGGTTATTGGTGCATGAAAAACCATACAGTACCTTACATTATAAAATGGGAAGTTTTTCTTTGCAAAACCAAAGCTTTACCCACGCCAATTGTTCAAAAACAATACCTTGTTCTTTGATATTGCTCTACAGTGCTAGATAATATTTGATGTAGCCCATACAGTACTTTCCAGCCTGGACAGGGATGTTTTTGCATGTGCAAACTTTTAAGTCGTTGTATTTGTAAAAGCATATTGTAAAAGCATCAAAGATAAGTTCAATCTGGTGGTAAACCAGCAAAAACCAGCTTGCTTTACGTGAAACTCCCTCTCAAAGAGTGCATCAATAAATACACAATTTGTACCAAAACAAAACCCTCTATTCAATCTTAATTTAACTTCAATAAAGTCCTATTGTTTTTACAAGATTTCACGGCAACATGCCAAACAACTTTTTCTAAGTTATCATCCCCTTGTAATTAGGACCACCCCCAAAATGCAAATTATCTGGACTGTGCCATGGATTTTGATTCATTTGTTTTCTTCAGTCTCCAAATTTTGATATCTTAAAGGAAAGCTTGGTAAATTTGAGTTCTTTTGTATTGTATTCAAGTTGCAAAGACTCGATTTCAAAATTATATTTTCCTATAAATTCTTCATTCTAATGAATTTATTTTTATTATTTAATGCCCTATTTGTCTGGTTGCTGGAGTGCTTGCATGCAAAACAGTAGCAACTTGCAGGTTACCTGTGCAAATTGCATTTTTGGGCCTTCCAAGAAATATATTGAATTAAATGCACAAGCCTTTGGTCATTGCACAAATATGCTTGCAGTTCCCATTATTTCCTCATCAAATCATGTTTTCAGCTCTTCTTCAATCCCAATCAGATTGTCTATATTGAAAATTTGCGCTGTAGCAACCACATTCAATTAGTGCTGCGCTCACCATCCAAGCTGATTTTAAAGCCCCTAATAACCTCATCTTTGCTGATCTTATTGGATGGGCCTTGCAAATTATAGTATACAATTTCTTACCAAGAGTGGTGCTGACAGAGATGAACAGAGTGAAAATTCCAAGTCACGCCAGTTGGGTACAGAAGACTATCAAATCATTTCCTCGCCTACTGCTTGTGTAGAGTATGAAATCACAGAGGTTGAGTTGTCAACTGATAGTGAACAAGAAGTGATTGTAGAAAATGATCTGGCAGCTGCAAATGTGGAGCACATACTTTCAGAGCAGTGCATGGCCAGCGAAGAAGTGACACACAGTAGCAGCAGCAGCAATGAAAGTGAAAGTGAATGGCAGAATAATTCTAGTGTACATGTTGCAGGAGAAAACAAACGTTAGTAGCTCAATTGTTTCTTTATTGAATGTACTGTAATTTATCTTCAATATCATTCTCTCTAGAAAGTAAGAAATAAGTGCTGGTTCTCCCTACAACTGAGATGTACTGTATCTACAGCTTAAAAATGCTGTTTCACTTTACAGTTATTTATGATAATGTATAATTTTGCATAGGTTTTGGTCAGCATAAAAAGGCTGTTTCACTTTACAGTTATTTATGATGATGTATAATTTTGCATAGTTTTGGTCATTAAGTCGTAATTACAAGCAAAGATCAATACTAGTGTAAATACATGCATTTGATGATAGAGTTAAATGTTCAGCCTAATCTTTGCTGATTTTGCCAATTATCAAACCTTTTGCATGTACATTTCCTGTTCCATTTTCTGGACACACTTACACAATCTTCAGATGTACTCATAAAATCATTTGTTACATTAAAGGACCCAATAACCATCACACAGGACCGATGCCAACCGATTACATTGAAAATAGGATCAAAAGACAGGCATGTTACAGTAAACGGAGCAAGACGTTGCTGAAAGATGTAAGTTTAACAAAAAGCTCAAAGCAGCCTCTACCCAAAAACAATCTCTCCTAAAAAATAGAAATCTTCAAAGAAAGACATGGGAAACCCTTTAGATCCAGCTCAAGCTATTTTGGATAGTAACTAGCTAACCAACAATGCTCTAAGTACTTATTTCCAGTTTAAGGAAGATTCCACCTTATGACATTCTTTATTATCAGTTGAGTAAGTTTGTTTAATCTTGATCATTGTTTCTGGAAATTTAAATTGAAATTCATATTGCAACCAGATTACTCACCCTGTGTCAATGAAACACTTCTTGTTTCAAATGCAGCACTGTACTGTACCCTTAAATTTTTGCAAAAGTCGCAAAAGAAAGCCAACACTATTGAGCAAGAATTATTATAGAAAATATGGTCACAACTAACAACTTCTATTTTAATAAGTATTTTCGACTTTGCATCATGCATAACAGCTTAATAGACTTTTACCGAGTCTCTTTATGAAAATTGGACCAAGGTACGCAAGTCCTTCCGCATTTAACTGAACAAAGGAATGTCGATTTCTCTTCGTGGTACTCAAAGCCAAAATCGTGCATTTCGAAGACAACCATGCGACTTGGGAATCAAATATAATTGAGAAAGAGGGCAAGGCTTTTTGCTTTGTTTTATCAAATTGAAATTGAGACTTGGGAAAGGTCTGTTAATTCTGAATGATGTGTGCCTTTTCAGACGCTGATGTGTGCATTTTTACGCCACTGCGTACAACACTATTCACATAGTTGTTGCTTTTTTAGGCTTGGCTGATTTTCAAAAGAACAGGTTGTAAAGTGAAACTGGAGCTGACAGCACAGTCTGGGCGAGTCCAGTCATTTGAGTCCCATCCTTGTGAGCCAAAGAAACCATGGACAGATAAGCCTAAAGTTAAGAGGAAGAGATCAGTTCAAACCCAAGCTGGAAAATCATTTGTTAGATTATCCCAGTCAACTTCTACCGATGCAGTTGATGACCCTGGAGATCTGAATTCACCAACATTTGTTGCATTGAAACGAAGGGCTGTAGACTATTCTGGAGAGGAAATTTGCGGGTCAAGAGTAATCAAGAAGAGATCCGTTTCAAATTCACCAGCGAGCGAAAAGAGGAAGAATAAGACGCATAAAAAGAAGGCAAAAGAGTAGATATCACCAAACATACTGACATCGAATTGAATTGAATTCGATGGCTTCCAGAATGACGATAACATATCTATGCCATTTTCCTGTACCTTGCGACATATGGCTCAATCTAAAAAGAAAAGGGTATTCTGTACGTGGAAAATAAACGGCCTATCACTCGAAAAGACTACTTACACTTCTATAGATTGTATTTAGATTTGAGATAAGACACTAACGAACTTCAAGGTTTCATAAATACAGTTTGTGTTATATGTGACTTAGAACCAAAGATGTTTATACGTAAGGTTTGATGATCTTGGGTTATATTCACCCATGAGAGGCGATGACAGAGTAACATTTGAAATTTTAACAAATAGTTGGATTTTTGAAAAAGGATTTCGTTAGAAAAATTGACTGCTGTGTTAACATACTGCTTTCGAGTATGTTGCCGAAATTTTCTAAAGACTAGATGATGTCTTGTTTCCAGAAGTATCTTGTTGGTACGTTATTGACAACAAAAGCTGCTGATTATGCAAACTAAATTTAGCCTATCAGATTTTTTCTGTTTAGACAATTCACAGCAATTTTAATTTGCTTCAGTTTATTCAAGTAAAAAATTGAAATTGCGAGTAAATCTATTTTACCCTCAATGTTGGACGTCTACAATAACTGTTTCGCCGATTTCGTCTTGTTTCAACGGTAGGTTAGTTGTAATTAAGATAAAGAGGATTGTAGTATTTTTATTTAGGTGATGGTTTTTTATATCTATTGGTGTTTTATGTAAAAAAAGGATACAATACAACATATGGTTAATGGGGCACATTTGCAAGAAGCTTGGATAGCGAACTAAACTTTGAGAAAGGAGAGTGTTTTGAAGTGGGCTTAGCTGAGTTGAGATAGCTTATTGTTTCTAAATGGCTGACAACGTGTATTAGGGACCTGTCATAAAGTATCTGCTACCGGGGGGCTGAGGATATAGGCGGGGGCCACCAAAGATTCCAGCTGCTTGTTAATGGGCCACAGAAAATATTTGCAGCTTTTGAAGGGGCTATCAATTTTTTGAGGGGAAAAATCTAAGAAAAAGTTTTTTAAAATATACAATATACTATAAAATGTCTCTGCAAGAGCAAATTCAAAAGTCACAGAAACAATCACTTGTCAATCATAGTCAAAACAGAAAGATGAATTTTCGTCACTGGTTGAACTTTGCAGTTTTTTTCATTTCTCTCAAAGCATGAAAACAGTGTTGCCGGCTTGAAATTTTCCCCTTTTCTGATGCCTTTTTCCTTTCTGCGTCTCCATATGCTCAACTGATCTATGCTTCTTCAATCCTTCCATCCTCGCCAACAATTTCTTTGCAAATTTGTTTAGTAGTCTTATTAAAAAATTGTTTTCTATGAAGTGCTGAAAGTGCATCAAGGTGAAACCTTACCGAAAGTTTCCCCTGCAAGCCGTTTTCTGAAATTTGTTTTTTTGTTGTTGTTGCTACATCATCAAATTTAACATGTGGGGCAACAATGAGTGCATCTTTATACGGACGAAAAGTGGCTGCGTCGCAACTACCTACATCAGAGTTCGCTTTATGTAGATGCAGACACAGCAGTTCAGTATAAATTAGCAGAAGGTAATAGTTAAAGATTTCTATGGGAACAATTTTAATGTCGTGATCAAAATATGCAAACAAAATTAAAAGAGTAGAACATCTCATGCTACAAGCAAACTCAAAAATGGATCCAAAAAGATTGAAATGGGCCACGAAAAATATTTGTCTCTTCACAATGGGCCATGGAATTTTCTACTCATTTTCAGCAGGGGCTATGAAAAATATTTATGAAAAAATCAAATATCCTCCGCCCCCCTGTAGTAGTTACTTTATGACAGGTCCCTTACACGCTTTGCTCGATACTGTTTTATTTTCTAGAATTTTTCAGATCGTATTTTTACTATGTGGTATCATTGAAGTTGTGTTCATTCTGTCTCCATAGTTAGCGTTTATTGATATTTAAGATGTGCTTGTAATCAAGACGAAGCACTTTACAGACTGTCGTATTTTTTGCTTCCTTTCACTTTTATTGACACCTTCAGTGTTGGTAACTGCAACCTGTTGGTGTCATTTATACTCACGTCTCTGGTGACCGGCTCTTCGAAATTATGTTATACAGCTTACGAAGAGTGATGTTGGTACGATTCGAGTGATTCGTGTATGATTGGAAACGTACTGGACTGTCGAATTTATTTTATTGAACTTGATATGAGTCTTAATATCTGGCCTTTTCGCCTTAATTACAAAATATGAATGCGTCTTTTAATAACGAATATATGAAATAAATCAAAATGCTTGTCGTCTTTGTCCTGTCCTTACGATTTATAGCAAAGCTGCGCTTTCCACCGGACGAGCTGATGTTGATACTGTAGAACAAGTTGAAAACTTCCAGTCACCTTGGTTGAGCATAGACAACTGTAATAGTAGATTTTCATCTAGTACACGTGGAGAATATGAAATCACAGAGGTAAATTTGATGCCTGATGCTGAACAAAGAGTGATTACAGATAATGATATGGCAGTTGGAAACATACCCTGGGGCAGAGTATTCTTTCCGAACTACAGAACGAACACGATAATAATAACAATAATAATAATGATAATCAATTTATTTAACGTTGGGGCTAACATAGCTATGTACAGTTAACATTAAAAATATTACTACACTAGCTAATCTAAGCCAACTGCGAAAACTAATAAAATTAAATATATACAATATACATATACATGACTTAATAAATAAGATTTCAAATACATAGCATAAAATTTCCAGACAGAATTAAAAAATTAGCAGTATAAAAGTCCGAGCTATTGTGTGAAACTCCAAGCTATGGTATGAAAGCGGTATCAAAACTTAGTATCATACAAATCCAAGTTGTGGCATAAACGTCCTACATAAGGACAGTTAGGCTCCTCGAGGTAGGAAAAGAGAAGGAAAATACTCTGGGGACTATCAATTACTCAATATATCATTTAAACCAATTAAAATTGGGGTCCCATTTTCTGTTGTAAAATCTGGTTAACTAGGAAACCTTTTCATTGACGTCTTGCTGTTAAGAAGCACGCTTTGTTTGTTATAGTAAAACAATAGGCGACTTCAAGTCCGACCAGGAGAGGCCTATTTATATGAAAAGCGATATATCGGCTAGGTGGAGCAATTCAGTTAGACCAGTTGGATTTACCACAACAGCGCACGCGCCACATGATATTGCTTGGCTGCTTGCAGAGTTAACTTGCCTCATATAAACGCTCATTTATTTTCAATTCGCCTATCCGGGTAGCTCGCCTAGCTGATGCATTGATGCAGGCCCTAAGTCCCCAGAGTATTCTCTTCTCTTCTGCGTTTATTTTCTCCAGGTACACTGTGCTTATTACACTCTGGTTATTACTTTTATAGAATACTCTGACCCAGGGTACTGGAAACATAGCAGACCCTCGAAATGCTCTGTCTTCTGGCGCATATGCAAAATATGAAATCACGAATACTGAGCCGTCTACCGAAGCAGAACAACAAACAATGGTTGACCATGATTTGCTGGCTGGATACATAGAAGACCCTCAAAATGCTCCCTCTACTGCCGTACATGCAGAATTTGAAATAACGAGTGTTGAGCCGTTCACTGAAGTAGAACAACCAACAATGGTAGACAGTGAATTGGTTGTTGGAAACATGGTAGACTCTCAAAATACTCCATCTACTAGTACACATGTAGAAAGTGAAATTACTGTGGTTGATTTAACAGCTGAAGATGAACAGCAAATGATGGTAAACAATGATCTGGGAGGCTTTCAACATGCTCCATTATCTGGTGCACATGTGGATTTTGATCTCACCGAGGTTGTGTTGTCAGCTGAAGGTGATCAACAAGTGATATTAGAAAACCATTTTGCAGTTGGAAACTTAGAGTGTGCACGTCCGCAACAGTGCATAGCAGACGAAGAGATTGCTAGTAGCAGCAGCAGTGATAGTGACGAAAGTGATGAATGTTATTGTGACTGGCAATCCAATTTTAATTGGCACCAGCAAGAAGAGAGGAGACGTAAGTGAATCATATTAAAAGGCCTTGGCATGAGAAATTTTAGCCCGTGCTGAGTTCAACACGGGCTGAGTTTCAACTCGGTTGACAGTGAAAGCCTTCATCGTGTTTACATGGAGGCAAAGGAGGCCGAGTTGAAACTCAGCACGGGCTAAACTCAACTCGGCATCTCAGCCCTTAGCACGGGCTGAGATGATTGAAAAGTTCCTTGTAAACAGAAGAAATTTCAGTTAGGGGCGTGTTCAAATATTTGAATGTGATCAAAGGAGATCGAATCTATTTTCCTCGATCATTCAACATTTTTTAATGGGCTCTTAGCTGTTACATTAAAACCGAAAAGATTCGGACGATCAAACTTTCGGACAAAATTTTGACCGAAAGTTTAATTGTCCGAAATCTTGTGATGTCCGAAAGTTTTAAATTTCATTGTGATTTCATTGTCCGAAATCTTGTGATGTCCGAAAGTTTTAAATTTCATTTTCATTTTAAACTACCCTAAGGAACTACCGTGAAATGATTATCAAAGATTCTGTTATGCTTTAACAACGGAGTTAGACCCAGAAGAGGCTCATTCAAGGACCTTGATGAATAGTCACTTGATTGCTCAAAGAACTACATGACATTTTTGATAGTTGTTAAAATCATTGTTAATAATTCGCCATTATACGGAATAACTACGAACGATATACACTCATTCCTTACAAGAATCTCACAATTTGAACCAGTACAGGAAGTATTCTTAAAAGTCTCATATTACCAGCACTAAACGTTTCTTAAGAGTTTCTGAGAAGTTTTATAACAGCTCCCTTAAATCTCGTTGCCTTTGATGCTCTGGCTTTCCAACACTAGATTATGAAAGGCTTTTAACAACTTTTTGCCAGTCGTACTCAAGTATCTTAAATTTTTGTGATCTGAAATTCTGGGTCCTTGAAGGGTTTCTTATAAAAATATCCCGTACGGCAGCACTTTTTTAACTGGGTTCACTGCTAATTTTACCATCATTCAAACTGACGAAATTTTAATTGGAATATTCTTGTAAGGTATGATGGTGATGGACGTTAGTTGATATTAACGAGAGAGTTGATAGGTTCTTACTATGATTAAGCTGCCCATGATTAATTAACGTAAAATTACAGTTAATTTTACAAATATTTTGCTATCACGCAGAAACTGTTTATCCGAAATTCTCGAAAAAGCGTCCGAAAGTTTTTTGTCCGAAGCTGTTTTTCCGAAAGTTTTCCGTCCGAAAGTTTTCGATGTTAAGGTATTTTGCTGAATTTGGTTTGGTGGGAATTTTTGAAATTTCGTTGAAAAGTTTGAGAATTTGGTGGATATTGATTATATGCTAACGAACACTGAACTGATTAGAACGAATATAAGAAAAGATACTCGCACAGAATGAGTATGTAAACCGTAAGTGTTCAATAGAATTTTAGTTCTGACGAAAAATTCTGATGGTATTAAAAGTGTAGAAAATCAGAATTTGTGTTCTCAGATGTCTTCAAACCTAAATAGAGTCTTTGGAACTATAAGAAAGTACTGGGTGAGTCAGAAAAAATTTCGATGTTTGAGAAAATCGCAAAATTTGATTTCGTTCATTGACTTTAAAATGTCTTCTCTTTTAGTTGTTTCACAAACCAGATTAATGTTGGCAATGACAAAAAATTATGCTAAATAATGCAAAATTCAAGCGATAGCTTGGAAAACCCACATTGTTTCTCAATTTTATTGTTTCGTATTAACTTTCAATTCGTACATAATCGCAAGATTCATTGCTGGCTTAATGCAAACTTGTTAAAGAATTTGAATGGACAAATAGACATATGTTCTCGTAAAGATTTTGTGCAATTTCACAGTATGCTTCAAAACCAGGTAGTTAACAACATTTCCGAATTTGTCTAGTTGAAAACTGTTGATTGAATAATCAATATCCCTCAATTTTATTTGAACTTTTATGCAACTGTTCAAGAAGAGATATGCAAGATTAATAGAATTTTCGAATTTGGATGGTTTTTCAAACGCCGAAGTTCTTTTTGATTCACCCGTATGTTGCTTTTTTGGTAGTATGGTAGTATGTTGCTTTTTTGTACCAATTAATATTTTGGTTGACTAAAATTTTTGGTAGCCAAAGTTTCTGTAAATTTTTATTTCAATTGGCTGTTTTCACCGAAGTTGTATTTTTGCAATTGATGTTATGTGCTAGGTATCGTATCCTCCGAGCTATTGATGGCAGAGGATATATATACTCATTTGCATGAGCAGCACCTCCCCCAACATAATGGTCATTTTAGTGTGAATGGTACTATAACATGGTTCCAATATGACAGCTTTCAATTTCTACTAAGCCAGGCCGATTTTGAAATTCATTAAACTCACTCTGTCTAATCTTATTCCTTGTTCTGGACATGTTTTTACAATTTCAAATAATACTTAAAAACACTGACTTTCTTTTGAAGGGAAAAATAACTATCACGGAGAACAAGCTGACTTCATTAAAAGTAAACGAAGACGGAAGGAATTTTACAGCAAATGGAGTGAAATTATGCTGGAGGAAGTAAGTTTACACAGAAAGTATTATTACTCAGTGAGGTATNTATTTTTTCAATTGATGTTATGTGCTAGGTATCGTATCCTCCGAGCTATTGATGGCAGAGGATATATATACTCATTTGCATGAGCAGCACCTCCCCCAACATAATGGTCATTTTAGTGTGAATGGTACTATAACATGGTTCCAATATGACAGCTTTCAATTTCTACTAAGCCAGGCCGATTTTGAAATTCATTAAACTCACTCTGTCTAATCTTATTCCTTGTTCTGGACATGTTTTTACAATTTCAAATAATACTTAAAAACACTGAATTTCTTTTGAAGGGAAAAATAACTATCACGGAGAACAAACTGACTTCATTAAAAGTAAACGAAGACGGAAGGAATTTTACAGCAAATGGAGTGAAATTATGCTGGAGGAAGTAAGTTTACACAGAAAGTATTATTACTCAGTGAGGTATGATAGAGCGGATGACAGCATAGGTTCCAGACCCTTCTTATCTAATAAATGCCAAAAAGTTCCGAATCCCAAATAAATTTTGGGCTTGCGTCATGTGGCATAACCTGAGTGTTCATGTGCTGTAAACATTTTCAAATTTGGTGAACAGAAAGTGGGGATATCGATTTTTAACCCTATCTGACCTGGGGGTGGATTCCCGCCCCCTGCTATATTTTTGTTTCCACTATGTTCGATATTCATTCATTCATTCCTATATTTATTTAAAGTTGGTATTTACATAGTTTTAAAAGAATAAAGGTAATTTACACCAACTATCTACAATAAACCTAAAGTAATACATATTAATTACAATTACAGGAATTCAGTGTCTATTTACAAATTGTACAAAGGCAACTGGTTTCATCCCAATTTACATCATCGTTTAGGGTATTCCACAGCATAGCTCCCCTAAATCTCACGGAGTTTATCCCATATTTTATTGTGTGAGACCTCTGAGGAAGTTCGCATAAAACTTGCTTACGTAAGTTATACGTTTTGTTTGGAAATTCTCCTAGAGGTATGACGGATTAGCATAGGTTCCAAATCTTTAAATTGGCGTAAAAAGGTCGGTGTAAAATTCTATGACCTTTTTCTTTGATTGAATGGCTTGAAAAAAACTTTAGCTAGTTTGCTATAATTCTATCGTTGGACTTTCCTGATATCTGCAATATTTTTTGAAATTACAGCGTATTATATATTTCAACTCATTTGAGGATGTGACTTCATAAAATTTCTAAATCATAAACCATAAGAGTGAAAGACTTTTGCTTGATATCATAATGTAGACATTCATAAACTATGTTCTTCTTGAAAATTATTCTATGTTTCCTCAAATAGTTTTCTTGAATTCTTAAAAAAGAAGAAGAACAATACAATTCCGAAATTATTGAATATTTCTAAAAAGTCTAACAGTAGAATTATAGAAAAGTAGCTAAAGTTTCTTTCAAGCCATTCCATTCAAAGAAATTGAGATTTGGAACCTATGCTTGACGGATTTAAGTGTTGGAGCGATTTGTAAACTTCTAAGAGCAATTTCTGTATGTTATTTGCATGGATTGTAACATCATCATGCCTCGATAGAAGTTCTTCAAAAGAGGATTCAAAATCCTGGTACAAAGCCCTTGAAGCCTGTTTATGTACTCGATTGATGTTACTGTTAGCAGTTTTGCTACGAAATAGCCAAATCAGGGGGCAATAGTTGAAATTTGACATGATAACTGCGTTGAACAATATCCTTGCTTGGTTGAAGTCAATATAGTGTGACAATCTAGAGAATGCCTTTACCTTTGTGCTAACTTTCGTGCAGAGATCTTCTATATGTTGGCCAAAAGTTAATTTTTTATCGATAGTGACTCCTAGTAATTTCAGTTTGTCACTAGCACGTATGATTTGGCCATTGATATTCAAGCCAAGTGCTCAGTTCCTTTCATACCCAGGAACATCAATTGAAACTCTCCATGGTTCGTAACCATATTATTTCTAAAGAACCAATCTAGGATCATTTCAAGATCGTTTTCAAGTTTTGAAACAACTAATTCAAAAGAATGGCCAGAAGCTTATAGTGTGTTATGGTCTGCAAAGTTGCATAAATCTGACTGAAGATTGATAAGGAATAGGTCATTAGTAAAGCTATTAAAAAGCAAGGGACCGATATGTGTAGAAGGCCGCTGAGATTTAGTAAGATTAACTTTGTATCATAGAGCAATGAAATTGTAACAATTTTGACATTCTATATTTAGCACTGTCTCCATGGTTACCAAGTTTTCATGCTGCATTGTGTAAAAATTAACTTTACATCTCTCTTATTCTTCTTTAATTGGTCCAATTAAGCCCAAATCTTTCATTTACATCTATTTTGATTTATATTTTTCATTTCTGTATGAAAAGTTAAGTTTGATGAACTTTTAACCTGCTTTTATTTTGATGACGTCATACAACATCATAATGATTATTATGCTCTAGCAGCAACAAGAACACCGCTAATTGAATTATGATTTTAAATAATCATTGTTTATATAATGAATAACCTTTGTGCCAAATTAGGTGGACATATCTCATATAAATACTGAATAAAGCAGGGGCGGAATCCGCCCCCCCCCCCAGGCATTGAGTGTTTTCAAACACCCAGGTCAGATGGGGTTAAAGTTGGGCCTAACTCCGACCTGTGTTTAAATAGCCTGTGGAGGAATAGCACTGTTTCTATTCACAACTTCTTGTTTCTACTCTTAGACTTGACCGCTTTTTTATTAAAATCTCCTTCTGATCCTTTAATTATGTGATTCAAGACAATGTTAAACATTTTCAAATATGTTGCCCTTTTTATGACCTATTTTAGACAATTGCATAATGGTACTTTTCTATCAAAAATCTGTCTTCAAACATCAATTATAAAATCCAAACCTTAATACAAAAAATGCATCCTTCGCTTCAAACAAATTTCAAAAATAAGAAATATTTTTATAGCAAGTTTCTACCAAAGGGCTGGTGCCAACTCGTACCGAAACAATTGCTATGACACCCTGGGACGGAAACTATCTGGCTGGCACGTTTTGTTATTTTAGAGTGACAATCAGATTAAGGTAACTCTACTTCTCGACACAAAACAAATTGATGTACGGTAAAAAAAATTAGTTATGCTGCTCGTATATTAAGTAACACTATCAATACCTCTTTTATAGGCACATATGATTCACAAAAGGACAGGTTGTAAAGTGAAGCTGGAACTGACAACGGAGTCTGGAGGAACCAGGTCATTTGAATCCCATCGTTAGATAGCCAAGAAACAGACTGATCGTGCTAACAAAGGCACTAAACCTTGATTGGTTGTCTAATTAGACACACTGCTACGAATTTGGGCGATCAAATTGCGTAAAAACAACATAAAGCACTTGGAAGCACTTACAAAATGAAGCCTGCGTATTTCCCTGCTGGAAATAATTGCATTGCGGAAGATGTTAAATATTTGCAAATTAGGCCGAAATTTGATTTAGCGCAATGAGATTGGTCCAATTCACTGCGGTGTGTCAATTCCTGAGCCAATCAACATCTGATACCAATGCAGGACTCTTTGCTAGTGAACGGAAGAAATCAACCCAAACAGCAACCGATAAATTAATCATCAGATCATTGCAAGATTTAGAAGCACCTAAATTCGTGGTATTGAAAGGAAGACTGATATCAGAAGTCAACAACAGCAGACCCGTTTTAAACTAACCAGTTAAAACACAGTTCGATACAAGATATGAAGCAGGAAAAAGCAGTCATCAGTCAAGATATTTTGGCGAATTATTATGCGTTATGGCTGCTTGATATTGCAGGCTTTGAGATTTAGAGGATTGGTTGATAGAGAATTTCTGTTGCAATATTTAAGGCCGTCCCTTTTGAATATTTTGAATGATATCCTGGAGATCAGATAAATTTTCCTTTTTTGAGAATTTTCTCGTAATGCTGTTCCATTCTATCTAATTCCATCATCCAGTATTATATATCGCCATCAAAAGCGCGTCTGTATGCCCCCTATTATTGGATCAGGTATTTGGCAATGCGTCCAGTAGAAGGCGACGCAATTTTAGTGTCCAATTCAATGATTTTGCAGCGATGATTTCTGCAATTGAAAATGCGCACAAGGAATGCCATGCCCCTAGGTGATAGTGATTTTTGATAAAGATAGATGACAACGAAGGCAATAGGCGACCGATAAGTCATTGGAGTGATAGTGGCGCACTATCAATGAACCTTGCTCACTTGTATGGAAAACAGCAGTTATACCAATACAAGACCCAAACTTTTTCAGTTCTGTACATATATTTTCATATTTTTATAAGATCACGTAAGATGTCACTTGGAAACGAAAATCTCTAAAATCAACTTTTGTTCGCATACATATTCTCCTAACTTGTCTATCGATAAAGAATTTTCTCCGTTTCAGTTATTGAATGTTTTTTATACAATCATTTTAAAGTTTTTGTAATTTCGTCTTTATCTAGCCAAGGGCTGGAGGAAGATCTGTTTTTGTTATGCCTAGGCCCATTGGTTTGGTCTGCAAGTAGTTTATAACAAGACTTGTTGTTGTGTTTTTTCTTCATTTCATCACGAATCGAGTTATCACTAAAGTCGCTACTGTTAGCTATTTTGATTGGCGGGCATAGCAGTTGATGAAGAGTTCTAGTCCTTCGAAAACCCTTATGGCCGCAATTCAAAATTGGAAGCAGTGGAGAACGAGCTTCAGTCAGAAGCTTTACAGTCACTGAGATGGCTCGATTTGCGTCTAACAGCAAGAGTGAGAAGAAGAAAACACAGAAATGACAAGTAACTTTTTATTACTAAACTACTTGCAGACAAAACCGATGGGCCTATCTAGTCATAAACACACAAAGATCTTCCTGCAGCCTTTGGTCTAGCTGAAGTTCTGTACGTTATTCACTGTTGTTGCTCTTCTAGTTTTGATTGTATGTTATATGTACCAATATGCAATTGCTGTAGCTTTATTCTTTTTGTATGTTTAGATACTTTTAGGGATATTTTTACAATGTTTTGTTTTGAGAAATGAAAGCTGAAATGTTTACAGATCCGTGTGGGTTTATGTTTTGCAAGCCTTCTCTAATTACTTGCAATCACGCTCATAACATTATGTTTTAGGAGCGTGATTGCCATTCTTGATTTTTAAATGAATTATTGAATTAAATAGTTTTACATGCAATTTTTAAAATAATGTAATTCAAAATGAAAGCTGTCCACCAGAGTCCCTTGGAGGGAGGTATTGATGAAAGGACTATAAATGTTAGTTGACAAAATAAATTTGGGATGAAAACCCACAATTTTTTATTTTACTTACCTGAAGATGAGACAAGGACTGGATGACCATGTGTCTTTTCCCGCTATGATTGGCTCAGAGCATGGTATTGTAGTTGATTTTAATATTATAAAAAAAAGACAAGCTCGTCTCGAAACGTACTAATCATGGCCTAGTCCTATTCATAATTATGGATTTGTCTTAAACTTGAATGTCGAATAACCGAAATAGTCTCACGAAAAATTGAAATGTCGANAATTTTGGGATGAAAACCCACAATTTTTATTCTACTTACCTGAAGATGAGACAAGGACTAGATGAACATGTGTCTTTTCCCGCTATGATTGGCTCAGAGCATGGTATTGTAGTTGATTTTAATATTATATAAAAAAAAGACAAGCTCGTCTCGAAACGTACTAATCATGGCCTAGTCCTATTCATAATTATGGATTTGTCTTAAACTTGAATGTCGAGTAACTGAAATAGTCTCACGAAAAATTGAAATGTCGATTAACTTACTAGAGTTTGCACTTGTTTCTCTTTGAAGTAACCCTAAAAATGATGTTTGTCGTGATCCTGATATTAGAATATAAGTTATTTTGAATCAAAATAACTTTGATTTTCAAGATGTTTGTATAAAGACCAAGTAGGTCTTTTTATTACATCTCTAATAAATCACCAATAGTTTCTCTATTATGATTTAACATAGGAAATGTTGCCTAAGCTCACCACAAATTGCAAGATGAGTATTTGACCCTCATTTGTCAATATGGATTTATCAAATAGCTGCAACCTTGTTATCTCAACCACTGCCAGAGTCAAAAGGTCAATAAACTTGTCCTAAATATCGTCCCAAGGGTATCTGTTGCGGTCTCTAGCCTCAAGTTGACACAAACAGATACCCTTGGCAACGAGGTTGCAAAAACCTTTCTATTTTTTCTCGCTTGTCTTAGTCCTCCATTGTCATTTTTTGACTTGACTTGACTTGACTTGACTGAATGAAATTAAAAATTACACAAAGAAGTCAATGTGCATGTCGCTTGGACCATGCTGGTATATTCTTGCACTCCTTTAAACGTATATATGCATGAGGTGGCACCAGGTCACTGAGAACCACAGCAGATTTTATTTGAAGCCTCTACCTAAGTGCAATGGTGGGGAGGTATTTTTGAAAGGACTTTGAAAGCCTGTTTTATTTGCAGCTATAGCTATTGACCATTGTGTTTCCCAGCATACGATTTAATATAGTCGAGCTGCATGCGTACAAGTATATGCGCCACAATTTGTTGCCATTTTATTTGCAGCACAAAATTCTTCAATGATCTAGGGATCATAAAGTTAGAAATTTTTAATTTTCTAAGCGACATAGTTGAAGCCAGCCAGGGCCAAGTATGAGATATAGCCTATTGTATTTACACTCTTGGCACGTGCCGTTTCATTGCATAGCTAAGGAAACAATTGGTGTGTTTTCTTTAACCTATCTATAGAAGCCATTCAATAATACTTACGTCAATTCCCTTTTTAGCGATAATTTATAGGATTCCAAAATGGGAAATGCTCTGACAAGCAAATCTCGATTGTCTACCAAACACTGGTTGCTCGTTTCATCTGTGTTTAATGTATCCATTACTTCGCAATGTATGAGGAATATGAAGCACATTCTGTCACATCAAATTACCAAATTTTTTCGTTGTTTCAGATTTCTCTGCCAATAAGAAAAGGAAAGACCAAACCAAAGACAAAAGTGAAGAAAGAAAAACATGTAAAATTTGTAGAAAATAAAAATGATCAACAGCCAAGTGAAGTTGAAAGTAAAACACCAAGAATCAGTTCATATGATTATGATGCTTGGTCAAAATTTGATGTGGTAAGTTGAACAATAAATGCTTTTATCTACGATCAAGTAAAAGACTGCACATCGAATCTTTGGGTTGTGATTTAAACACAAAAGTCTTAGACCACGTTTACTCTGTACAGGTACAACTTTGAATCCATAACAAAAGTGTCACGGGTCAGCCTCCCGTTTACACTTTTCTTGCTAATCCATAACAATTTTGTTCTCTCGATCTATTTAAAATTTTTGTTCTGGAGCAGTGTAAGCACTCTTGAACCGTTACAACTTTGTAGCTGATCAACACTGTGTCGGTACAATGTAAACGTGGTCTTAAATAGACACAATTGCCGAAAATGTAATTGGCCAAGATTTAGGAAAAGAAACTCGCAACACGATAAATCATTATTTTGCCTTTCTATTGTCTTATGCGCACGTGCTCTAAAAAAGTGTGGGTACAAAAATTTAGTTTTTCCTTTCCTCCTACTGTTCCCCTTACTTCTAGAAGTCGTACAAAAAAAATTCGAAATGTACGAAGTCTCAACTTGATGCAAGAGGAATCTCCTTTAAATTAAAAATGCGATGGTGTCTCTTTAAATTGCTGGTAATTAGATTAATGTCTGCTTTCAATACTTATTACACTGTCTTGTCATCCCCTTCATGAGTGCAACTTGTATCAGTTAAGAACCCAGTTTTAAGTGTTAGCGTATCTACTACAGAATATATTTTTAGGGGTATTCGAAATATGAAATAATTGTAATTTTTAGAAGAGAATTGAAAATATCTAAATGGCATAACAAAGTTCATTTGAAGATTGAAAAGACAATAAAGCCTCGCGACTGCTGGGCCAAAAATCACTTTCATACAGTATGAAAGTCACTTTGAGACTGCAAAGGATCATCGGGAGCACAGGATCATTAGTGTAATTCTGGATTTGCTTTGCTCATTTTATATTAGCGAAGTACTTCTCATATATCTCTGTGCTAGGCTTTGTCACATGAATATAACGGGTAGGCCATAAAACAAGTAACCCCCAAGATAAAACAATTTTGGAAAGCTTTCTTAATGTAAGATTTTAAAGAAATTTATATTTCACTAAGTATAACATAAAATACACCTATTGACTGAAAATCTGTTCATTTTCAGCTGTATTTACAGAGAAATGAGGTTTTGAAAAAAGATGGTCGCAAACAAATCCTTTTTTTGGCCCACCCGTTTTATTAAAGTAGTTATCGTCGCACTATTTCCAATGAACTTCAGGAGTTCTTGAATAAGAATTATTCTTTTCTAGTATGTCATAACAACAAATATGTATTTAATTATATGTTTTAACCATTCTCACATCAAATAAGAAAGTTATCAACTCTTAATTTAGTTTTGCTATTGACGTAGTAGGAACGAAGCCAATCAAGTTTTGTGGCTGTATTTTCAAACGCTTACACTTTCTGTATAACTGACTTTATGTTCATTGTGCTTTTGGCACGTTTTTTTTTGTCTATAGGAAGCTGCTTGCCAAGATGTAGAGGAAAAGGAGGTGGAAGATGACAATGAGAGTGAAGAAGGAAGTGAGGAGGAGAACGAAGAAGATTCTGAAGCTGAATTAGAAGCTGAAGCACGAAGGAGATTACAAAGATCCTTGTTTGAGAAAGATAAGGTAGATCGATAATGAATATTTCATGCCAAGGGCCTATTTACGTGAAGGTGGACCGACCCACCTTGCCAACCTGGCGTTAATTCTTTCATATATATAATAACAATTTCAGGTGTTCTAGCAGAATTTCTGAAGCTGTTCGGTTAATTTCCTCAACATCTTACGGCTTTTGACATCCGTTTGATGTAGCGCATATACGTGAAATTTCCAGGGAAGAAACACTTTTTGCCGAATTCGGGGTGCATTCCTGTGACCTCTGTCCCAAGTGTTTCTGAAATCCCACCCATTTTTGATATGTTTTAATTGCAAACTACGTATTTTGAGTTAATTGGTGTTACCTCTGTCCTTAGTATTTGCCGGATCCCACCCAGCTTTGAGCAATGATTTCAACATTGTCCATAGATTTACCAAAAAAACCAGAAAACTTGGACAAATTTTCGCAACATTGGGTCCAATTTTGTGTCCAAGGATTTGATGCAATAAGCCATTTCAGCCTTTTCTTGCCATTGAGCAAGAAAAACCAGTGGTGACAACGCCAAAACAAACAGTTTTTTTAACAAACCTTGCTAAATGATCTACTGTCCGGTAGTATACGGGGAAAAAAGCCAAGCTCACTGAAAGCCAAAAAGCCACTATTTGGGGACAGAGCTGGCCCAAAGTTCAGAAAAAACAAAAACCAGTTTTGGGACAGATCTAGAACCACTGTCCCCATAGGATATGACCACCCCTAAGGAACAGACGCAATGGTCACCTGGCCTGAAAGCTCATTAAAGTTCTTTCCAAGTGTCCTAAACTGCCAACTTGACATTATATCGGTAGTAAGTAGTATTACAAGCTTGTATGTTGAATAGACAATAACGCTAAAGATGACGGCTGTGCAAAGCATGCTGGTAAAAAGCTCCCTAATGACCACCTAATGACATAGAAATTTGTGTCTGCCGTTTCGACTAGCTAGCTATGGTAAAGTTCATAACAAGTAATCAAACATGTAAACAAATAGGACGATCTTATAATTCGAACGCGAATCTTTAATTAAAACTTCAATTCGAATCAAAATTTTACTTTTCTGCTTTGAAAAGGTTTCTTTCGAGCAATGTTGCATTCAAATTCAAAGTCGATTCGAATGCAAGCTAGCTAGTTGAAACGGCAGACCAAATTTCTATGTCGTTATGTGGTTGTCAGGGAGCTTTTTACCAGCAGGCTTTGCAGCAAAACACAACCGAGTCTTTGGAGCCGCCATCTTTAGTGTTATTGTCTATTGCGCTGATGTTTTTGCTACCGTATCTATTTTGTATATTAGTCAATAGCTTGAACTTTGATGAAAATGAGAATTGAAATTACAACATAATTCAGCTTGCATATAAACGAAATTTCAACTGTAAAGTGCTTTCAAAACCAATGCAATTCTTTTTTCTACTTGTCAGCAACTTTGAATGGACATGTACGCCAGTAAATGAATCAAGGTATTCCTACTTACAATACTTTAATGTTGATCAATATTGACTTGTTTTAGGGAAATGATCTATTCAAAGATGGGAAGTACGAAGCAGCAATTAATCGATACACAATCGCTGCAGATCTAGACCCTCGAAGTGCCATCATATTTGGAAACAGGGCAATGGCCTTAATCAAAGTTGAAAGGTAATCTGTGAGGTTTATTAAATTTGTTGTACATATTTTATTAGCTTTTGTATTGAAGTTTTGTGGTATCTTTTATGAAACGGTACTTGCACAAAAATTTCATGAACCAGCTTAATTGAATTTTATTAAAATTATGCTCGCTAGGCCTACAGACATGAACAATTTCTGAAAAATATTTAGTTGGGAGAATATTTTAGAACTCTTCGAAAAGGGTAAGAGCTTTGCACAATAATTTTCAAGATAAGGACAATTCTGGTTATTTACATCAATATATAGGGTGTTTCAATAAAAATGCCACCCAACTAAAATTGAAAATGTTCAAAACATAATAAGATGTGAAATGATGTACTGTATATCATCTGAAAGGAAAATGTATTGTCTTTCCAATGATATGAAATTTGGATACATTAAGGGAATTATTTATCATTTAATTGATATTTTAGTAAATATGGCCTATTTCGGATGCAGCAAGCTGTATGAGCAAAATCAAGACCTTTTTATCGTAAAAAGTTACAAAACAGATTTTGTGAAAACTTTCAGGCCTGGAAGCACTTGAGGTGATGCCCTTAGATGGGAAACATACAAATTTACTCCCATGAGATACATTTATTAAAACTGACAAAATTAGCTCTCACAAAGTTGAGTTATCGCTTGTGTAAATGTCCTATCACTTTCCTGCATCTAAAATAGACCATACTTACTAAAACGTCAGTTAAGTGATAAATAATTCCATTGATGTATCCAAACTGGATATCAACAAGAACGGACAATAAACTTAAAAAGTTGCCTTCTTTTACTGCCAACTTTGCCAAGTCCTGATAAATCATTTAAGGTATGCCGCAGCTGAAAGTGATTGCACTAAAGCATTGAGCATAGATCCTGAGTACACCAAGGCAGTAGCTAGAAGAGCAACTGCAAGAACAAAGCTAAAGAAATATAAAGAAGCAAAAGAAGATCAGATGCTTTTACTGAAACTGCAACCAAATAATAAGCAAGCGAAGACAGAGATTGAAAAACTTGATAAGGTACTTCGTTTTCTATTATTTTCTATCCTCGTTTTAGCTTTCCTTATCTCTCTGCGTGAATACGGTCAACTCTCTTGGACTGTCTACTATGCAGGCTATTTCTTGTGTTTAGATTCTTTAGCATGTTGTTTTAATATTTTGTCAATGTTATCTTGGTTTCCCCTGATATGTAATACGCAGATGAAGCAGTTAGACTTGCAGTCCAAATCTGGAAAAACTCCTTTTGAACAAAAAATTAGATCAGATCTTAGCTAAAATATTTACTTCTCAGTTTGTATTAGAACGCTACAATGCTTTCTGTGTCTTCACGACAGATCTTGAAAGATGATATATTTAAAGGTATTCTGATACCAGGTGATCCGAAAAAGATGTACTCCCGTTTCCTTAAAGGGAATAACCTGAGTTAAAAGATGACATATCATAGGTTTATAAATAACCTATTGTATTTGATAATCCAGCAAGTGGGCAAAGAAAGCAAGCCAAAGAAAGCAATGGAGTGTTTTGGTTTTTCTTTATCCTATTTATATTCGGGCGCCTTATAGCTCAGGTCATTCAATTTATCTCTGGTGATGTATTTAACAGAAATATAAATTTGAAACATTGATTTTCACACTCCAAACATCTCAACTTAGATATTGACACCTTGATATTTACTTTAGCGTGCATACTTCCTGAGTTATGAGCTCCACATGATAAATTTTTAAGATTATCACAAAATTCCAGATACCAACTGAATTTTACTTTCAAGAGCATACGACAAAAACGTAGCAAGAATTGTTACCGAAATTTGTCCCTTTTAGACGACATTTAATGAGATCTCTTTTCATTCAAAAGCCCTCATATACATAAGAAATGGCTGCTGCAATTTGAAAACATCAAAATCCGAAAATCCTGTGTTCTGCTTACTTACAGTATTTAGGCTTACTTACAGCAGGATCTTTCCAAATGCAGAACCCCAAGACTCCTTGACCGATAGAAGAAAACATAGTGTCGAATTCTAAGTTAGACTTTGACCAAAGGGAATATGGAACTCTTACATCCTTGTTTTATTGTTCCACAAAATCGTATCAAATGCGGGGCATCTTTTTGGGACACCAGATAGGAAACTCATCAAATTAGATATATGAATTGATATCAACATTATTCTTGTTGTTAGGAACTTGCTAAGTTAGAAGCTAGTATTCAACAAATGAACATCCACCCGAAGAGATCGAAGGTATGGTAACTGTACTTTCAAATGATATCTTAATTGCCAAGTGATACAAAGGGAGCTGTTACCTCAAATAATCATTTTGATATTATGTTGAAAGATCTTCTCACAATTGTTCGACAACGTACTTAAAACCATAAGCAAACACTGCCATTATTTATGCATTAGAATCATGCTCTTTACCTATGAATTGATTTCTTGAGCGATTTGTTTCTGTTTAAAACTATTAAAACTGATTCCTTTAAAGAATTGACCAACAAGAGATTATTTATTGTAGAAGCCATTAAAGAGAATTATAATTGAAGAAGTTGGCAGTGACGATGAAGAGAAAAATCATGGTCGAGAAGGAGAACGGCCAACGCTTATTGAACAGCTTCCTGAGAAACAAACAAATGCAACTGAAAACCTGTTGCCGACAACATCGGATAAAAGAACTTTGGAAATGAGGAATGACAGAGAGAAAGCTAGCACGTATGTATTTTATTTCTCAAATCGAACATTGTTTGGTTCAGAGCAAATAAGCTTGTTGAATACCCCGCTCATATCACAGGTGGGCCAAAAAAGGTAACCCCCAAGATTGACAGACGTCTGAAAAACTTTCTGAATGTAAGATTTTAATTAAATTCATACCGCATTAAGTACACTATAAAAGCCACCTTTTGAGCAAAATCAATAACATATCAGCTTTACTTGTTAAGAAATGACGATTTAAAAAATATAGTTATCGATTTGTACTCAATAGCTCCCTTATGATGTACATGATGTAATATGAATTTCACACAAAATCTTGCATTTAGAAAGTGTTCAGAAATTTATCAGTATTAATGGATGCTTTTTTCGGCCCACCCGTTACAAATACGTTCGTTTGCACCCTGGAACGACCTGTGATTGTGCGTGACTGTCACTGTGCGTGACATTGCGCGACTGTGCGAGGCCAAGTTTCGTGATGTCAGAAACGTTGAAAGTGTGAAAGTGACCAGGTGGACTGTCGGAGGTCATGTGAGGTTGTCAGTTGTCACGCATTATAATGATCTTGAGATAAAACATTCACCCAGCAACCAGTGACGCAACGGAGGCAACTTAATGACAATAAAACCATCAGCTGTCATAGAAATCATACTCGAACCTTTTACCATCAAGTTGAATAAAAATCTAGGTTTCTTTAAGGCAGTAAAGACTTTCTTTGACAGCTTGCTGCAGTGGTCAAAGCTTCGGCTTGTCACTAGGCCCATTATAAACTTTAGCAGCAAAGAACAGGAAAATGGGTTTACGGATAATCAAGTACTTATCACGTTACCCATCCGTTTCCGCCTTTAAAGTCTGTCTCATATTAGATGTCAGGCGAAAATATCCAGGAATAAGCACAATTAAAGAGTTTTGCAGGTTTTGCATTGGTAATTTTGCATTATTGCAAATCTCAACTGACATCTCAGACAGACTTTGATCCCCGAGAGCATTACTGCATTCAGCCCTAACGAGTTGCTCAGTCGTCAAGAGCATAAAGTACAAATTTGGTGGTCAACGGTCTAAATCTCAGTTAGATCTTCTTGGACTACACGTCAACAAAATACCGGCAAAATTCTAAAATGGCAAAAGATGTGACGGTAGCTAGTATGTTACCACGATACCGGAACGATTTGAAAACAACGGAAAATTTGACGGTACCAATCCCTTTGCAATCTCTGCAACAAAGAGGCTGGATTTTGATGACAAAGAAAGTTATCTAGGCCTATAAATGATTAATCAGCCTGTTCCGTTATAATCGTTTCGAGCGTGAACATGACGCCGTTTTAAAATTTTCCCGGGTAGAGTCCTATTGCCACAAGATGCCGTTTTCAAATTCTGCTGCCACAAGTTGTGCCGTTTTCGTGTGAACGGAAGCCCTATTCTAGACAATTTTGTTCAGTTTTGAAATTGTACGTAAAGGCTAGCGAGTTTTCTTGTTACTCTACTTACTTTTCATTTATTTTCAGGAACATAACCAAAACAAAGACAGTAGAGAAAAGGACAGAATTCACCGCCCCAAACACTGCAGTTCAATTTGAAACAGATTTGAAGAAAGTAAAGAAAGACCCTGATGAATTTTACCGATATTTTTCGGTAGGTTTTTTTAGATTTTCGATAATGAAATCTTATTAAGAATGAAGCATTTAATAAAAAGTATTCTTCATCGGAAGATAAGCCTTGCTGCAGCGGAGTATGTGTTACCCCAAGATTCTTGGTTAAACGTAGTTTTGCGCCATAGAATAAAGAATAATCAATGGAAAAATAATGAGTTCTCAAAAAGGCGAGTATGAGTTTTTGATGTAGTTTTTGTACGAGGATAAGCTTTGCTGCATCGGAGTATCATATCTTTAATGAACCAAACTATCCTACTGTAATCGGCCATGTTTGTCAGGCTTCGTGCCAAATAGAAAGCAAAAAATTGGAGTCGATCTGAAAAATCCCAAAGTTTTAATATAATGTATGCTTCAACTTGAAAGGTATTATTGTCTCGAATTTCAAAGTGTTCAAAATTAGTTTTGAAAAATTATGCGATGAAAAAGAGGGCTTCTCGACGTATCACACGATGTATGTATATCCATGTTTATCTTTCTCAGAAGCTTAACAACTTGCAAATATAACAGCGGCATAACAGGTTGCAAAGCTTTGTGCCCTAGCAATTTGATGCTTTCGTTACCGTAGAATTACGACAACTAAGATTCCTATCTGATAATATCAATTTTCGTCATGACAATGAACGAAAATCCGTCATGACATGACAATGAACGCCAGTCACATGACCAGTTATCCTTGAAAGCGCCAGATTCAAGGATAACTGGTCATGTGACTGGCTGAGCGTTGAAAATCTTATTCATTTTGATAGATCGGTCATGACATATAAGATTATGAACAAATTAAGCCCTGAAAGCCTCTGGGATAAGTTTCAGCAAAGATCCTCGCAGTCAAACTATGCAACAAGGCACTGTAGAGATCTTCTAATTCCTAGACTAAATACGGAACATGCGAAAAAGGGTTATTACTATTCTGCTGTGAAAGTTTGGAACGATATTCCAGTTAATATTAGAGAACTCCCCACTATTAGTCGCTTTAAAAAAGAACTAAAGGAGTACTTGAAGAGCTGACTGAAAACGTCAATTTAAAAACACGACCCCCTGGAAGAACAGCACCTTACGTTATTTAATTTTTACTTTATATTAACCAATGTATTTATTCTATTTGTATTTATTATATTGTAGCTGAAGGGTTGTATCGTGTATAAATAATTATATCATATCATATCATATCATATCA
>REGM01000037.1:433987-510889 GCA_004194415.1 Aurelia aurita
CAACCTGGGGGGGTTTATTCCCCCCCCCCCCCCCCTCTTTTTCTCTCCTGTTACAGTAGCTATGAGCGTGTAACTTAGTAATTAGATGGACTTTGATGCAAACAATCAAAATCACGTGATAAAATCACATTAAGTCTATTGTTCTTGTTGCTATGACAATAAAAAGATATGAAGTTATGATTATGATGATAATGGGTATCATGATTAAAACAATAAAATAAGGGATTAAATTGTAATTTTTTGTGTCGAATTGAGATGGATATCATTAAATACATGTATAGGCATAATATGTACCATATTTGAGATTAATATTTGCCACAGTTTCAAAATAAGTATTCAATTTTGATCGACCACTCATTAAAAAATTGGTTGCCATGGTTACGGTGCTATATTTAGAATCTTTAAATTTTCATAATTCGATACAGTATAGTTATAACGTTAAACTTGAGCAATCTTGGGATGCTGCGTTGCATATGTTAGGAACGGCAAACAAAAACTTGGTTGGGGGGTGGAATCCCCCCCCCCCCCCCCCCCAGGTGAGATAGGGTTAACGCTCGTGGAAAGACTTTACAGTCTGTTCACTCTACTTATGGACAAATCTATAAATTTGGTTCATAAACCACATCGCTAATTATTTGTCCTTGTTTCTTGTCGAAGGAATCCCAGAAGACACTGTTCTTGTAGTCCCCCTTTTGAGCTGTCTGTTAGATCACAAAAGAGCATTGTATATTACAGAACTTTCTGACAACTTCTTTTCTCTAAGTTTGAACGAAAAAGGACAAACAGCATACAATAGCACCTTTTTGGCACGCTAAATAATGGTGAATCAGACCGTGAACTGAGACTTGTTCACAAGTTGAGTCAACAGACTGTAAAATTATGTGACAACCCATACTGTGACCCATAGATTTAGAAGACATCGTAAATTTCTCCTAGGATTCGTAGACCCCATTTTCACTGCACCAGTATAATTTTGGATCCGTACCAAAAGTGTGACGGATCAGCCTCCCGTTCACACTGTTCCTGCTAATCCGTAAAACGTTTGTTCCTTCTATGTATAGAAAATATTTGTTCTGCGCAGTGTAAACGCTCGTCAACCGCAAGAACGTTGTACCGGATCAAAACTGTGCCGTTGCAGTGTAGACGTGGTATTCATTTTGAGATTTCACATCAACCTACGTTTCGTATATGATTACTAGATTCATTTCTGGCATAATCACATTGCTACAGATTTCGAATAGAACAATATAGATCTGCTCAAAGCACTGTGCAGTTGTGTAGTATGCTTCAAAACCAGATAGCTAAAGAACGCGAGACTTTCGCTAATTGAAAGCCGTTGATAGGTTAATCAATATCAATGGATGATATTTTACAAAATGAATTTGATCTTTGATGCAACACTTCAAAGAAAAAGGTTCAAAATCGAATGAATGTTCCAATTTTATTGATTTCTCTAACGCTGGAACTTTTTTTGACTCACACGGCAGTTTGGCATTTCGAGTCTTTTGTAGAAACTATAACATAACAAAGTATCTTTTGATGTAAGTTCACTTGCAACTGCTTGTGTATACAAACGGATCAAAATTCACTGTAAATGAAGATATTAGAGTTGTACGTGCCCTTCAAGGTGAAACAAAAATAAATACTTCGCACTAATTCAAAATTAACCAATCAGAGAGCCTACTAAAGTTCACACCTCGATACTTTGAACACCAGTTATCTTGAAAAACTATTCACCAGTTATCTTGAAAAACTATAAATCTCGAACAATTTATAATTTCCCCCNAATGAATGTTCCAATTTTATTGATTTCTCTAACGCTGGAACTTTTTTTGACTCACACGGCAGTTTGGCATTTCGAGTCTTTTGTAGAAACTATAACATAACAAAGTATCTTTTGATGTAAGTTCACTTGCAACTGCTTGTGTATACAAACGGATCAAAATTCACTGTAAATGAAGATATTAGAGTTGTACGTGCCCTTCAAGGTGAAACAAAAATAAATACTTCGCACTAATTCAAAATTAACCAATCAGAGAGCCTACTAAAGTTCACACCTCGATACTTTGAACACCAGTTATCTTGAAAAACTATCTCGAACAATTTATAATTTCCCCCAGTTTGAACACGGTTATCTCGAAACCTCGCTATCTTAACCAAATTTTAACTTCTCTTGAGTTCCAGATA
This sequence comes from Aurelia aurita, assembly GCA_004194415.1. Classification (NCBI taxonomy): domain Eukaryota; kingdom Metazoa; phylum Cnidaria; class Scyphozoa; order Semaeostomeae; family Ulmaridae; genus Aurelia; species Aurelia aurita. The sequence continues at coordinate 436,175 of REGM01000037.1, forward strand.
GCGGGGTTCAGCTGTACTCATGTGTGGGGTGAGTGGCCGAGCGGCTTTTACAGTTCCCGTTAGTTAACTGAAGTTAACCTTGGTCGAGTGTGGTTAAAATTCGAATGGGTGACCTTCCAGATGCCTGACCAAACAACTCACTTTCCTGTCCCTGAAGTGACGTTAAGCTAGGCATGTACTGCTCATAGTAGGCCTAAATTAGCTATAATTTAGCTAGATATTCTTTAAGCCTACTGAAAATAAAATAAAGTGTTGATGCTGATGATGCTGATGATGATGATGTTTTTTATCATTTTCAGTTGTTGCGGTGCTGTTTGAGGAACTGGTCAAGTCCTCGTCAACGAATGATATGGACAAGCAAAGCATATTTGACTTAGCTAAGAAATACGGACATAACATGGACAAAAGTTGGTGAAGAAAACGGAGCTCTCCTCTTTTATACGCTGTACAGTTAGCAGTATTTATAGGCAGTATGAAAACACAATTTTTGCCATTTATTTTGACGGCAGCAGAGAAGAACTCGTAAGCTATTCTGTCGCTTCGCTTGTTTCGCTTGCTGTGTCGCTTGTGTAGATGGGCCCTCGCAGCTGCTAGCCGAGATATATCCCATCAAGGCAATGTTCTCATCTCGTGTTTACATGAGCACATCTTTCACAACAAGAAAATTATCCAATTTTCTTCGGCTTCATTGGTTATCATTAAAAAAGCATTACTTTTTGATCGTATACTAAATGGCTTCGATTTCGTCCCGGCCCCTGTTCACATGAGCAATTCTATCTGGGTTTGATGGAACAATTCCATCGTTCCAAGCCGAGACAACAACAATTGATAACAAGTTTTTATAAAAGAAGCCGGGAAAGCCTGCCGGGAAGCGAGGTTTGCTCTTCCTGAATACTTTCTCATTCAGAATCAGCGGTTATATCACAAGTAGAGTATCCAGTTTTTGTCACCTAGTTGTTTGTTCCATTGTATTTTCATTTACTGTGTGAATGTCTATTTCCATTTGATCGATCATAGCATCAGTTACAGCAAGGTTCTTTTGCCTGCAAAATATGAGATAAGCATCTATAAATATGAGAACCATCACTAAATTTACGACAAGAGCCATTTGCTTCGCTATACAACTGCAACAACGACTACCCACTACTTATCAACAAGAACTCAAACACAAACTGTTCAAAAACCACGAAACCAATGTTGTACTTTAGGAAACATTACTATGAATGCAAAGCAAAACTTCTTCCAAGCACAAGTTGGGCCACAAGCAATAACGTCTTAAGACTTTGAGACAATAAAACTCTGAAAATCTTTCGACTTTAAAGGGAATCGACACAGTTAAAAGCTGGCCCGATCCAAGTTAAAAATATAGTCTATTATATTTGATACTGTTGGCACGTGCCATTTCATTGTGTAGCTGAAGAAACAATGGGTGCGTGGTCGTTTTCGTAGCCTATTTATAGCGACCACTCAATATAGCTATGTCTATTTCCTTTAAATTAGATTTATCTTGACTATACCCCAATCTTGCATTTTGTTTGAACATCAAAGCAAAACTACACTCGAATATTCTGAATATTTTTCTTCAACTGTTACACTAAATATACTGAGACTGTTTCACAAAATGCTGGAAAATAGCCTCGAGCTTTTTTCCAGCTTGTATCCAAACATATCATCAAGAATTCAAGCCACCCCAAAAAGTTGGGACCGTTTGCCCGGGTTTTGAACAGTCATGTTATGAGTCGTAGCTTCAGCAAATAGGTAAATTCAATTCAATAAAATTTGGAGTGAAAGTAAATCAGGTCATAGGTCTAAATCATAACATCAGTTTTTATTACTCGAAGACTCAACCTTCTGCACTGATGGAAAACGTACTAACCACTAGGCTAACCTACCACCTTCAGTGGTAGGTAATAGGGTAAATCGTTTCTTACCATGGTTCCAACTTAGTTCTTGCCTTCTCCTTTTTTTCTAACTCCAATTTCATTACTGATTCTTTTATTTCTTCGGGGACTATCCAAATCATTGTTTGTGCAGCCACTGCCATTGGCATACTATAAAATAGAATCGCTGCTACATACACTATTTTTAAGAGAATTCCAAAATATAGTGAACCAAGTTAGTTGTTTCGCCTTCCTATCTTAATCAATAACAATGCTTATATAAAAAGAGCTTGATAGCTGAAGATCACAAGTTGAAACATCTAAGTTTATCATTGGTGGAGCCATAAAAATTAGCAACCTTTGACAGGCAACGATAAATCGTACACTATGTCGATTTTCAAGATGGATAAATCAATCTTTGGTCAAAATCCAAAATAATACTCGGGATATGTTCGACTTTTCTGCCACCTAACTCATGCGTTCTAAGTGATTTCTTGAAAATTGTCAGTCTCCAAAATCGGAGACAATCTCCTTCTTTATAGCATATTGATCAATCTTTTGCTTGAAATGGGTTATATTTGCATAGGATTAACACGATTTTAACCAAAAATCGGCACTGAATGCTTTAATTCAAGCAATCGACAGCAAGAAATTTAGCAAATAAAATGTGGACACTTTTAAAGGCAATTTTGACAAAACAGCTTCGGACAAAAGTGTAGGCCTAAGAGAGTCTTTTGTTCTAAAAAATGTTTTGCAGACGTTGAACACTTCAGGGGCCATAAAGCCTGATAACCAAACAGCATGAAATTTACTTCATAGCTCAAAGGGCATTTTTCAAATTTTAAAAAGTTCTGCGAGATTGAGGTCCGCGCTATTATGCAAGAATTATGCAAGAATCAATAATGCGGAACTCTATCTCACGGAACCAACAAGGACAGATTTCGTTTTCGACCAATCAGCGCGTTTGTTTACATCTGCGAGATTGACCAATCACGCTACGTAATCTAACATCACGTGACCCACTGTGATCTCGCGGAAAATCAGAAGCTGTGGGGATGAATACGAAAATACCTTCCCCCCAAAACCGGCGATGGACAAGTGGATTTTCGACAAATCATAAATATTTGCACATTTTCTGCGAGATTACAAGCTTAACTAAAATTCTGTCGACTCGGATTTTGATATTCAACTTAGATCGAGAGAAATCAACGTTTGAATAACGCCTTAAAATCAGGGTAACCATTAATATTGCCCCAGCCCCAATACTTTTAGGTCCAGCAAAAAGATATTTTCTTGACCGGCTACTTCAGTCTGTTGCAAAAAGCAACAAATATTGATTCGCAGACAAGATTAGACATATCTCCATGAATTTTTCAGTGTTGCACATCTTTCAAAAGGGAGAGTATTCTCGTTGATACCGAGCGTGGTATCGTTTTCTGAAGCACTACGACCACACTCAAAAGACAGGGCCCTCAAATTCCAGACGCAAAACTCAACGAGAAACCCCAATCAATATTGTCACAAAACAGGTGTAAATAACAAGGTACTCACCAATCCTTCGCTTGCTATATGATAAACCAAAACTGCATAAGTCCAAAAATCCAAAAATCCACATGCTCCATGCGAAGCAAACGAATTGAGCAACGATAATTTAATTCATTTCCACAAGTTTGATCTGGCAGTCTTCGCCGCGCTACCATGTTGATGAAATGTCTACGCCATCCAAAGTCTGAACTGAAACCCTGAAATGCTACGTCTATAAAAATGGCATTTGTTTTCATAAAAATGTCTATTTTTTATCCTTACATAATTCTTTTTCAGTTTATTGTTGGAAATGTTGGGAAATAGATAACAATTTAAAGTTGTGATAAAGGGGTCAGGTCAAATGAGATGAAATGTGCAACCCATTTATGCTCCTGCCCTTTTAAGATATCGTACGATCACTCATTATTTTCAACTTAGGTCCGGGACTGATTAGGTAGTTTCTTAAATTTTAGGATACTTTTGCTACCAAAAGTTTCTAATGAGTTTCTTATATTTTTAATGCCCTAAGTGTAGAGTTAATTTATTTTTGTTAGAAGGGCTCCCAAATTACTTGGTAAGATCTCAAAACAACATGATGTGATCACAGTAAAATCTCTTTCACAGCTAAAATTTCTTTGGAACCCACTTCCTGGGAACTAGTTTCAAACAAATAACAACCAACAGGTTTTGGATGTGATAAAAGTGAAAATATGTTTTCCACTACACGCTCCTCGATCGTACGATATCTTAAAAGGGCAGGAGCATAAATGGGCTGCACATTTCATCTCATCTGACCTGACCCCTTTATCACAACTTTAAATTGTTATCTATTTCCCAACATTTCCAACAATAAACTGAAAAAGAATTATGTAAGGATAAAAAATAGACATTTTTATGAAAACAAATGCCATTTTTATAGACGTAGCATTTCAGGGTTTCAGTTCAGACTTTGGATGGCGTAGACATTTCATCAACATGGTAGCGCGGCGAAGACTGCCAGATCAAACTTGTGGAAATGATTTAAATTATCGTTGCTCAATTCGTTTGCTTCGCATGGAGCATGTGGATTTTTGGACTTATGCAGTTTTGGTTCATCATAGCAAGCGAAGGATTGGTGAGTACCTTGTTATTTACACCTGTTTTGTGACAATATTGATTGGGGTTTCTCGTTGAGTTTTCAGTTTTGCGTCTGGAATTTGAGGGCCCTGTCTTTTGAGTGTGGTCGTAGTGTTTCAGAAAACGATACCACGCTCGGTATCAACGAGAATACTCTCCCTTTTGAATGATGTGCAGCACCGAAAATTTCATGGAGATATGCCTAATCTTGTCTGCGAATCAATATTTGTTGCTTTGTGCAACAGACTGAAGTAGCCGGTCCAGAAAATATCTTTTTGCTGGACCTAAAAAGTATTGAAGGCAGTATTAATGGTTACCCTGATTTTAAGGCGTTATTCAAACGTTGATTTCTCTCGATCTAAGTTGAATATCAAAATCCGAGTCGACAGAATTTTAGTTAAGCTTGTAATCTCGCAGAAAATGTAAAAGTATTTATGATTTGTCGAAAATCCACTTGTCCATCGCCGGTTTTGGGGGGAAGGTATTTTCGTATTCATCCCCACAGCTTCTGATTTTCCGCGAGATCACAGTGGGTCACGTGATGTTAGATTACGTAGCGTGATTGGTCAATCTCGCAGATGTAAACAAACGCGCTGATTGGTCGAAAACGAAATCTGTCCTTGTTCACGGAACCTACGTTCTGCAGTTCCGTGGAATTTTCGAGTTCTGCGCTATTGACCTGGCCCAAAACTTTTAATGCCCGATACTTTTGGATTGCTGGATTGCTATGTACCATACTAGATCATACCTAAAGAAGGCACCTAGAACTGTCCCAACAATAATCCCTCTGACTCCAGAAAGCATCTTATATGTTGCACCAGTTATGGCTGAAAAGGAAAAACAACACCAACTTATGAAAAAACATAAATGTCTGTGTTAAATATACTAAAATGCCAAGATTAAAATACACTAAACGTATCGGGCATAACCGTTCATCAGTAGTGATGAGAAAACCTTTTCTCATCACTACCGATGAAGGGTTATGCCCAATACGTTTAGTGTATTTAATCTTGCCATTTTAGTTTATTTAACACATAAATTTATGTTTATTTGCTGAAACTATAGCAACACGTCGCTCTCAACATATTATTACGAAACAATCATATGGGGTACTGGCGGGATTTATCGGGCAGCTGGATATTTCAGACAGTTTTAACTTTCAACATCCAGTAGCAGCCCTCAAATACTTTAAAGCAAACACAAACTTAAGTGAAGCTTCCATGACCATTGCTCTTTCATTCAGCACCATTAAATCTTTAAAAAGGTGGATGTAAAATTCCATAACATTTTTCTTTGAATTAAATGGCTTGAAAGGAACTTAGGGTACTTTGCTGTAAATCTGTGGAGGGAATTTTTTGATATCTCCATTATCTTCAAAATGGCAGCATTTGTTATATTTGAGGCTGTGATGTCATCAAATTTCTAAATCCTAAACCAGAAGAGCGACAGATTTCTGCTTAACACAATATTGTAGACCTTCGTAGACTATGGTTTTCTTGAAGATTATATCATTTTTACTCAATTGATTTAGGATTTATGATGATTTTAATTTTTTCAAAATTTTCCATGAATTCTTTCAACAAAAAACAAAACCCCGCCATTTTCAAAATAATCAAGATATCAAAAAATTTCCACAACAGATTTACAGCAAAATACCCCAAGTTCCTTTCAAGCCATTCAATTTAAAGAAAAATGTAATAGAAGTCTACACCCAACTTTTTAAAGATTTGAAAGATTTGAGCCAGTATGCTGCACCATTATCTCCTAAATCATTTTTTCTTCTTTATATACTCAATGAAATATAGTCAACGAAGTAGCTCTGGCATATGCCGAAATAAATCTGCGTCCATCTTCTCTTTGTCACAGAATACTAAGAAACATAAAGCGATCGATGTGATAATGGTTTCAAATAGAAGAGCAATGGTAATGGAAGCTTCCCTTGTTTTAATATATTTGAGGGGTATTACTGGATGTTGAAAGCTAGAACTGTCTGATATATCCAACTGCCCGATTAATCCCATCAGTGCCCTATCTTTTGAAAGAACAGAGACTTAAAGTTACATGATGGAAATACAAGTTAATGACCTGAAAAGATCCGACCCTTTCTCCAGGGAATGGGCCATTGTGTTTTGCCCGACTTTCCTGAACAATGCAAACCTTTAACTTCGGTGATTGGCTCAGGGAAAAGCAACTTTCCGGCCAGAGCAATACACTTGCCTCGCGGATGGAAGAAAGGACCGCAAGGAGGAATGAAGATGTAGTCAAGGAAAGAGAAAAGNTAATATATTTGAGGGGTATTACTGGATGTTGAAAGCTAGAACTGTCTGATATATCCAACTGCCCGATTAATCCCATCAGTGCCCTATCTTTTGAAAGAACAGAGACTTAAAGTTACATGATGGAAATACAAGTTAATGACCTGAAAAGATCCGACCCTTTCTCCAGGGAATGGGCCATTGTGTTTTGCCCGACTTTCCTGAACAATGCAAACCTTTAACTTCGGTGATTGGCTCAGGGAAAAGCAACTTTCCGGCCAGAGCAATACACTTGCCTCGCGGATGGAAGAAAGGACCGCAAGGAGGAATGAAGATGTAGTCAAGGAAAGAGAAAAGGAAGAAGAAAACAAAATATATAAGGTGTGGGTGGGTGGGAAATGAACATAATTTGAACTCCAAGTTACGCCATTCGATCTGCAAGATATTTGAGCGCAGGGGAAAACCAAACGACCCATACGCCCTTAGATATCCCACAATCCATAGGGACCCATGATTGACTAGTATGAAACAAATACTTTTGACGTCATTAACTCAGGTTAAACGAGTCTAACCCCCATTTTTTAAGTCATCTACTATTATCTTAGAATTATTGAAATCGAATTATGCTTGCCTTCGTTCGCACAAAGAGGCAACAGGGTAAGGCAAGCATGTGTCTTTCTTTAGCCAATTCAAAGCATGCTTCATCCACTTAGCTAACTCCATTGCCTTTAATTCTCAAGATGACAAACAACTGATTTGCAAAGTACATCCAGTTGACATCCGCTACCTCGACTGCCCGCCTTCTCCAACATTTACTATCTCGAACAAATTTTTATTTCCCCTCAGAGTTCGAGGTAGCGGACATCAACTGTTCAATATTCTCTCTAATGCCCGCCTGGGCCGCGCCGATCATTTAATTCGACCTCAAAAAGCAGACAATTAGCAAAAGGTAAACACTGAAATAGGGGAGTAAAAAACATGACATTCTGAAAATGTCTGTGCTATATATTGTTTATCCGGTTCACTAAATTTCAACAAATTTTCCATCCCCAGTGAGCTTTATTAGGACACTTGCTAACTGATATAATTGAAAGTGTGAGCAAACTTTTGCTCAACGTGGGTAAAAACGATTAAAGCTGCTAAAAATAACACCTTCATTTTGAAATATTTACCCCTCACTAAGTTAAGGTGAGATTCACAAATTTTTAAGTTCTTCAAATTATTAACTATTTTGTTTTTGGAACTAGACCGTGACTTAAGCTTTGATCTCGACAGAGAGCCGCTCATTACAAAAGGGTGCTCATCACAAAGTCCAAGACTCAAACTATGTTCACACGATGCCGGCACATTTTGAAAACGATAAAGAATGTGACGGTACAAAATGCTTAGACAGTGTTTCACACGATACCGGCACAATTTGAAAACGATAGATAATTCAACGTTATAAATCCCTTTGCAATCTCTGCAAAAAAGAGGCTGGATTTTTACAACAAAGAAATTTATCTAGGTCTAAAGAATCAATCAGCCTCGTTTCGAAAGCGTCGAAAAATGCTCCGCTTTCATCCTCTTTGAGTGCTCACACAACAAGCCTGTTTTGAAATTGTGCTGGTTAGAGTTGAATTTTCAAATTCTGTCGTTTTAAATTGTGCCGGCAAAGAATGTGCCGTTTCGGTGTGAATGGAAGGCCTATCCGAAACAATTTTATGCGATTTTCAAATTGTTTCAGTATCATGTTACCGCAGTTTTAGTGGCAAAGCCAGATAAAGTGGAAGAAATTTTATATCATAACAGACTGATTTGAATGTTTTTCTTACCACCAGCAGTTATCAGATTCAATCCATCATGTTTATTTCTGTACTCCGCCATTAATGTCATTGCTGCACTGAAACGAACATTCATCTGAATAATAACTGAACTGATCATCTGAAAATACTGAAAATTTGTTCTTCCTCAAGAAAAATTTGGTAACAATGTTTTGATACCTTATCATTGAAAGAAACAAGCTAATCTGTGACTATTTCTAGGCAGCATAACCGTCAAATATTTGCGGCAAAGAATATTTTTAACATTATCATTATTTTTGGAATTACAGCGTCTTTATGTTTTATGAAGCATGAACGAGAGGCTTTGACAAACATTAAAAGCAACATAAATTCTAAACTGATTAAGGAGAATCAATATTATCAATATTTAAGGTATACAAGGTCTGTAGCAAAAGGCAAGCAAAAGACACAAGGCAAGCAAAAGCCTGTAGCTTTTATAGTTTACAATTTAGCAATTTGAACTGCGATGTTTTGAAAAATGTCGAGAAAGGTTTGTCCCTAGAGTGCAGGATCGACTTCAACTACATTTCGACAGAAAAATGTTCGCTCAGCGAAACAACAATCCTTCCATAGGGAGTTTATTCTCGACATTTGTCATCTTGTTTAAAACCACCTTAAGAGGAGGAATCGAAGTTCGAAAAATGATCCTACTACAAAATGAAGCAAGCAAAGACGCAAGGATACGACTGCAAAAGGTTTGTTAAATCCATGTGGAAGAAGAGCTCCCAATGTACAAAGAATGTTTACTCTGAAGTCTTTCTCTTTGCAGCATCTTTATCAGCGTAAGTAGTCCCAAAACAGACATATAATCACACGGGCTGTAGGAAACATTCGGATTGGTCTTTGGAAAATCTTGTGGTCATAGGTTGCGGTTTTTAAGATTAAATTAGCCGCGATGTTCTCACAGTGGCTTCCAGTTATTTAGTAGCCACTCGACGGCTGACCCAGCAGACGCTAATAAACGGAAACTGGGCAGATTCGCGCCTGCTGGGTCAACCGTCGAGTGGCTACTAAATAACTGGAAGCCACTGTGAAAACATCGCGGCTAATTTAATCTTAAAAACTGCAACCTATGACCACAAGATTTTCCAAAGACCAATCCGAATGTTTCCTACAGCCCGTGATCATCCGTGGAATATCCTTCTGAATTGAAATGCCTTGAAACGTTTGGATCTGAATGTTCGATTGTGTGACTTTTTTGTGACTTTTTTGTTCAACATTGCGTAAATGTTTACTAAAGAGATTGTTTAGTTGACAGCATGTCTATCCTATGTAAAGGAACTCACAATTCGTGCGACGCATGCGGTAAATGCGGCAAGACGAAGAACATGCAAAACCTTGGCGAACAAAGAATTGCCCTGCTGTTGTAGATATTTCAGCGTCCTGTGTAGCATATGGTTTTTCCTGCTGATGCAGCTCATGCTCTAGTCAGATTTGTGTTTTTTTATGTTTTATTATTATAGAAAGAGGAGTAAGGGCCATTACCCCACCACTTGGTATGTTAAAAAATTGCCTACTTCAAACAATTTATCGATTTCTCATGAAGGACGAGGTTTTTATAATGTTTTCTACAAATAAATTGACATGACCAGCTATGGTTACCTGTACAGACCAGCAAAAATACCAGCTCTCCAGCCCCATCTACTGCCATTCTTTACAAAACCTTTTACCACCGCTGAATGATATTCTCTCTGTAATGAGATAATATCAATGTTTAACTGTTCTGCAAGGCTGATCTTTTGAATGTTTCGAAAAATTTACCAAGAGACTGTTATTTGGAAAATTACCTAAAATGCATAAATCACTACAGTGCTTTAGCTATTAGAAAAATAAAATTTGGCGATTATAGTGCAAGTACTTTTGCTGCAATGATGTTTCAAACAAAGAGACACTTTTTAAGTCACCGTTTATGATTTTTGTGTCAGTTATACCGGGTATCTCAAAAAATAAGGTAACAAATTTGGTCAGGGCTAGCGGTGCGAATCTAGCTCCAATAAATTAAAAAAATGTTTAAGCTAATCCTGAAAAGTTAACTTGAACATAGATAACTTGCTGGTTGATATTTCTGTTTTCAAAGTTCAAATTTGCTTTCGCCTTCAAAACCATAGCTTTGGCATTTTGGCCGAAGCAAATTCCTTTAACTTTCATGATTAATATTTCAACTATTAACCCTATCAAGTATTTGATGCTCTAGGAAGACTAGGGGGGGCTGATTCGGCCCCCCTATTTTATTTCTGTTCTGTACAACATAGAGCTATGAAACTTGGCATGTGTATAGTACATCATGAAATGAACCCAAAAATGGGATCTATTTTTAGATATGTCATATGACCTGCTCATGACGTCACAATGTTACATTTTCAAAATCATAAGGGTTCAGTACTAAAAAACTTCAATTGCTGATTACCAGAAAACGAAAAGCAGTAAGGATATCAGTCCACTTTTTATGTATTCTATGGTCAAATTGCATTTGCTTTGTAAAAAATATTTATTAAAAAATTATTATGTCATCACACAAAAATTCAAAGAATGTGCGCATGCGCATTGCATAAATACGGCGATTTACTCATCCAAATTTAAAAATAAGTAGTCAGTTCGATAGAGCATCTAAAATAGGTTATATTCCTAGCTTCGCATTGATTTCCCAACTTCCCGGTGGATTTTATTAGGGTTTATTGAACATTTGCGGTTGACATCTTTTGAAAATGAATTTTGTTTACCGCCTGGAATGAATTTCATTTTTCTAAAAAATATATCTTTGGGTGTAAGAAAGATAAAAAGTAAAAGTTAGAAAGTTACAGAGTGGTAAGTGCAGTTAGTACGGATATAGCAGAAAATCTGCTAGGGGGGGCTGATTTAGCCCCCCCCCCTATGTTCAAGTTAACTTTTCAGGATTAGCTTTAAAAATTTTGCAAATTTATTCGAACTAAATCTGCATCGATAGCCCTTATCAAAACTGTTACCTTTTTTGGGACACACGGTATACTTTACTTACATGTGCTTGCATTTTATGTGGATACATAGTGAGTTGGTTGGCAACAATATGATCAGAGCCTGCAACTCTAGCACCAAGTCTTCCACCAATAACAAATCCAGCAATGCTACCAGCACCGGTTGCTAATGAGAAGTTCCTGTACAGTTCTGAATCACTATGAACAAAGAGAAATCTGTTGTTTGAATTTAATGCAAGCAGGATGAAAGATACCAGGTGGACCAAACAGAATTTCACATCTTTGAAAATTCGCTGTGAGGAGAATGCTTAAGGTATTGGAGTGAATCAAAGTTTGGTTGATAGCGAAAGGCTGAAGTTTTTCTTGTGAGTTTCGTTCTATTTTTCTGAGCATTGTAAATAAGATCAAATTGGATTGAAGAAAATTCCTTTACTTCGCAATGCGTAAAAAGGGATTAGTAACTACCTCACTTAATGCAACATGCAAAAATACCTTTCATTGAGGGGATGTTCTAATTTTGATCGAGGGTTTCGGCGCTCCCTGGTTTTAGGCCTCTTTTCCCGCATTTCGCAGTTACGGATTTTTTGTAAATTAAATTTTACTTGTATTTCCAATGCTCAGAATGATAGAAAAAAAGTAAAAATAAATACTTCAGCCTTTCAGGTATCACCCAGAAAGTTGATTGATTCGAATACCTGAAGTATTCTCCGCATAACGAATTTTTAAACAAGTGAAGTCGTTTTTGGTCCACGTGGTAGTGATGTCTTTTGGCTAGCCTAAGATTGTGCAAGAATCGAGCAACCACTCATGCAACTGCTCATAAGCAATCCACTTATTAATTGGCAAGTCGTTTTCAAGAGTTTTCTCATAGTCTTGTCTGGCTCAGTCTTTCGAAAATTTCCTGAATGTGGTTTTTTGATTGATTTAAGCTATTTCCTGACTAAGAATTTTAAGAAGTCTGCCTGGAAGGGAGGAGACGTAAACAGTTATAAACAATTATTATATAACTGTTTTTGCTCAATGTAAGGGGTCTTTGACATTCGATTGTGGGCCCTTTTAAAACGGTAATTGGCAGTTCAGGTACTATGAATCCTAGTTAGGATAACCTGTTCATCTTGTCTCGCTGTACCTTACATAATCCTTTGAACGTGACAAACGTATATACATCATTTGATCATCTGAAGAATCTGTTTTTCATGGAAAAGTTCCAATCTAGCTGTCTATGTGTTTTCTTTGTGAAATTTTCTGCGAAACTCACTGCAGTTTCTTTGAACATTAGCTTGTACCACCAGCTTGATCACAGCAGCATGAAATCATGTTCAGTAGATAGCTTACATTCCATTCTCAAAGCTACAATCAAGGACAAAAGTTATGAGACTGCAGATCGATTTGACCCACTCCCAAGTTCAACGTCCCCCCTCCCCCCTAATCACTGTNTAGCCTGAAAAGAGTGATCAAAAAGGATCCACTGGGAATACAGGCGATCTTCACAGGGATGAGACTCCATTATTGGCCTGGGCCCATTTTCAACAAAAAGCTCCCTGTGAATTTAGGCCATAAATATTTGCATTCGTATTGATAACCATCAATTTACATGTACACGCTCATGAAGGTGTTCCAGCCATATTTTAATGATAATTTGCAACGGGTCAGCAACGGGTCAGCAACGGGTCAGCACTCGAGGCTATAGCAAAACATATGGAATACAACGGGTCAGCACGAATCAGCACTCTTTTTTTATAAAATATATAGTATATATTTTATAAAAAAAGAGTGCTGATTCGTGCTGACCCGTTGCATTCCATATGTTTTGCTATAGCCTCGAGTGCTTACCCGTGCTGACCCGTTGCTGACTCGTTGCTGACCCATTGCAAATTATCCCTCTCCCCCTAAATGTATATGTACACGCTAATCAAGTAGGATTGAGAACTGGGGCCCCTTCAAATGTAGAGCAAAATGCATTTAATTTCACGAACAGTTTACTTCATGCAGGGAAGTTACAATGCGATAATAAACCAAACTAAAAAACATTTCCTGGAAGCTTTGGTGTACATGAATGGTTTTCACGGTTTTCAACGTCACATAGTTGTCCAATATGCCTAGTAGAGCCTGGAATTTTCTCGAGAACATCCATCAGCCTCGAAATCTTGTTTATAATGATATTCAAGTAACGGAACCTATTTTTGCACCATAAACAGGAAGAAAAACTTAGTTACGTAACAGTGGCTTGTGGTGAAACAGAAAAAATCCTGGTGAAATCTGGAGACAATCCTGGACAAAAGTTATGAGACTGCAGACCGATTTGACCCTCTCCCAAGTTCAAAGTCCCCCCTCCCCCCTAATCAATGTTGTTCGAGGTTGGAACACTTCAATTATCACCAACATGCATTCGGGAATCATTGTCAAGCAACATTGACACGGGGGGAGGGGGTTTTCAAAGTTATAATCCCAATTATTATTCACAATAAAATTCAACAGTTAAAAACGATGCCAGTCTCCTAACCTTTTGTCCAGGATTGTCTGAAAATGGTACAATTTTAAATCGCTGTAATTTGTTTGCTCGTTGAAATTTTTTGCTGGGATTTGGCCAAAAGCAAGATCTCTGTTGAATAAAGGCTTGCGTGTTGTTTCGTTTGATTTTCTTGTCCAAATAAGGCATTTGAAACATTGTTGAAATTTGACGATTTTTCCTCAAAAGAGCGAGTGTCAGTGCGTATGCACAAAAGATGCGAAGACACTCTGAAAATTCACTTTAATCAGCTAATATTTTCCAAATAATATAAGCATACCATTTGCAGTTACATTGTAGCCTGAAAAGAGTGATCAAAAAGGATCCACTGGGAATACAGGCGATCTTCACAGGGATGAGACTCCATTATTGGCCTGGGCCCATTTTCAACAAAAAGCTCCCTGTGAATTTAGGCCATAAATATTTGCATTCGTATTGATAACCATCAATTTACATGTACACGCTCATGAAGGTGTTCCAGCCATATTTTAATGATAATTTGCAACGGGTCAGCAACGGGTCAGCAACGGGTCAGCACTCGAGGCTATAGCAAAACATATGGAATACAACGGGTCAGCACGAATCAGCACTCTTTTTTTATAAAATATATAGTATATATTTTATAAAAAAAGAGTGCTGATTCGTGCTGACCCGTTGCATTCCATATGTTTTGCTATAGCCTCGAGTGCTTACCCGTGCTGACCCGTTGCTGACTCGTTGCTGACCCATTGCAAATTATCCCTCTCCCCCTAAATGTATATGTACACGCTAATCAAGTAGGATTGAGAACTGGGGCCCCTTCAAATGTAGAGCAAAATGCATTTAATTTCACGAACAGTTTACTTCATGCAGGGAAGTTACAATGCGATAATAAACCAAACTAAAAAACATTTCCTGGAAGCTTTGGTGTACATGAATGGTTTTCACGGTTTTCAACGTCACATAGTTGTCCAATATGCCTAGTAGAGCCTGGAATTTTCTCGAGAACATCCATCAGCCTCGAAATCTTGTTTATAATGATATTCAAGTAACGGAACCTATTTTTGCACCATAAACAGGAAGAAAAACTTAGTTACGTAACAGTGGCTTGTGGTGAAACAGAAAAAATCCTGGTGAAATCTGGAGACAATCCTGGACAAAAGTTATGAGACTGCAGACCGATTTGACCCTCTCCCAAGTTCAAAGTCCCCCCTCCCCCCTAATCAATGTTGTTCGAGGTTGGAACACTTCAATTATCACCAACATGCATTCGGGAATCATTGTCAAGCAACATTGACACGGGGGGAGGGGGTTTTCAAAGTTATAATCCCAATTATTATTCACAATAAAATTCAACAGTTAAAAACGATGCCAGTCTCCTAACCTTTTGTCCAGGATTGTCTGAAAATGGTACAATTTTAAATCGCTGTAATTTGTTTGCTCGTTGAAATTTTTTGCTGGGATTTGGCCAAAAGCAAGATCTCTGTTGAATAAAGGCTTGCGTGTTGTTTCGTTTGATTTTCTTGTCCAAATAAGGCATTTGAAACATTGTTGAAATTTGACGATTTTTCCTCAAAAGAGCGAGTGTCAGTGCGTATGCACAAAAGATGCGAAGACACTCTGAAAATTCACTTTAATCAGCTAATATTTTCCAAATAATATAAGCATACCATTTGCAGTTACATTGTAGCCTGAAAAGAGTGATCAAAAAGGATCCACTGGGAATACAGGCGATCTTCACAGGGATGAGACTCCATTATTGGCCTGGGCCCATTTTCAACAAAAAGCTCCCTGTGAATTTAGGCCATAAATATTTGCATTCGTATTGATAACCATCAATTTACATGTACACGCTCATGAAGGTGTTCCAGCCATATTTTAATGATAATTTGCAACGGGTCAGCAACGGGTCAGCAACGGGTCAGCACTCGAGGCTATAGCAAAACATATGGAATACAACGGGTCAGCACGAATCAGCACTCTTTTTTTATAAAATATATAGTATATATTTTATAAAAAAAGAGTGCTGATTCGTGCTGACCCGTTGCATTCCATATGTTTTGCTATAGCCTCGAGTGCTTACCCGTGCTGACCCGTTGCTGACTCGTTGCTGACCCATTGCAAATTATCCCTCTCCCCCTAAATGTATATGTACACGCTAATCAAGTAGGATTGAGAACTGGGGCCCCTTCAAATGTAGAGCAAAATGCATTTAATTTCACGAACAGTTTACTTCATGCAGGGAAGTTACAATGCGATAATAAACCAAACTAAAAAACATTTCCTGGAAGCTTTGGTGTACATGAATGGTTTTCACGGTTTTCAACGTCACATAGTTGTCCAATATGCCTAGTAGAGCCTGGAATTTTCTCGAGAACATCCATCAGCCTCGAAATCTTGTTTATAATGATATTCAAGTAACGGAACCTATTTTTGCACCATAAACAGGAAGAAAAACTTAGTTACGTAACAGTGGCTTGTGGTGAAACAGAAAAAATCCTGGTGAAATCTGGAGACAATCCTGGACAAAAGTTATGAGACTGCAGACCGATTTGACCCTCTCCCAAGTTCAAAGTCCCCCCTCCCCCCTAATCAATGTTGTTCGAGGTTGGAACACTTCAATTATCACCAACATGCATTCGGGAATCATTGTCAAGCAACATTGACACGGGGGGAGGGGGTTTTCAAAGTTATAATCCCAATTATTATTCACAATAAAATTCAACAGTTAAAAACGATGCCAGTCTCCTAACCTTTTGTCCAGGATTGTCTGAAAATGGTACAATTTTAAATCGCTGTAATTTGTTTGCTCGTTGAAATTTTTTGCTGGGATTTGGCCAAAAGCAAGATCTCTGTTGAATAAAGGCTTGCGTGTTGTTTCGTTTGATTTTCTTGTCCAAATAAGGCATTTGAAACATTGTTGAAATTTGACGATTTTTCCTCAAAAGAGCGAGTGTCAGTGCGTATGCACAAAAGATGCGAAGACACTCTGAAAATTCACTTTAATCAGCTAATATTTTCCAAATAATATAAGCATACCATTTGCAGTTACATTGTAGCCTGAAAAGAGTGATCAAAAAGGATCCACTGGGAATACAGGCGATCTTCACAGGGATGAGACTCCATTATTGGCCTGGGCCCATTTTCAACAAAAAGCTCCCTGTGAATTTAGGCCATAAATATTTGCATTCGTATTGATAACCATCAATTTACATGTACACGCTCATGAAGGTGTTCCAGCCATATTTTAATGATAATTTGCAACGGGTCAGCAACGGGTCAGCAACGGGTCAGCACTCGAGGCTATAGCAAAACATATGGAATACAACGGGTCAGCACGAATCAGCACTCTTTTTTTATAAAATATATAGTATATATTTTATAAAAAAAGAGTGCTGATTCGTGCTGACCCGTTGCATTCCATATGTTTTGCTATAGCCTCGAGTGCTTACCCGTGCTGACCCGTTGCTGACTCGTTGCTGACCCATTGCAAATTATCCCTCTCCCCCTAAATGTATATGTACACGCTAATCAAGTAGGATTGAGAACTGGGGCCCCTTCAAATGTAGAGCAAAATGCATTTAATTTCACGAACAGTTTACTTCATGCAGGGAAGTTACAATGCGATAATAAACCAAACTAAAAAACATTT
This sequence comes from Aurelia aurita, assembly GCA_004194415.1. Classification (NCBI taxonomy): domain Eukaryota; kingdom Metazoa; phylum Cnidaria; class Scyphozoa; order Semaeostomeae; family Ulmaridae; genus Aurelia; species Aurelia aurita. Next base: position 453,864 of record REGM01000037.1, read on the forward strand.
CCTGGAAGCTTTGGTGTACATGAATGGTTTTCACGGTTTTCAACGTCACATAGTTGTCCAATATGCCTAGTAGAGCCTGGAATTTTCTCGAGAACATCCATCAGCCTCGAAATCTTGTTTATAATGATATTCAAGTAACGGAACCTATTTTTGCACCATAAACAGGAAGAAAAACTTAGTTACGTAACAGTGGCTTGTGGTGAAACAGAAAAAATCCTGGTGAAATCTGGAGACAATCCTGGACAAAAGTTATGAGACTGCAGACCGATTTGACCCTCTCCCAAGTTCAAAGTCCCCCCTCCCCCCTAATCAATGTTGTTCGAGGTTGGAACACTTCAATTATCACCAACATGCATTCGGGAATCATTGTCAAGCAACATTGACACGGGGGGAGGGGGTTTTCAAAGTTATAATCCCAATTATTATTCACAATAAAATTCAACAGTTAAAAACGATGCCAGTCTCCTAACCTTTTGTCCAGGATTGTAGATCAGGGATTCTCCTAATTTGTTAAAAGTCTGTAAATATTTTAATTTGAAAATATATTACGAACCATTTGACTAACAATAGCCTTATGCTACCCATAAACTGCAGACTACACAGAATTAAAAAAAGCACTAACATGGATTGTGACTGTGAATGTTTTACAGTAGCAGTCACATGCTAAATTTGTAGCCATTCCATTGGCCCGTTAGGTACAAGTGACTTATTTTGTAGCTTCTGGTACACAAATCCTATTATCCAAAACAGGGGATTTTAGTATATACATGTTTAACTTAAAGAAACTAATTAACTATAAGGATTTGCAAATGATGGAGTTCAACAAGTAATTTTGGCAAACATTGGTTTTGGTAGTGTTGAGGCTACTTATAAGAGGATTACAGGTAATTGGCAGGGTTAAAAGGTGTGTTCATCAACAAAGGATTGGACAAGAGTAAAAAATCTATTCAAATTTTTTTAATTGGCATGAATGAGCAAAGGAGACAAAGCATGCATCAGTCTTTATCTCTTCTGTTTTATAGATGGGAGTGTGGATGGTCGTATTTGCCTCTAACCAATTACCTTTCAGCAATCTTGTAAATAAATAAATATGCACACAAGCTTGAAAGGTCAAACCAAATTCAATAACCATAATTTCATTTTCCATGTTTTGATTAAAAAAAATGAGAATTTTAACTCAGCAATATGTCAGAAATGCAGAAATGGATAACCACATTATTGGCAATCGAACGATGTACAGTATAAAACGCAATTGTTTACTTTCCCATATTGAAGAAGCTCATTTTGAAATATTTTATAGATTTCAGAAGAACTTCATTATCCTCTCTGCTAATCAATATAACTTAATCAAACTTTTTTGCCACTGACACCATTTGTTCACTGAGACAAATGCCAAATTTGAAGGCAAAAGCTTGGCTAGATTTTCCGCAATTTTTCCAACAAGAGTCTACGGCATGCAACTAAAGGCTTCCAGAACTTGCAAAAATGGCTGAAAATCTTAACATTTATATAATTTCTGCAACTTTTACAAAAACACTACTTACAATATACATATTAATTGCAGACTACAAGTCTATAGCCATTTAAGTGGGAATTTTCTTGTCTCTAGCAGCCTAGTATTCATTTTTCATTCTCTTCTCGAGTTTCAATATCTTTTCAAGATAGGCATTTTCAATGATCTAGAGGATGTGATTTTATAAATTTTTCCAGGGCACACCCCCAGACACCCTCATGGCTCGCTTCACTCGCATTTCTGTTATCCACTTTCAAATTGCTGCGCTGTGAGTTGACATACTCTTGGGTACAAAAGTATCAGGACAATTGATTCAAAATGGCGTCCAAACTTCCCTAGCACCCATAGGCCTTGTAACAAAACAAACAGTTTGTTCTCCAACCGAGACCTCAAATCAAACAGCTTTGGCAGTAAATATTTGTTGTTTCTTTGTCTGTTTACCAGAATCCAAAAGTTGAGTTGATATCAATGTTTTAGTGAATTTCAAGAAGAAAACTTCAAAGTGGTGGCCTATTTTGAAGGGGACAAAATTGATGATACGGCTGGAGGAAATTTAGATATTGTTTTGACTAAAGGAAATATTGGTTGACTGGCATTATTTTATACAGTTTGTGTTGAACATTTTACTTTTGAAAGGAATTTCGAAGGATAACTTATAAATGTTGAGAAATCAGCCAGGAAATATAAAGTTTCTTTTCAGAAACAAGCGTTGGAAACTTTGATTTCCGCCTTTGGTTTCTGAGTTTAAAACTTGACATCCCAGGTGAACCCGTACCAAAAAAATTGGACTTTCCCGGGATTTTTCTGGGATTGATTCCCAGCTTTCCCAGAAATCAAAAAGCTGGGGAAATGAGTAAAATTCTCGGGAAAGCTGGGATTAATTTGTATTGAAAATCTTAACAGAATTTCCTGGGAAATTCCCGGGAAAGCTGGGATATCTGGGAATCCCGGGAAATTCCCGGGAAAGCCGGGAAATCTGGGGAAATGAGCAAAATTCCCGGGAAAGCAGGGATTACTTTGCATAAATAATTCTAGCAGAAATTCCTCGAGATTTGAGAGAAAGATGGGAAACCTTCGATAATCAGAATTATTGAGAACATTAATGTTCAACACACACACTTTTCTGGCGGATAATGCAATTAACAAAAGGACTCTTGACACAACTCGCAAGTCTAATTAATCATCTTGAATGTCGTTGACATCGTAACATCAGAAATAGTAATTCAAAAAGGCAAAGCAAATTGATGATCATGGAAATGATATGATGTAAAAGCTGAATGCATGCTTCCGAATTGCATAGGTTGTAGATTGTTCACATAAATATTCCATCAACTTTATAATTGTTTCTATAATTCTATGAACATTGTTTCTGTATCTTTTCTTCTTGAAATTTTTTTCTTCATTCTTCTTCTTTTCTGAAAGAGAAATGGAACAATTTCATAGCTTTAGCAATACAATCATTAAAAGATCTTTGAACTCTTTCCCTGCCACCTTATATTTAAGTCTATTCAAAACTGGTTTCTGCGGTGGGGGTTTGATAGAGAGGGAGGCCTATTGAAAATTTTGGCTTAGAAGGGAGGGGCTTATAATGGGGGCTAAATAGAGCTTTTAAGGTAAAACAACCAATCTATTTCTACCTATGCACACTTTCTTCTATAATGCTCTGAATAAGACAATTAATTACCTATCTAACACTACATAAAATATGTCAATACTCTAAATAGAATGTTTCAATAATACTCTAGATAAGAAACTTCTCTGATACTCAAAAAAGATCCTCTCTGAAACTGTAAATAGGATACTTCTATAAAACTCGGATCAGGCCATAGTTCTAAAAGTTTCTTAATTAAACATGAAAATTTCGGCATTTTAATGCTAAAAGTTTCTTAATTTGTTTCTTATGATTTAAATGCATGAATTATCATGTAATTTCCAACACTGCTGAAGATATGTTTCTTGACATATAAAACATCAGGTGGGAAGAAAAAGTGTTCTATTACGTTCAAAACATAAAACCGTTCGTTAGTTAATATTACTCAGTCAAGAATAAGGGTTCAACGACATATTTGTCATAACATCTTTGATTTTTTCTTTTGAAAGTTTCTTAGCTCTTTCCACACTAAGTACTGTACTAGAGTTTCTTAAATTTTCAGCCACCCTTAGTACTTTTTTTATAACCCAGTTTCTTATAAAAAAAAGTTTACTTCTCTAAAATACTCTAAAGAAGATGCTTCTACTGTACAATACTCCAAAAAAACTTCTATAATACTCTAAACAAATGCTCCATACTCAATTACACAGTAACACACAATTCATGAATGTAAAGTAAGGAAACACTAATATCATCTAGAGTTTAACTCTAAACAAAATTCAAATCCAAAATGCATTCAGAACACTGATCAAATTACTCTTAACTTCAAAATGATTGCAAAGGAAGCTAAAATCAGCAAACCAGGAAGTATCTTATTCGTAATAATGTGAACAAATCAACGAACGTCCATGGCATGATAGAAAGTTGGGAAAGGTTTAGCCCGAACAAGATATTTGACGTTCGTTGTTTAGGCCTATTGAAAATAAGGTGAAAGTTCAAAGCCTGTAATAAATATATATGGAAAAAGGTTGTCAAATATTTAAGCATGTTTTCAAGTGAAGACTTATGAAGAACAACGCAATTACTAACCTGTTTGCTTTCGTTTTAAACCGCCAGAAATTTTCAAGAAACACCTTCGCTCGGTCAAGAAAGCCAACAAATGTTGGAAAAAAATGTCATGTGCAAAAGTGGCGCGAGCAATTCCATTCGATTTTCGCGGGCCTTCGATTGCACAATGATTCGAACACAGTATTGTTCTCTTTGTTCATATCAGTCCCAGCTTTCCCAGCTTCCTTACCTTTTAGAAATCTTACATTAAGTATTCCCCAGCTTTCTGGGTTTTCAATTCCCGGCTTTCCCAGCTTTGAATTCCCAGCTTTCTGGGAAAGCTGGGAAAATCCCAGCTTTTAGGTGCAATTTCCAGCTTTCCCAGTTTCATTCCCAGCTTTTTTGGTACGGGAAATGACTTCTTTGATGAAACAACCTGGAGTGTGCCCTTTTCCTTTTTTTGGTTTGGATTCCTGCCCTGTAAAATTTCTAGTTGCACGCCTTCTTGCTGAGTCTGAATCAAACGATATTTTTCCAAATCTTGTTGCCAGACTGGAAACTTTGCGTTTTGCGCGCGCAAGTTATGTTTTGAGGGCTGCCAACTGCGCGGTTTGAGAGCAAACCATATGATTTTTGGTGCGCTGTTGGATGTTGCACATGCGCATCGCATTTCAAACTGACACAAACCGTCAGTTGTGCGGTAATGGTCCTAACCGCGGGACGTTTTGCGAGCGCAAGTTATTGCGCGCACTACAAAACAAACTTTCCAGTCTGGTCTTGTTGTAGATAGAATTTTCGAATGAAAACAACAGTAGAGGCTATAACGCCACTCAACTAAACACTTTGTATGAAAGTGCATAAAAATATCGCTCCATCCACATTCTTGTGTAGAATAGGCTAGCTGAAAAATTTATTGCCATTACAAAGATTAAGAATAATGGCTTAAAATCGAATGTCGAAGACCGCCGATTGATGGTGATTTTTGTGGAATGACCGTGCACTTTAATTTTGTCATTTCAGTTCGTAATTAATATTTATACAAACCTTGACGCTACTAGATCTTTAACTTTCTGCCAGCCACCTTCATTACTGTCAATTTCGTGCTCAGAAATTGGTACAGACTTTTGCAGCTTGTCCGCCATTTTCTTGAGCATCAAATGGAGGCTAATCTCGTTTGGCTGCAGAAACTTTTCCAACTTTTTGGTTTTTGGAACAGACACCTTTGTATTATTTCCCACTCGTTCCCAGACCCTGACTACGGATCCCCCATGAGGGGAACGAGTGTGGAAATAATTCTAATCAAACGGCAGTGCCTTTGTTTAATTTTTGAATTTTCTATCTGGTACTTTCCCCAAAGGTACTTAGTAAATTTGTCCAACGGTAGTGTGCCGTTTTCCAGGGTATCTGTTTCGCCTTTTTTTCAGGTTATAGGAAGAATGTAAAACAATTCTAGAGCGGCCAAGGCCGTAGGAAGCATCTTAAACTTGGGAGGCATGACATTTCAAGGGCACTTTTTCATTAAGCTAAAACGGGCACTTCCGGAAACAAAAAGAGCGGGTTTTTGTTATTGCAAAATCTTGGGTGCACGTGCCCCCAGTGCCCCCCACCCCCGGTTCCTACGTCTCGGCTAGATCCGGTTGTCAAAAGGGAGTATTTTTTTACGTTTTGGTAGTAGAGGAGGTTCGCCCTACCTCTATCAGTTTTCATTAAACGAAGATTTGCCACTAAGTAGAAAAATTTTTGGAGAGAAATTCACCTTTACCAGGCTCCTCAACTCGTGCCACAAACCCCTCAGTGAGATCTGCATCATCTGTTTACTACCTAGTAGTCATGTTGGAACCCCACAAACAAGGAGAGGTCTAGAATGCCTAACTTTACACCCCCCCCCCCAGTAACGACCCCGCTGAAATGCTTCCCCGCCAAGGTGAAATGATGACCCGCCAAAAAATTTGTTTCCCCGCCGAAATTTTGCTCTTCCCCGCCGTGATTTTTGTGATCCTGGTCTAAAATTTATAACGTGGGAATTTTCCCTGCTGTCTTTTTAATGCCCGAAGGGGTCGTTACTGGGGGGTGTAACTTTGGCCGTATCGCACAAGAATGACCACCGCAGAAATGGTGCTTTTTATACATTAAAACTTTCCAAGCCCGTTGTTAATTCAACAAAATATTAATAGTCCTTTCCCCAGAAGTAACATAACAAATTCTAATTTCATCGAAAATGATTTCTAAATAAAGTTAATTGCACTCCCGCTTTTAACCTTCTCACCCTTGACCTCTCAGTCACCTCCAATAACGTAATGCATCAGTAGCCTAGAGAACTCACAGAGTTTCACAGGTGGACTACCTATAGTGGTTGGGCTATCTTGACTACCCTATTTTGGTTAGGGGGCAAAAAAAGCCCCCTATCTAACTGCAGATTGGCAACAGATATGAATACCTAAATTGGCTTGTATATAGCTCATAACAAGTACTTTTCAAAAATATATATATAATGCTAAAAATAGAACCATGAAATTGCTGACGTCAGCAAATATTGACTGTGGTTATCAAAAATTGTCAAATTTTGCATGTTTCAACAAAATTAGCCAGACAATTATTGTTTCTTATCTGAAATACAAAATTTCGTCCTGATTTTGAAGAAGGATACCTTTGAACCTTAACGCCAAAAATATAGCGGAATTTGATAATTTTTTGGAAATTTTTGGTGACAGCCAATTTGAGCTTTTTCGCGAAAATTTAGAAGAACCGCATAATTAGCCAAATTTTGCCCATCCTAAATTTTGGCACTAAAATGACAATTTGGAGTGTTGTTACACCCAGCAATGAGAGAATTAATTTCTCTTTGATCATTTGGGCAGGAAAAGTGAACATGTATAAGAAGGAGAAATGCAAGCGAACACTTTGGTGAAAATAATCAATGTCAAACAGTAGGATAAACCATATTGCGCAAGTAAACATCATATTATGTTAATAAATTGAATTAGAAATATACTTCCTTTCAATCAAAGACAATTTATTGAAAAAGAACCACACAGCTCTTCGAAAAAATAAAGATTACATAACAATCATAATTCTTCAAATTTCAAATTTTCAGACATCCCCTGCAAAAATTTGGTCCCAACCCCCTCCTAATTAAGTTTTTATTAAAAAATTTTTTTCACTAGGTGTCTAAGACGTTTTTAGGAAAAGTCACAAAGTTTAAAGAAGAAATCTCATTTTTAGTAGCGGCCTGGTATAGACCTCTCTCTGATCCGATTGAAACATTTACTAAACTCGAGGGAAATCTCGAATTCTTTGATCGCGAAAATAAGGAAATAATTCTCCTTGGTGATACAAATTGTGATATGTATTTATTGGAGAACTCCCCTGAAAATACAACAAATAATGTTAACGCTGCTGTACATATGGCCTCGATTTATGATACATTTGGCCTTACTCAATTAATTAAGGAACCTACTAGAGAGACTTTGGATACCGCTACATTAATTGATCATGTAGCATCAACTCACCCAGAAAACATTCCCGAATCTGGAGTTCTAAAAGTCGCTCTTAGCGATCATTATGCTGTCTACTGTATTAGAAAATATATGGGCACATTTAAACGACAACAGAAAATTATCACCACAAGGAAAATGAAAGATTTCGATCAAAATAGTTTCTTGTTTGACCTCAGTCAAGTTGACTGGGATCTGATAGTTGAGTCTTGTAATGACGTTAATGAGGCTGTAGAAAAATGGTCAGCTTTACTATCCTTGATTATTGAAAAACATGCCCCAATGCGAACAATAAAAGTTTCTGATAAGATGACCCCTTGGTTGACTACTGATTTCAGAAAACTTGCTCGTTCCAGAGACAAGCTCAAGACTTCTGCCGTTAAAAGCAAATCTTCCATTCTTATGAATTCTTATAAACACGTGCGGAATAAAGTGAATAATCTAGGCAAAAAGCTAAAGCGAGACTACTTTACCAAAAAGATTGCTCTTTATAAGGGGAATTTGAAAGAGACATGGAAAACGATCAACCATTTGTTGAATAAGAGATCAAAGACAACGAATGTTCGCTGTCTTGATGTTGAAGGTCGCAGTGTGACTGACAACAATGAAATCGCACAATCGATGAATGATTTCTTTTGTAGCATAGGTAAAAAGCTTAGTGACGACATACCGCAGCAGCCCAACCCCTTACTTTCGAATGAATATGTCATCAATGAAGAGGGTACGAGTTTCCAGTTTAAGACCGTCTATTCTGTTTCTGTTGAAAAGGCTCTCAAGAAAATGAAGACTTCGTTTGGCTTTGGATCAGATGGTATTGCAAGCCATTTCATCAAAATTGCATTTCCAATTATCTCACATTCTCTGTGTAGGATTTATAATCTGTCAATTGAGTCAGGAATATTTCCTGATTGCTGGAAAATAGCACGTGTTGCTCCCATCTTTAAAAGTGGATCAACTGAGGATAGATCGAATTACAGACCAATCTCTGTCCTACCCGTAGTTTCAAGGTTGTTCGAAAAACTCATTTATGATCAACTGTACGAGTATCTTGATTCTAACAGGCACTTATTTGTAGATCAGTATGGTTTCCGTAATTTGCATTCGGTTGTCTCTTGTTTACTGAACTGTACCAATGATTGGTACGTAAATATTGACAGAGGGAAATATACTGCCATGATTTTCATTGATCTAAAGAAAGCCTTTGATACAGTCGACCATCAAATTCTTCTGAATAAGATNCAAAATAGATATGGTGTGTGAAAACATCAAAGGAAAAGTGAACTGTACTTACACCTTCGTTGCAGGTAGGTCAACTTCAAAACATTATTGTAACTCTTGTGAGCAACACAAAATTGTGAAAGCGAAAAAATATCAAAGAGGTGACATCAGCAAACTACTTTCGCGCGCATTTTGGAGAGACTAGGCCCAAACTCCTTCAGTTTTCAAGTTGTCAGGTCAGGCAGTTCCACGGGTCGGAATCCATTGGTGGTCGAGGCAAGGCGAGCCCCTCTATACTGTCTATACTTCTCGTTTTCACACTGTGAAATTCCAACTCTCCCGTTTTGGCCAGGAACCTCCCGTTTTCAATCATGCTTTCCGGCCTTCCGTTTTAACGCCAATCTCCCGTTTTTCCCAAATCAATAACTTTTCAAATCAGATCGCACTTTGTGTATAGTTCTTTTTATATGAAATGAAAAAGCCCCCCGGCCCGTACGCTTATGCTTGGTGGACACTTCGCACAGAAACAATTCTCAGTTTGGTAAATCATTTTATTGCATTTATTACTTTTATTGTTGATACTTACAACTTTTTTCTGAAGTAAATTTGCTCCGTTTTCCGACCTATAGCTACCCACCTATAGCTACCCACCTACCTATAGCTACTGACAAGGACCGAGATACAGGGGGGTCAGAGGGGGCTTCGCCCCCCCCAAATTTTCAGTAGTTGCTACAGTATATATTTTCCTTAATTAGTATTATAGAAAATTAGATAGGTATTCCATGTTCATATTTACGTCTTGTTCAATTTCTACCCTGTACTATGCTAGGAGGTCCTTTAGGGTATGTGCAAGAACAAAATCCTTTCACACCAGAGACATGATACTCTAAAATTCTATAGGATAGTTGTCAACACGTATTTTCCATTTTCCATCCCAACGTAAACCTACCTGGAAAGTCAATCTGTAATGAGAAACAAAAATTTGCGTCGTTTTAAGCCAATCCGAAGGGCGTGGTCAAAAAGTTCTTCCGGTGGAATACCCCTGGACCCCTTTAAGAATTTCGGATCGCTTCGCTCGCCGACCGGTTTGCCCATGCATCCCCAAGCAAAAAGTTGTATCTCGGTCCTTGGCTACTGACAAATTATTTAGGGAATTAAACGTCTAAAACTTATCACTCCGTTCCCCCTTCTAGTACCCTAGAAAGGAATTCCTATACTATATCCCCGAAGTTACTCACGCTTCAGTGAAAAATCACCAATGAAAACTCCTCAACCTCATAATCCATCAATAAGCTACCTAAACGCTCATGGCCTACATGGCAATCTTGGATGTAAACTTTCCGAGATATCCCATCACCTTGCTAATGATATCAATGTTCTTGCACCCTTGCAGAAACCTGGCAGAAAACAACCTTACATTGATTCCAAACAGACATTTCCGAAGAACCCTTGCAAAAATACGTTTAAGTGACCACTGCCTATCAATAGAAACTGGTAGGCACACAAAACTAACCCCCAACCAATCCTGATGAAAGACTCTGCAAATTCTGTCAAGATGAGGTCAAAAACGAAGTCCATTTGTTCTCAAATGCAAATCTTTTGCCATTTATAGAAATGCTTTTCTCTCAAAGATAAACGATCTCTACAGAAATTGGTCTGACATCCCATCATACGAACAAATGTATATCTTTTAAATGACAAATGAGGACCCCAGAGTTCCTTTTACTATTCTCTAATTTCATTCATACAATATACACAAGGCGCTTTGAGTCTGAAAACAGGACACTTCAACCAATTTGAAAAGATATTAGTTTCCCTCTCTGTTCTTGGTACGTTTTATAGCTGTTTATTGTTTTGTTAGTTTGTTGTAGATATGTGTTAGTATGACCATGTATTTTTAAAATATTGTGTCATTGAATGAAAAAAGAAAGGAAAAAAAAAGATTGGCTTGTAGCTTTCGAAGGAGCTCCTTCTGCGAAGGAGATTTTGATCACATGATCAATTTCTTCGATTGTGATTGGTTTAGATTTTGACCTCTCCCGTAGCATAAAGAAGCTCTTGAGGCCTTTCTTGTTCGTGAGTGGAGAAGAAACCAGCAAATCGAAATCGACGAAGAAGCAACTCGAAATTTCGTTGGCTGCTGCAAATCACTGCGGCTTTTCAATCTTCAGAAAGGGTAGGGGACATTTGTTTATCACTTCTGGGAAGCAGGTCGCGGATGTAATTATGTCGGCAGGGATCTCTGCCAAATGTCTTTGAGTAGGAATTATTTTATTAATTGAAGACCGCCATTGCTCGCGATCGACTTTGCATGGTTGTTAATATTAGGCCCCTCAGGCTGACATGCAAATGGACCTTTATACATGCAATCTGTATGAATTTTAATGAGGACAGCTTCCTTTAGAATGGCCTAATTTTGTCGTTTACGATACCAAAATGTCCTCAAAGTCGTTATAAAATTCTAGAATTTCTGATTAGATTAGCAAAACATCGAAGGAAAGGTGGACGGGATAAACTTTGTTGATGGCAGATGCCCACGAAGTCGAGGTGACCATCTGCGTCTCCTTGTCTGGCAGAGCAAAAAATTGATCCTAAATCCTTCTCCTCTTCCACTTCCATTCTGTTTCCTTTTCATTCTTCGACGTTTGGTTAATAGGCTGTGCGAATTTCTTTGAAGAAATCAATTTGATTTTAGGCCTAGTCTAGACTTTGACTATGTGTAAGTTAGATTTTGGTTCGCAAAAAAGAACAGCTTATTACATACACATACAGTACGAAGGAGACTCGTTGCAGTGATTGAATACCTAGATAAGATTTGATGGATATCAAAATGGAAACTGATTTTGTTATTCATTTTTGCATGGCCTGCTCGAAGTTGAATGTAATGAAAATAAGTTTTTATTTGTAAAGAAAAGGTGGGGATATGTCCTCCTGCTGTATGACAAGAGATAGATCTGTGTAGGGGAGGGGGGAGCAGGTTAGGAAGTTGAGATGTAAACACTAGAAAGAGTCTAGAAAGCAACCTCATACAGCAAAGTATAAATTGTTACACAGGTATGTGGAATACACATATTCTTTATAAGAAACTAAGAATTTGAGCCAGTACTGAAAGTTATCTGACCTGGGTGTTTTGAAACATTCAGTTCCTGGGGGATTCTGCCCTCCCTGTTTAATTCAGTTGTTATATGAGATATTACCACCTGATTTTGCACAAAGTCAGATAGGGTTATGATACCCCCCCCCCCAGGTCAGATAGGGTTAAAATTATCAGATTTTGAGTACTCAGAGTTTCTTACGGGTTTCTTGTGAGTTTCACAACAACCTTCATGTTTACTGCCTAGGTGCCCTCATGAAAATTTCAAAACAAAGTTTTTTTAAGCTGTTCCAGTTTCTTTTATTAAAAAAAATATGTGTACAGCATCTCATCAAACAGGGTGAGCTTAATCAACCAATATAGCATACTCTCCACATAGAAACACCTACCACCCCATTCATAGTTTGAAAACTTTCCCACCCCCAAGCCTTGTTGGAATGCCCCCATAAATTGATTTCCTTGAAAATGTGAGCAAAATTTTCCTTCACTTGAGCAAAATTAATTAATAGAAATACTACTTTTCATTTTGAAATATTTACCCCCATCACTAATTGAGACCTGCACTTATTAAGTTTTCAAAATATTCCCAACCCACCTGCAGCATTAACAACATACCACACAGCCTGATGTTTGAAAATTCACAGAACCCATTCCATATTGGCATCTGCCACAAGCCCAGACTGGAAAATTTTCAGTCACTTGCAATGGTACCTCTGCATCAAAACTTGCTGCTTTGTCCAGCAATAGATGATTCTCACAAGAAAGAAAAACATTTTAATTATTGCTTCCCTGACTTTCACAGCAAATGAAGTTGTTTTCCACTAGGTGACAAATTTGGCATGACTCAACAAATGTCTGCCATAAACTGTCAGGCATTTGTTATCAAAAATTCCTTTTTGGACAGGGCAAACATGTTCTTTCAAAATTTTGTCAGACTTGCAAAAAGCAGCACAAAAAGTACTCTTGCAGTGGGTCCAGAGGTGGAAATTTGGCCAAAATGAAATATTTTGAATCATAAAATGCTACGTTTATAAAAAGCTGAGATTCTCAGCTTTCCAATTCTTTTTAAATTTTGTGTTTATCTATTGTCAACAAAAATTCACAGCAGTTTCAAAATGAACAAATCTTTCATTACTGGCAAACATCTGAAAAAATTAAAAATTTCTCAAACATGCTTAAAATGCTTTAATCCACACAAATATCTACTAGCAATAAATCAAAGTTTAGAGAATATCACCCAGACGATCAACAAATGTAGTTTGTTTTTCAGTATCATGAATGATTTTTCTCTAAAATCATGAAAATATTCACAAAACGGCCGATTTTCCAACATTTTTGTAGTCATTAATTGAGCTTAAACTTTAAATATTTCAGAAATCCATGAACGGACTAGTTGTAAACCATACCGGTTGTGCCAAAAAAAACTATCCACTTTTTACAGGCCACGATAAATCGTATACTGGACCGATTTTTAAGATTTATGACTTAATCTTTAGCTGAAATCCAGACTTAGATTCTAGTATTTTTTGTAAATTTTTAAGTCTTCTGTTTCTTAAGCTCTGTAAGCGAGTTTCTTAAAAATTTTGTTCTCGAAAACTCTGAAAAAGATAAAAAATCTTCGATCAGATTTTGTAAAGGCTCGCTCGACTTGAATGGACAAAGAGACCACCATTTGTTGAACACACAAATATCTGTTTGCGGCCAAACTGGAACACATTTCATTCCCGTCAAGCGTTCAGAATCAAATCATTATAAAAGCAATAACGTATTATATGATCTGATAATTTTGTAAAAATCATTGTTATACCACATGTAAGCCTTGCAGGAAATGAAATGTACTCTTGCATGTGTTGCTCTAGGTGAGGAGATTATTTATTTTGCCATTTTTGACGCATTTTGAATTGAAGGAATTTTCATAAATCTAATTTTACCTATATTTACAATTTGCGAAAAAGAGAGAAAAAATTACAAAAAGATATGTCAGCCTTTCTGCTATCAACCAAACTTTGATTTATTCCAATACCTCAAGTACAGTATATATTCTCTGCATTACAAATTTTCAAAAATGTGAAGTTCTTTTTCATCCACCAGGTATGTAAGTTGCACCTACTAGAATTTGCCTTTATTTCTTCAAAAAACTGGTATCTTTATTTCCTCTCTCTCTCTAGGTATGGAGGCAGCTAGTTCTTCAGTAACATCTGTAAGCTCTGCTCAGTTATCAGCGAATCAACTTCCCACATTTGTCACTCAACCCAATACCAGTCATACAAGCAAGCAAGTTTCTGCTTTGCCAACTGCCTCAGGAAATCAACAGAATGAGGGAATGCACCATGTGACCAGCACTGGTGCTCCAATAATGGTTATCCAACAACCAGATGTAGCATCCGCTGTGGGTCTTGTAGCTGCTTCTGCTCCAAGCACCCAAGGAATGCCAGGGGTAGCTGTGCAAGCAGCTACCGAGCAACCTCAAATGGGTGGGTTATATACCTCTGCAACTGGTCTCCCAGCAGAATATGTTATTCCTGGCACAAACATGATGGCACAGGCAGCTCAGCCCTTCCATGTTCATGTACCTGTCATGCATCAGCAAGAAGGAGGCAGTGAAGGTAAGAATGATAATGATTGCTTGCATACTGTATGCAGTACAAGCCTTGCATACTACCGGGTCTCCCACAATGATATATCGGCATTGAAAAATTTGCCAGAATTTTAAAATTCAATTACTTTTTTGAGACAACCGTTACTGTACAGTAATCCTATGAATACACATTTTGAAATGTGTCACCTTTATTGGGCTAAGCTGATGCTCTTTCAGACATTTCCTGCAAAGTATACTGCCATTGGAGTGATGACTGGAAGCAGCATGAAAATCACTGATATTTATCTATTGTTAACTTATTGTAGCAGATCTTTTAGCTATCCTTTTACCCTAGTACCTACTACCGTAAAGTGGGGGTGACTTCAATCAATGTTTGATGTTTTTTCTTTATAATTCCGATCCAAAATGAAGAAATATACTACATCCTTGTTTATGTGAGCAATGTGCATTAGATTTTAAAGGAAACAATATTTTGGTGCTATTTTTGCTTCTTTTGCAGCCATGAAAAAGTTATCAAAGTCATCCCAAGAATCAATAAGTCATACCTCAATGGGGATTTTTGGCTCAAAAATCATTTTTGAGATGGCCTGTTATAAAGTTAGGGGATTGGATGAGGACTCTAGCAGTGTTCTTTCAAAATCCAAATGATTTTTAGTCATATATGCAAGGACATCCATGCCTTTTTTTAGAGGACTACAAGTTTGAATCCATCCTCCGAAGCTTACTTTTCGTTGGTGATGTGCAAACAGTTAATCATACAGTATGTACCTTCATCATACCAGTTTGGACCTCCTTTGGTGAATGGCTCCCATGTAGTGGCTGGTTTGGCACAGAAAATATTACAGCTAAAAAGGGCTGAGTCATCAAAGCAAGATTTTTCATTTAGGTGCACTCAATACATGTTTCTCTTTGCTTTATAAGCGTTAACTTGTTTGTAAAAATATATTTTAGAAAGTTCAGGGTATCATGAAATGGATGAAGATGGCAGAGGAGGAGACAAGGATGAGCTCAGAGAGCAGGTAACTACTGACTTCGATTTTCCTTATAAAGTGCTTGATTAACAAACTTCAACACAGTGACTGCTGTAATCATTAAAGAGGCGAGGAATATCTATAATCTATGTTGTTTTAGGCACGTATTTTGATAGATGGGTGAATCTAAAATAAAGTTATTTTTAGAAATGCACCGATATCTCTGTAATCTTACAACATATGAATGTTTCGTTTGTTAGTCTGTAAAATTCAAACATCGTTCTTCAAAATAATATTTTCATTTTCAATTTCATTCTGAATTACGGGTGATATGTACCATTTTTCACACATTGCAGCAAAGTGCAGTCTATGGAATTGATGGGACATTTGATAACTCGTCTAAAAGGGGCTGTACAAGCAGAACTTAAAACAAATCCATGACTTTCTCTCCCTTATGCAGGCAAATAGCAGCAGATACATTGCAAATGAAGATAATTTTCTATCGGTTTGAACTCCGTTGAATTAGCCAATGCAATCAGATTTTCCTAGCATCAAAGATTTTAGAGATATAGCTGGATTCCGAGCCACAAGTTTTACATCAACAACTCCCAAAATGTTAAAACATGCTCTAACCACCTCGCAAATATTTAGACTCGGCAAACTCTAAATTGTGGCTTTTGAACAAAACATTTAACAATTTGATTTAAATACAACAGAGGTACAACTTTTGAAACGGATTGCCCTTTTTTATTCAAGCAGTAATTTTTCATATTTTCTGTAGGATCGCTTTCTCCCAATAGCCAATGTGGCAAGAATAATGAAGAAAGGAGTTCCAAAACAGGGCAAGGTGAGTTTAAGTTAAGCATATGAAAATATCCAAGGACATTGAGGGTGAATGCCCCTCTCGACGGGCTTTGCTTGCTCCCGGGGGGGGGGGGTAACTTCCATATATAGAGCAACGGGAACGTGCCGCCCATAAGGATGGGTTTTGAACCTCGAGAATCCCTAAATATGGGTCTCAAAATGTAAATGTTCCACTAGAAATGGGTAGCTTTTCAAATTGTAACAGGAAACTTGTCGAGTTTTTGTTTTTAATGTATGATTTTTTTCGCTTTAGTTCTGAAACTTGGTTGGTGGTAACCTTATCTTCATAATTATGTGTTTAAAGTGAAATGAAGCTTGATTTGTAGCAAGTTCAAGAGGCTTTTCCCCTCAAAATCCTTAAACATGGGTATGAAAATCGACCGAAAATCCTTAAGGATGGGTCTTTCCCTAAAAGTTGGGCGGCACGTCCCCGTCATCCCAATACTCAAGTTACCCCTCTGGGTGCTTGCTTTGCTAATATTGGGTTGACCAAAGTATGTGAACCAAAATGCGTATCTCACAGCAGATTAATCTACCAAAATTAGTGATTTAAGTATTTCATTCAAATCGTTGCACCATTCATTAGAGTACATTTTTCCAACTCTGATTTAGCATTTTGGTACACCCCGGGTACATCACATCAAATCGTTGTTCCTCATTCCCATGAGGATATGCTGATGGTGACTAAGTTCTTCAGCCGATCAAAATAGATTACCTTTTCTGATGAATTACAACAGGTTGCTTAGATCTGTATGGTTTCACTAAATCCTTAGTTTCGCCAATTTTTGGTGTCAATTAAAAACAATTTTGGTTAATTTCTTTTGTTTGTATGACATTTTTTCTCTGCTTGCTTTTTTGTGTCTTCCTGTAAGTTGTATGAGATGCCAAATGTGACTTTAAGTAAAGTTGTTTTGTAGATAGAATCTCAAAAGATAACATGTAAGCAGCTTTTTCTTCTTGTCCAATTACAGATAGCCAAAGATGCAAAAGAATGTGTTCAAGAATGTGTATCAGAGTTCATCAGTTTTATTACTAGCGAGTATCCTTTTCTGCAAATGTTCATATTTTAACTCCTTCCTTTTTCTCTATTCATATTTATAAGTTAGACATCCAGGAACTACCGTACTGCCCAAAAGAGTTCTTCTTTCGAAAACTGAAAGTACGCAAAATGTCTTGCCTCCTAAATATTCTTTAAATTTCTTGTTGATCAATTGCCCAATTTCAAACCTCTTTTTAACGGTAGTTCAAAGGCAAGATCAGGTTCTTGGTTCTCTTCTTGACAAAGTTATCTTGGAGCAGTTTCGTATCAAAGAGGCGTTTCAATTATTTTTGTCCAAAAGCTTTAATTGCACATCGAAACCCGATTTGTATAACAATGAACAAAGCTAAATTCTGATTTTTTTCTAACGCTTTTGAGGCAGCAGTAGGAAGGCAGCTTTCCGAGGAAATAAACTCCACATTTTTAAAAGATTTTTGAAAAAGGGTCAATGGAATTTTCAGGTACCAAAATTCTCTTTTCTATCCGAAACTTAAGAGCTTTTCAAAACTCAAAGTCGTCTCCTTGCCAACTTTCGATGGATGAATTTTTGAGGACGATTTGATGAGTCATGCAATTTGCAAACTTTGCTGCTAAATTTAATTTTTCAATTGCGTTTTGATCGTATAAATTATCTATCTAGATACAAGCCTCTGTTAAATTTCAGCATTTTACTGCATTTGTACCGCGAGTCAAATCATACTCAAAATCAGCATCTCTAAATCTCCTACTTCAAGAATCATACTCCAAAAACTATCCAACTGATTTGTAAAATTTCCAAATCCTTTTTACCAATGAGGCTACGAATTTATTTTTGAGATTTTCTTCATAATTTCGGATGCGTTATTTCTCTTGGAAAACACTAATCAAAAATCGCTTTCCCCAATTTGCCCAAAGAAAAACAGTCGAAGATGTTCTGTTCAATCTGATTACGAAAAACTCGCAAAATTTAGGTAAAGTTAAAGCTTCAGTTAACTAACCACTGGAATTAGATTTTTTCAAATTATTTCGACTATTTTTTTAGGATAATTTTTCAACCAGATCGTATATTTTTTTACCCACCCGGTTTTTATGAACATTTCTTATGCCTTGATGTACAAATTGATGGTTGCAGTGGTTCTAGCAGTTTATGTTTTATTGATAACTACCAGGTGACCCAATAAAAAGTTAAACTTTTTGAAAAAGCACCAACATTTGATTATGTCGCCTACCTTTGAATATTCTTTTTGTGTATTTGTATCAAACAACAAATAAATTTAATGGGTGGATTGTTATCTTATTCTTTTTGGGGAGAGGGGACGAAGTTACAGGATGAAAAAACTTGTTTTGAGCAATAGTATTTTACAAAATATCGAATTTGTAGCCAAAAAGCTATTTCTCGCGATTTCATATGAAGTTTCGTCGTCAAGGTCATAGGCAACTAATTCAAGTGGTAATGGGGTTTTAAAAATTCAATTTTATAATCATTTCTTATGATTTCGGAGTATGCTTCAAAACCAGGTAGCTTGTTAAAGCACAAATTCCCACAAATTTAAAGCCATAGACTTTCCAATATGTCCACGTTTAATTCGGTCTTTGATACAAATGCACACGAAGAAACTTTCATGATCGGTAATATAATAAAATTTTGATAATTTTTAAAATAGTTCCCTTTTTTGGGTCACCTAGTACACCACTATGTTGCCTTGAAATACGTTCGATACGTTTTGAAACTGAGTGACCTTAACTTGTATACAGAGCAAGTGAAAGATGTCAACAGGAGAAAAGAAAAACGATAAACGGAGAAGATATTCTATTTGCAATGTCAACTCTTGGTTTCGATAATTATGTGGATCCACTGAAACAATATTTAACAAAATATAGAGAGGTTAGGATACATTGTTTCTTTTTTATATGTACCTGTTGGGTCAGAAAAATGCATCCACTGTTGGAAAAACGTACAGGAAAAGCTATGCAACCAATTTGTAACATTTTATTCCATCGTCTTACTGATTTGGAGGGCAAAGCTATTTTTTTCAGTTGAAAAGTATTGTTTATCCCCATTTTCTCAAGCAAAATGTGTTTGTTCTACCTAACATTGGGTGGTGACCGCCTCCCGTAGCCCCCCTCCCTCCTAGTTTCCCCCACTGAACGCCACTGAAATTACATATTGAAAATAATTATTAAATCTCTAAGGTGGAATCCTCTGTGATTCGGCAGATACTGACTTTTGTTAAGTGATTGCTGGGTTTTTGTAGAATGGTTCTGCAATCAATAGATCTGTAATTTGTACTCAACCTGTACTATCTTACAGGCCATAAACTTTTCAACTTTTTCCAATCATTAAAGGCAATGAAAGGCGAAAAAGGAGCAATGAACACTTCCACTGATACAGTGCGCTCAGAGGTTGACCAAAGTATGGACGAAGGTTCAGAAAGTAATTCCCAACCAATGTCTTTCCAAGTTCCAGGTTTGTAACTTATTATTACGCTTTTTCTACCGGGTGAGTAAAAAAAGGCGTTCGCCAGAAAGAAGAATCCCCCAAGTTTGACCTACGATGGCTCATTTTATAGCAGAAAGACTAACTTAGATGTAGAAATTTATTTCACTAAAATCGGTCATATATATTCTTCTGGAGTTATTGGTGATTTTGCATGGAAGCTGTTAGTAGAAGTTACAACCAAATTGTGCAAGCCTTCGAGGAGATAGGTTTTCAAGTGATAGATGTCTGTACAATTTAAAACAAAAAGTGTTGAGTTCCTATGGGACAAACCCCATTTCATTTACTGAGCTCGAAACTCAGACGTCTTAAAATTCAAAATCTGCTCTTCAAGATCTTTCGATTGATGCCTATTTCTTTATTTGTTTGATTCATAATAGCGAGTGAGGACAATTAATAACCCATATGCCTCTGAACTTTTGAAAGAGGCTTTAGGTTGTATTTGAAAAAATTGCGTTTCCTTTTACGTTGATGCTGTAATGTTAAAGTGATAAATGAAAAATGCTTTAAAGAATAGGATTTAAAGATTTAAAAGAACATTTCGCTTGACTTAAATTATTATATCCTCGATTGATATCATTTCCCTAAACAGCTGTCAATACTCTACTGTCTTTATGTTTTAGGAACTGCCATACACCCGAGCATGGTAACTGGCGAACAGCCACCATCAACCATATATACATATCCAGCCCAGGTTAGTTTGTTGCATCAGACACTATGGTTATGATGTTACAGTCTGTTCACGCAACTCATGCAAAATTTTGCAACTTTGTTCATTAACCACAGCAATAATTATTTCCTCGTGTTTTATGTCGGCGGGGTCCACTGTTCTTGCAGTCCCTTTTGAGCAGTCTTTTAGGTCACAGAAGAGCATTGTGTATTACAGAACTTTCTGAAAAGTTCTTTTATCTAAGTTTGAATGAGAAAGGGCATATAGTAGCACCTTTTTGCACGCTAAATAATGGTTAATTAGACTGTGAATTGAGAATTGTCCAAGAGTTGAGTGGACAGACTGTACTATGCAATTATGATTTTAATCATCCAAGTATTGTGTGCTGTTCCTTCACTTCTTTAGTTTCTCACCCTTCCAATCGTGAATAAACTCAAACAACAGCATTCCGCCCCCCATTAGACAATGGAAGGAAGGTCATACATAGCTGATGTTGTAATTGGTTTAGAAATTATCAAGTGTACTAGTGTAGCTCTTTGTAGGGATGCCTGGTTTTGAAGCATACTGCAAAAACACTAATTAACAATGTTTGTGTTGCGTGTAGTACGTCGTTAGGCATATGTAAACTGATAATTATTTAAAATACGACAATGTACTAGAATAGTCATGACACACATCGTTTCGAGCTTAAATCTTCATCAGATGTGAAAAAAGCAAAAAGCACATTTAGACATTTAGAATGAAATATTTGGTGAAAAAAGCACGGATGGTTACCAGATCAAATTCTGTATACTATGCTTTTAATTTAGGCATAGATGACAGAAAGAAACGCATACTATCATTGGAGACTTCAAGGATGATCAAAAATCTAAAAATATTGGCTCTTAGGCAAGAATGACTATGTTGCTTAAAAAGTATAGCACAAAATAAGGTTTCTCAACGTGTAATTGTTTTAAATTTAAGTTTCAAAAACAAACATTTTATCATCTTTAAACATTTTTGGGTCATTGACAACAGAACTCAAAAAGATAATTTCATTTTAGGTTTGATAATCGAGTTTTGGTGATTTTTTAAGCAGGAGGACTTTTTGGGATACCCACCCGGTAGGTGTGGCAAAATGAACTTAAATTGTTTGTCAGCCAGTCACAGCGCAATTGTTTGCCTGCGATCTCAAATAAATTTTAACAGCTTAGAGGTAGAATAAACAGTCCAGCTATACATGTTTCTAAGTTTAATTAGGTCTTTTGATCATTCAGAAACACAAAAGAATCAATTTTGAAATTCATATCTGCAAGATTCATTTTGGCGCAATTGGTACATCTTTCTATATTTATCAAAACTGTTCATGATATAGACGGTGTGTACTGGCAGCTGCTTTCAACATGTCAAATAGAGCATAGGTTCCAAGTCTTTAAAAAGGTTGGTGTAAGATTGTATGACCTATTTCTTTGAATAGAATGGCTTGGAAGAAACTTTAGCTACTGTGCTATAATTCTACCGTTGGACTTTTCGGAAATATTGAATATTTTTCGAAATTACAGCGTATTTTATCTTTCAATTCATTTGAAGATGTGACGTAATGATATGTCTAAATCTTATACTAGAAGAGTGAAAGACTTGTGCTCGATACCATATTATAAACGTTCATAAACTGTGATTTTCTTGAAACTTATTCTGTGTCTCCTCAAAAATTACGATGGTTTTAATTCTTTAAAACTATTCTTGAATTCTTAAAAAAGAACAAAAATTCTGAAAGTGTTGAAGATTTCAGAACAGATTAAGGGTAGAATTAAAGCAAAGTAGCTAAAGTTTCTTTCAAACCATTCAATTCAAAGAAATAGGTCATAGAATTTCACACCAACCTTTTTAAATATTTGAAACTTATGATGTCAAATAGTTGTTCTGAGCTCAAATGCCATCTTGAAATTTGAATCAAATTCAGTAAATTTCTTTTCCTTCTTCACCATTACAGCTTCAGCCGCAAGCATTGCATTTCCAATGAGCGAAATACAGTTAGCCGTTGTATAATTATTCGCCTGTACAGAATCAATCGAGGAAGCTTGCCACGCTGCGCTTGCACATTTCATGAAAGAAGATCTGAGGATTGGCATCGACCAAAGTGTAGAAAGTTTGGAAGAAGACGTGGCAGAAGTTTTGTTTATTAGGAGCTGTTTCCAAATCTGCCATGCAGAGATACTTTGAAATAATTTGATGAGCCTGAAAGGAGGGACAGCATTTATTTTTAGATTTTCCTTGCGTTCCATTGGCGATCAAAACAATCAAGATTTCATTCAAAATCCAACCAGCAGCTTCTACTTTCTTTCAAACAAAAAAAGGTTCAAGTATTAAACAATACAATCATGATTTTTTTGTGAAAAAAGGAACGCAGGGTTTGTTATGTGGGCCGTTTATTTGAGGGAAGGACGTCGCTATTATGGATGTATCAAAATATTCCCTTAAAGTCAGAAGGGTGTTGTGGCGCAGTGGTGTAATCCTCTGACTTTGCAGCCAGAACAGTCAGGCGGACAGGGCTCGATCCTAGGTAGAGCCCCACCATTTGAGCGTCATGACAAGGGGTCGTGGACTCGATTAGGTCTTCTCTACTTATGCGATCCCAGCGCTTGGCGCTAAAAAACGCAACTTCACCTTCACCTTCATTATGGATGTATCAAAATATTCCCTTAAAGTCAAAAGGGTATAAAAGCGTAAAGGTTCAAATGTTAGCAGGCTTATTTTCACTGTCTAAATACCACGTGTCAACCAACAATAACAGGGCCTAATTATATGGAAATACGGGCTCTTCTCTACAGTGTTACTTTTGCTCGACCGGAATGTATTGTTTACTTTCAATGAACAGGGAAGAATAAGCCTTAATAAATTAATAAGCAATGTTTCCAGATTTCCTGAAGAAACAGAAAAATAGAACAATTTACAGTGACTAACCGTTGACTCCATCTAGACCAGTTGTACAAATGATAGTTTTGTAGGAACTTTACTTTACATGAGATACCTAACATTCTTTATGTAAAAATAATCTATGTTTGTATATATTGGGTATACTGTAAATATTAATTTATATAAATTTTGGGATCCTGTGGCCTGTTAGTGATGTAAAAGAGAAGAAGAAAGTAACATTAAATCTACAAATCACAGTTGTATCCTTCCTGCCCAGATTTTTGGATTATGAAGAGTCGGTTTTTGCTTCAACTTTTGGCTCTCTTCTGATTACAGAGTAAATATTCTTCACCAATAATAGTTTTTCCCAATGATGTCCTTGAGGTTTGTTTATGATGTATTTACCCCTGCTAATATGTCAGGCCCTATACTGATTAACTGAATCACTTGTTTCCCTGCGGTAAACCTTACTCAAGAGGGACTCGTAATGAAACGATGAAGATGATGCCCCTATTTTGTGCATGCATCAATTGATTCACTGCTTAGGCTCTTTTCCAACCTTCAACTCACAGCGTTGAACTGCAACAAAAATCACATTACGCAAACAGTCAATCAACAAAACTTATCACAAAGGAAGGTATTGTGGCGCCGTGTTGTAATCCACTGACTTAGCTGCCAGAATGGTTAGGCGGACTGGTTTCGAACCCCACCAGCAGCTCTTGAGCGTCATGACAGGTTTGGTTGGAGTATGCAGTTTCTTATTGTACATATAAGAAACTCCAGCCTGTCAGGAGATGTTTTCTATAAGAAACCGAACAGCCTGAGCTTCCCAGTTACAGTAGACTTGCTCCAAGTTTATTCCGTGGTCTATCAGCGCTCAATAAAACATAATAACTTCTGCGGGGGCATAAATCGTGACGAGGACGCTGCGAAGGAGAAACGAAGGGAAAACCTTTCGTTTCTTGTTTCTCCTTCGCAGCGTCCTCGTCACGATTTACGTCGCCGCAGAAGTTATTATGTTTTATTGAGCACTGATAGACCACGGAATAGACTTGGAGCAAGTCTACAGTTACAAAGACTCACTGTAAGCCTAGTCAGGCCCTTGAAATGATTTCCATAGGCCGATAATCGCGATTATACGCCTTTGCAATTGATATTTATCACGATCATAGTTTATCCCGATGATAATATGTGCCCAGTGAAAACCAGGCTTTACCAATGAGCACAGGCCAATTAAGGATGTTTGTAATACCTTCCTCGCCTAGGGCATTGAATTCGCCCTCGGCATGATGAGCTGCTTATCTTCTCGCGCGGTCGATCACAACCCCATACGGATTTAAGCGCATGACCGCGCTTGAAGCAGTAGTTCATTTTGTCATAGTTTCAAGATTCCTAATTGGGATTTAATCCATCAGAACAATGACCCGTTGTTGCCACCAATTACCCGGCAAATATGCTTTATAGGCTTGTTTCAGGGTAAACAAATTTGTGATACGGGGGTCGGTAAGTACCTGTTTTATAGCCTCGTATACAAGAAAACTTTCCGAGTGTGGTCTCTATGAGAGGAAGTACTATACCTTTGGAAGCCTGACTACACATATTTTTTTACATGGTGAGTCAGAAAAAATTGAAAAATCATACAAAAAATTCTATGCAACCAATTTGTAAAATTTCTATTCTATAATCTTACTGAGGCTCCAACTTAATTTTTGAGATTTTTCTCACAATTTTCGGTTCATTTTTTCCTTGTGAAATCATTATTTAGCGAAAAGTTTCCGAATTTGCCAAAAAACCGCCAAACATGGGATGTTCACTATCATGTAAATTTTGACTTTTTGGATGCTCAGAATTGACGAGAGAACTGCATTTTGATGGTTGAAAAATGAATTTAATTGAGCCACTCACATAGTTTTAGCCAAAACCCATGGAAGCTAGTTTTCCGGAATTCTTCATTTGAGATTAAGATTGTACATTGTAAAGTATTAATAAATTCTCAAAACTAAGTTAAACTTTCAGCCAGACAACGGAGCTGCAATTTTTCAAATTAGTTATATTGTCTCTGTAGTATGATTTTTCAAACACTGGATACATTTTTCTGACTCACCTGGTATAAGAAACTGCTTATAAGACATTCAAGTCTCAGATAGCTAACAAATTAGGAATCTTCAGTACTGGGAAAACTATTTAAGAAACTATTTGTTTAGCCAAGAAAACCAGTATCGTATTTTTACTTTATTTTCACTATTTTCCTGTATCATATTACTCGGAAGGTACTTGAGTAATGTCTAAACATTGGAAAGGCTTCAAAAAACTTCGTTTAAAATCTTCACAAGGGCAGGGCACAGGGAGTAAACATGAAGATTGTTATCTGAGTACTCAAAATCTGATAACTTTGAGGACATTTCAGTACTGGCTCAAATTTTTAGTTTTTTATAAAAAATACGTGTAGACGATTGTGCTGAAGAAAGCGTCAGGGAATTTTTTGTCATGATCTTTTGCATTTCATGATAAATCGACTAATCAAACCAATCGAAATTCTTTCAGGCGCGAAGGGTAGTGGTAAAAAATTCCCTGACGCCACTTTTAGCGCAATCGACTATTCACACTTGAAGCGTTTCTCTTGAAGGCGCATCCGAGATCAGGCTTGCGTTTCATAATGCAAGAGGCAGACACGAGTCTTAGCAGAACGGCCACAATTTTTAGAGGTCCAAGGTCCTTCAAGTGTTTGATTAAGCTGATCTTATTACACCTACACTTAAAGGGAATCTAAGCATATAAAAGTGGCTCAAGCCACTCGCTGTCAAATTCTAGCCTATCAGATATGTGTATTTCCTGTTCACGTAGATCAGTTACCCAAATATGGCTCGACACGTGTCACGGCCCATTGTCTTTGCGTGGTTATTTTATCTACTTTAAATTATGCGAGGTATTATACCCCATAAATTATGCGAGATATATATGCGTGGTTATTTATGCGAGGTTAAGGCTTATAGATGCTTAGATTCCCTTTAAGCCCAACAGCTATAAGAAGCAAACTCCGTCGTGACGTTTCTATTTTATTTTAACTTTTTTTATGCACGGTAGCCCCATCAGCACAAATGGACTGCTTCTCGGGTGGCCATGTTTAGCTTGCTACGTTATAAGAGAATGATATGGAAGTTGCTGAGTGCTTTAACGAATATTTTGCTACTATTACGACAGTCTTGATATTGACCCCCTTTTTAAGGAGGTTCAAGAGCAACTGTCTGTAGAACAAATGGTTGTGAGATCGATAAGTAAGTATAAAGATCACTCCTCTATAAAGGTGATTAAACAACATGTAACATCAAACTGTAACACCTTTAAATTCTCTCATGTAAACCCAACTGAGGTCATGAAGCAGATAGATTTGCTTGATAAGAATAAATTCAATAGTGGGAATATTCCAACTGGCATGTTAAAGGCAGCAAGGGAAATAGTTTGCCCCTACCTAACAGATTGTATCAACTCTGCAATCTATGATTGCAAGTTTCCAAACGAACTAAAGGAAGCTGACCTTAGCCTCTGTTCAAAAATGATGATTCAAATTATAAGGTAAATTTTGGGCCAATTAGTGTCTTACCTGCAGCCTCTAAAGTCTATAAAAGAATTCTAAAAGACCAAATATGCCCATACTTTCATGATAAACTGTCAACAATCTTGTGTCGTTTTAGAGAGGGGTATAGTACGCAACATGCTTTGATTAGATTGATAGAAAAATGGAGGAAATGTCTTGACGCATCAGGTATAGTAGGAACAATTTTAATGGATTTATCCAAGGCGTACGACTGTCTGCCTCATGACCTCCTCATTGCAAAACTGGAGACCTATGGATTTGAATTCAACAGCCTTTGCCTAATGTACAGCTATTTGGATTGCCGCCATCAAAGGGTAAAGATTGGTTCGCATAGAAGTTTTGCAAAAATAATAAAAGTTGGGGTTCCACAAGGATCTGTCTTAGGTCCTATGCTCTTTAACATGTTTGTAAATGATCTATGTCTCATGAGACTACTCTGAGATCTGTAATTTCGCCGATAATAACACCATATACTCATGTGGGCTAGATCTACAAGAAATAGTAACCAATTTGGAAAATGATCTCAGTAGATTATTTAACTGGTTTACAAACAATGGAATGGTTGCAAACCCAAAAAAATTCCAGCTAATGTTCCTTGGCAAAAAAAGGGAAGAGAGGACTGCGACTTAACATCGACGAGAACAACTTATCTGCAACAGATCATGTTAAACTACTAGGGATTGAAATTGACAAGAAATTAAAGTTTAAAAAGCAAATTACAACGTTATGTTCAAAGGTCAGCAACAAAATCAGTGCCTTTTCTAGGCTACATATGTATATTTCTAGAGAGCAGGCATTAACAATTTGCAATACGGTAATTTCATCGAATTTCAATTATTGCCCTTTGATATGGCTCTTTTGCAACAAAGGTGCAAACAAAGAAATTGATCGCACACAGAAACGTGCTCTTCGGATCCTCTATAAAGACTACGAATGTTCCTTTGAAACATTGCTCACTCGAAGTGGCAGCTTTAGCATGCGTGTTAGAAACATGCAAAAATTAATGACAGAGATCTATAAGTCATGGATTGGAAATGGGAATTTCATGAAAAGAAAGATGTAACTTATAATCTAAGGATACAAAATCTATGCAAACTACCACAAATAAAGACACTGAGATTTGGACAAAAATCACTGTCTTTTAGAGGTAGCTTCCTCTGGAACACCCTCGATGACAGAGTCAAAAATGAGCCAACACTTTCGGCTTTCAAAAAGAGGATCAAACATTGGGCTGGAGAGAAATGCACCTGCAAAATATGCCGCTAACTTTTGGAATGAACTATTTAGATATTTTTGTTTGTAAATTGTTGGTTTGAATTAGTATGTTTTTATTACTATTGTAAATACCAACTTTAAATATGGATGAATATGAATATGAATTGCTACCTTATTGTCTGGAATACTTTCTTTAGCTAAAGAACCAAGGCCGATACTATTCTATTGGCCTCTAAACGGCTGCTAGACTTATTACAACGTCGTGTAGTTATCGCTGTTTGCGCTGTTTATAGACCTGTCCGACGCTCCACCTACTACTTATTGTCACCCATGTAAAGTAACTGGCCTAAATTTTTAATTGCAGAGTCAGTCATTCCGATACTAATGGATGATGGCCTAAGTAAAACCCTGATAACAAACGGCTCAAAATTCATATTTCAAGTGCTAGAAGATAGCAAACAAACTGAGAGTAGCAAGATTAATGTTTCTTTCAGCCATAAAGCAGAAGACTTTCGCTGTTCTTCGATAACAAAAACTTTTGCAGCTCAGAAAATAAGTCCGCTGTATATGAATTTATTGTTATGACTTCCAGTTGAGAGGTCTCAGTTCATTGTTAGTCTCGTTTTCGTTGTCGATAACTTGGACCTATTGTAATCATTCTGAACGGCTGCCGACCCGAGAGAAATCCTACAACCCCTTCTGCAGCTACTGTTCGTTTATCTCACGCTCCTAGCGGTAAAACGGAAACGAGGTGCGAGTCAGGTGACCCCCTGTTGTGTAAATCCTGGGTTAATGATTTGATCACGAGAAGTGAAAACAATGGTGCTCGTGCACATGTTCTTCAAGATGAAACGAAGCGTATCGCACAGGCCTACAACCATTGAACCTGCAGTGTGATTTTATAAGCACTGAAATGGTGTAATTTCCAAGCGAAGAAACTATGTGAAAATGATTTGAAATTATTGATCATTATCTAAGCAAAGAATTTTTCTGATAACAACAATATGTAGGATATTTTGCAACTGTTTAGAATACAGTGTAGATGTAGGTAGGAAATAGTTCTACCTATCTGAAGAAGTTAACAGCACGTCTTGTATTTTGCAAACGAATTCTTGATGTTTAGGCCAAGAATTCAGAGCAACGGGAATAAACACGATTTGTTCAAGTAGGTTGGAATTTCTACTTGCACTAAGAATCATTGAAAGAGTTTGCTGTGAAAGCTGAAGGAAAGGATCGTTGCAAGAAATTTCAGCCATGATTGAATGGAAAGGAGAAAATTTTACACAATAGCGATTGATTTTTGAAAAGATATCAAGACATCAAGAAAGTGGAGTTTCTACTACATAGAGAGATTTTCTAACATTGCCTGCCTTGTTTCGAGTTCTTAGAGTATCTTGCTTTATTGTAATTTTGTCGAAAAATAAATCTGCAGATCAAGAGTTTCCAAGTTGCTAGTTTGTTGTAGCACTGAACAATCTACAATCCTTCCTGTTACTTGCAAGAAAACAGAATACAAATTGTTTTCATACACCTCAGAGATCTCTTCAAGACCAGATATTACGAGATAAAATATTTCAACATTATCTGAAGAACTTTATTATACACAAGTAAACTTCACTGCATTCGACTATTGTACATTTCGAAAGAATTCCAGCTGAGAAATATCAAAGAATTGATTTGAAGAGTTGAAAGAATTAATCGCATATTATCAAAAGACTTATCAAATCTCAAATTGCCAACGGAAACAGAAGTCATAGTACCAAGAGACTTATTGTCGAATGATACAATTCAACTAACAAGAGAGTAATATTGTTACAAATGCTATTGGTGCTTCTTGGCAGCCTTTCAAAGCCATTATTCATCAAAATAGAAAAGGCCAAAGCAAGAAGATTCGTCTGTAAAACGAAATGTGATTGCATCTGTTAATGGTCTATTGATGGCTTCGGCTTGTACAAGGTGACAATAAAAGTTGCTTTGTCAAATCTGGTAAGTAAGCCGAACTTCTCTGTATTTTGCAATTTTTTTAGATTCAATACAAAGTTATCAGTATCTTCGTAGGGGAGACCGGGGACAATTTGTAACACGGCGCAATTGTAATAGTGGCTCTCACGCCTAGCAAAAACAAGCAAAGAATCTACTCTTTGCACAGAACATGCTCATTTCAATCCTCTACATACTACTTGAGAAACACGAATGTTCTTCCAAGTTTGCGAAATGTGTTGGGTTAAAACGTGTTTTTGAGCACGAACGTAAAACTGAAATTCGAGATCAAGACATACTTAACAGAAACGAAGTTTGCATATCTTACAATTCATTTGAAGACTTGGGCCTACTACGAATCAACCGTCTCATTTTCCAGTAAGTCGTTGTCTCATAAAAAGCTCCATATATATATAATCGATTTATTTAAAGTTGGCAACTTACATAGCTACTAAATAACAAAGCTATCTTAAGCCAACAAACTAAATACAATGTTAAATAAATATATATATACAAGTAAAAATAAGTCAATAAAATTACAAAGTTTATATCAAATTACAAAGTTCATATAGAAATAGTGTAACACTATAAAAAGCCGAGCCGAGGAATGTACTGCCTGCAAAGTCTGCAGTCGCAAACTTCATTGTTCCAATATTTGATTTTATTCTTAAATTGTTGCACAGAAATAGAATCCTTAATTTCCTGTGGCAGGGAGTGCCAAATACGCTGCCCTCTGTATCGGATTGTTTCAGTACCATGATTAACTGTATGTACCATGGGAAGCAAGAATGGATTGGTATTTCTCAAATTATATGTGACACTTCTTTGCAGGAAAATTTCGTCCATAAAACTGGGGTTTAAATTGTTAGTAGTTTTGAACATTTCAGTCATTAGCAATTGCACATTTTTCTGATGTACTGTTACAGATCTATCTTTTTCTAATAAGGTTACGAAGCTGGAAGTATAGTCTTTATACGCAATTCGTAAGGCTCTCTCGTGGAGCCTATTGATTTTGTTATTCAACTTTCTGCTATGGAACATCCATACCAAAGGACAGTATTGGAACTGGCTAGTTACGAATGCTCTCATCAAAAGTCTTAATTTATCAGTTCCTAGATATGCGGACATGCGTGACAAGGCAAATAGTTTGCTACCAGCCTTTTTACAAATATTGTTTACATGCTTTTCAAAACTGAGGTTTACATCGATCAAAACCCCTAAAAGTTTCTCCTCTTGTGAATTATTTACGGTACTGTTGCCAATATTTATGCTGACATCTTGATTTGTTCTTTCACCAAAAATCATAAAGTGGCATTTACCTTCGTTAAGTTTCACATAGTTATTTTCAAACCATTCGATTATAATTTTAGAATCATTTTGTAACCTAGAGATTACATTTTCGAGACGCATATCGCATGTATAAATTGTTGTATCATCGGCATAGTTACATATATCCGTCTCTTGAATTGATAATAGCAGGTCATTGATGTAGATAATAGCAGGTCATTGATGTAGATGGTTACCATAACGGTTAACTGTATAGGGAAGAGTATCAATTCATACAGACGCCATGACGTCACAACAGCGTTAAACACAACGCCATCTTGTTTTGGGGTAAATCCTCCGAAAATTTATATAGGTTTCTATAGGAAATTTGCAGAAAATTGCATAAAATGGCTCTTGTATTCTAACTCGCGATAGCAAGTAGAGAAAGGATAGGAAGCACTTGTCAGTCAGACCTAAAACAATGAAATAATTACACGAACATGCTGTTTTTAAAAGCAAAAAAAAAATTGTCCAAGAAACCTGTGAGAAACTTGCCTTTGCGACAATAATTTTGTCAACAACGCCACAAGCTCCATCAGTTGTAAGAAACTAGTCGCTTCTTTGAAGTCAACCTTCCTTTTCGACTTTCGCATATGTATCCACCAAAGTCTTGGAATGATTTGAACAACTTCCAACCTTCTAGAATTTATTTAATTCCAGAATTAAGCGAGACATTCTCAAAGTCCCAGTGCGACGATATGATTCGTAATGTGGCTTTATTTACCCCCAAGTCTGATTTTCGAGCCCGAATTGATAAAGTCACATGGCATGTCTCAATTTGAAATGACGCATAAGAGGACTAGAGCTGAATCTATTCTGAGGTGTGAGACCTAACAATGACAGACGAGGTAATCCAAATTTAGGTCTCAATCGCCAAACTTCATTTTCGATAATTTCTGTTTTCGACTTGCTCCATTTTCAATATCGTTTTACAAATTCCACCCCCCCCCCCCCCTCTTTTTCTCTGCTGTTACAGTAGCTATGAGCGTGTAACTTAGTAATTAGATGGACTTTCATGCAAAAAATCAAAATCACGTGATAAAATCAAATTAAGTCTATTGTTCTTGTTGCTATGACAATAAAAAGATATGAAGTTATGATTATGATGATAATGGGTATCATGATTAAAACAATAAAATAAGGGATTAAATTGTAATTTTTTGTGTCGAATTGAGATGGATATCATTAAATACATGTATAGGCATAATATGTACCATATTTGAGATTAATATTTGTAACAGTTTCAAAATAAGTATTCAATTTTGGTCGACCACTCATTAAAACATTGGTTGCCATGGTTACGGTGCTATATTTAGAATCTTGAAATTTTCATAATTCGATACAGTATAGTTATAACGTTAAACTTGAGCAATCTTGGGATACTGCGTTGCATATGTTAGGAACGGCAAACAAAAACTTGGTTGGGGGGGGGGGTGGAATCCACCCCCCCCAGGTGAGATAGGGTTAAGCATTGTAATGGCACTGCAAATAAAAAAATTGACAATTTTGCTCCATATTCGCATGAAAATAAGGAAAACGGGGAAGTGCATCAGTCACAAATTAAACAGTTTCGATAACTATTCACACAAAAAGTTGAAACGCCCTACAATGAATCGGAAGCCTAACAATCATTGATTTCATTTTGATATCTACAATTACCTAAAATTATGGTTATACTACCTCTTCAACGAAAATTAACATTAATTGGAAGGAAATTATTCATAAATAGCAGAAACGAAGATTGCTATTTCAGTTTTCGTTTTCCATGTATATACCAGTGACATCACATTGATTTGTAAGCTCGTGAAGTGCAGTGTAGCGCAAGCGAAGTCAGTCCATTTTCGCAATGGCATCTTCTCCTCATTCAAGATACAGGTATGATAACTTTAAATTGATGCTGAACTGGAGTTTTTAGAATAATACAAAAATTCCATTACCAAGCAATAATGGCGCAAAGCTTAGTTTCAAATTTAGGAACAATTTGTGCTTGAGCAATTTGTCTCGAAGATTTCTGTCAAAAATCCTTAAAGTGTACCTCAAAATAGAATAAAACGCATTTATAGAAATTCATATCCATTAGAGATGCGAAGCAAGAAGGCGTCGAAATGAATTTGGCCTCAGTTTGAGAATTTGTCGACAGCAATGAAGATGTCCTCTAGCATTTTGATGGAATTAAAAAAATCCTTATTCTTTCAGAAGCGCTAACTCACAATAAAATGCGTTTAAAATGAATGAGCTTAGTAAATATATTTTCCCAATTCTAAAGCATATTTGCTCTGGTTTGAACGAAGCTTAAAAGCCGTAAATTCGCTATTTTTGGCTGCGTTCTGGGGATGACATTTGCTCCCAAAGCTGCCCATTTTTTTCCCATCTCTAATTCCACAGTTGTAAATTACCGCCGTGTCGGTGCTACTTTCCTACAAAGCTACTGCAAGTAGTATAGTCTTCGCTCTTAAATTCATTTAAATCAATTTTATCTGTTGATGAAACTTGTTGTTCGAGACAGAATTCTGCAGTCTCAAATAGACTTATTACCTAAGTCCCTTGTTTCCATGTGTTCTTTGACTTGCATGAGTTCACTTCAGAGACTCGCAGTTTTGCACTTAAAACTTGGCCCTATTTAGGCCTTCACCACAAGATCTTGTAATGCCAATGAGATTGTGAGATTTTATAAAGAACAGTGTGCTTCCAACTTTAAACTGATCTATTAAATTTGGAAGAGCTGCTGTGGAAGCTGGCTTGAGATTCCACTGTTAACTCATTGTCTAAAGAGTAAATTTTCGAGTTGCAAGACTTATTTTGTACTCAGCGGGTGTAGCCTGAGTAGACCCATTATTTAAAAGAAAAAGGGTTTACGAAACAAAAAGCAAAAGCTTGCTACAGCTGCCCAATGAATTATTTTAATCCTTTATTCAAATAATATGAGAAATGTGCCTCCACAAAGGCAACATAAATTAAATTCTAGAAATCTGAAACCCTCAATAGCAAGCTTTTGCTCTTTGTTTCGTGGACCTTTTCTTCTTTTGAATCATGGATCTACTCGTAGGGTAGTAAAATGAGGTAATCAGTCTGCAGCCCAAGTTCTTCCTGTGAGTGTTCGAAATTCCAGAGCAAGATTCTAGCGCAGAGCCTTTCTATTGGTCTTGGCTCGCTTGTTACCTTGCAACTTTGTTTTGGGTATGTCACGTAGGCAAACATTTTGCAGTAAAAGACAACTGAATTTGAAAGTTCGTTTTTTCCGTAAAACGTAACGGGATCGATAGGTCTAAAAAAAGGCAAGCTTTGTCGTCTCCATTTATACTTTTTCAAACTGGAACAAGAAAGACGCTTTTTCTCCGCCCTAGAACAGATATATAATGCACTTCAAGTAAGGCAACATTGTTCGAGAAACTGTTTAAGTAAGGCAATATTGTGTCTTTCCTTCCTTATACCGTCATCTTACATGAATGATTGAGAATAAGAGCAAGAAATGTTACTTCAAAAGAATGCAAAAACCAAAAACCTCAGTCGAAATTATAGAACAAAATGAGATAGCTATACAATCATAACTACCGGTTTTTTGAAGAAGATGCAATAAGCCCACTCACATTAAAAATGCTTCTCGCAAAACCCTACTGTTACGAAACTTTTAACTGCCTTTCCGTTGATCATCGAGATAACCAAATTACAATAGTTAACCACTCCCTTTAGAACTCGTACGGAAACATATAAATTTAACGCCGATTATTCATGGTTGGTATATAATAGTTTTAAACAATTCAAACGCAAATGAACTATATAAAACGTATCTACGCGAGTTCGACGCCTCTGCAAAGGCTGTGGAAACACATAAATAAAACGTGATTACTCACGCTATATGTGCAATAGTTTAAGAATAAGTCGGATTTCGGAATGATTACTTTAAACATAAGGGAGACTAAGGACAATTTTAATATGGGGCCATTGTTACAGTAGCCCTTACGCCAAATAAAACAAACTAGCAATATAATTTTTGCACAGAAGGTGTGCATTTACTCCGTCTATACATGGCATTGTAAAATCTTTAGCGAAGCTAGAAAGAACGAGTTTTCAAGTGCGAAAATGAAAGTGTGTTTCCCACATGAATTTTTTTTTGAAGGAAAAGCTCTTAAACTGCAGATGCTATTTCTATCGGCGGAGGCGATGTTTGTGTAGAATTGTATTTTTGTTAAAATGTTTAAGCTCATCAGCTTGCTAGACGGAAGATCAGTAACGCATTTACCCACTGGCCACCTGGACCCGGGCCCAGGAGTCCCTAAAATTCTTGAATTTAGGGAGCTCTGAGTAGAATTTTCACAAACTATTGGATTTCAAAGTACTGTTGATTTGAATTGAGCGGTATTGTCTTCAAACATCAATCATCATCATCATAGCCCTTGGTCGCCCTCTCTTTCTTTTTCCTGGAACTGTGCCTTCCTGTGCCTTCCGTGATGACTTTCGCTAAACACTCCCCTTTTTGTCTTACAACTTGTCCAAACCATTGTAGCTTTCTTTTGTTGACTAGGGTAGGGTTTAGTTAGGGTTAATAGGGTATTTGGTAAAATACGTTCCCGAGAGATATGACATAAAGCTGGTCCGCTAAAGTGCAGTCGTCCCGTAATTCCAATGATACTGAACTACTTTTTTGCATCATATGCTCCATGACAGCAAAGTTTGATGCTCTGCCCTCTGAGAGAACTATCCGTTATCATTCGAATCTTTTAGCATTAGCAGTGAAGTCCAGAAGAATGGTATTCCTATCATGCATCGAAACATATGGTAATCATCGGATCGTGTTGTTGGGATTGTGCCGAAATGTATTGTATATCTTTACAAGTTTATTCAGATGTACTCAAGAAAAGATGTACAAGTTTATTCAGTTTTTCAAGTTTTTCCAAGTTTTGACTGAATCTCGTGGCCTTTTCAATACAAATTCAAGCTAACAGGGAGCAGAATACTATGCAAGTGACACGAGCATTTTAGGTGTAGTTTAAGGAGCTCCGATCAGTTTTGGGCCCAGGGCCGCAACAGACTTGAATACGGTCCTGGCTTACTGACCTGACCATCCTCCTTTTGCTAGTCAAATAACGTCCATACTTTCAAAGCCCGGGGGTGTACTTAGTATATTTGTCCGACGGGGACGTGCCGTTTTTCAGGGTATCGTTTTCGCCTCTTTTTTCTAGCGCCGGGTATCGAAAGAAGGCAATTTTTCGAGAGCCGGTTGTCAAAAGGGTATATTTTCTTAAAACAGGTAGTTGCTTGGCCAGATTTTTACGTTTTGGAGTGTACTTTTCGCCGATTTTTTCTAGAATCGGCTATCGTTCGGAGGGAAAAATTCTGGAGCCGGGTAAAAATGTTTGTCTTTGGTGGGCACACCCCCGTACAATTGAAAGTCAAGTACCCCCCCCCCCCCGGGTTTCAAAGTTAACTTTTCAAACGATCCGTGTAAATTTAACACTGATTTCAATAGCTCTAAGAACGCCTGGAAGAGCAAATGACCATTCGAAGTAGGAGAAAAATTCCCCATTATTTTCAAAGGTTCTACTGCTACACAAATTAAAGGCAGTCTGTCATGCGTTTGATTGGCTGCAGTAAGTCAGAGCTCAACACAACGAATGTGTTTGTGAATCTGTGCATTGGGTACAAAGGAGGGCTGATCTACATCAATTTCTACGGCCGTGGAAAGTGATTAGCAGCCATTCAGTTCTCCTATTCTTTGTATTGTCCTGATCACCCTATCAGATGCGTGACAGACTGCTTTTAATCAGTACCTCAACTAACTTTTCATCGATTACGGAAACATATAAATTCAACGCCGATTATTCATCTTACATAAAATGGACATAGAACTTTTAAGATCATTGAAACGCCCATGATCATTCGAAATAGCAAATAGATGAATAGCATTGAAACGGTTGATCATTGAAAAGGTTGTGAACAACTATATAAAACCCGTCTACACGACTTTATGGCTTTGACGCCTCTTCAAAGGCAATAAAAGAATAGAACATGAACGAGAGAATAGAACATCACCATTTCCTTGTCCATTCTTCGCTTTTGATAGGAGAACAATTCCCCACCTATGATCATGTAGCTATGAATGAGTTAATGTCAACTTGTCGTATGGCACACTGCGTGCATAATTAGACTTGAATGATGGTTGTTGGTTCGGCTTTCAGGTTGAATATTGTTCTCCATCGCGGGTTCATACACTTCACTTCATTAGCTTTGTTTTCATTGCGTGAAATTGTGCTCTCGTCTTTGACCTCATAAAGGTTTTCTTCTGAGTTTTTTGAAGAGATTTGCTGGCTTAAACATCAAGTTAACTTCATCACAACATAATTGAGCAATATTGCAACTTATTGAGAGTTATTTATTGTGGTTTAAGTCAAGTAAAAGCTGAACACTTTTCGAGTAAATGCTGAAGACTTCTCGAAGACTCTGTAGAAACAGTTCGTAAGTTTTTCTCTTGTTCTAAGTAGATTATCTTTCATTTTATAAGTTGATGTAGTAACGTTTGAATATTTTTGTCTTTTAAACATATTAGGTAAAGAAAATCCGTAATCTCGGGAGATAACAGTGTTAACTTACAGTATTTTCACTTGAAATCCGTACGATTCTATGTAGAATAAATGTTCTCTTGTAGTGGTGTTTCTAATTTAGGCCAGTGTGTACTTTTCAAAACATTCGAGAGTTTGAAATCGTTGTCGTCTCAGTCAATGATTGGATTAATTTTACAGAGTTACAATAAGAACAAGGTCTTGAAATCTACGGGAATGTTTTTCAAACATGAAAGTGGAAGCCATTTTGGGCCTAGTTTTTACAATCCTTCTTTACTTTCAAAGGAGTACGTCTACTATACAAATGCCGTATACAGCTCTAAATTTTCAGGGCAAAGGGGGACATCTCTTCTTAACAAAGCAAATTCACTGTAATTTTCACTTCTTTTCCTCGTTTTCTAGAGATTTTAAGGGAGCGACTGCCGCTGCTTCCAGCGTGCTGAGTACGGCTTTGGTCTATAGCCTTAGATGATACAATAGTCAACAAAATGCCCTATCATTTACTATTGATATATTAACGATCATTTGCGTTTGCGTGAGCAATAAAAAGACGGCTATTCTTTCGAAATCTCTTCTTTCGTACGGAAGGAAAACTTTCAAACTGGGTATAGCGTGATCAACTAAAATTATCAAACGGGGTCGAGTCGGGATCACGAACAGCACATTCTTCGTCTTTGGAGATCCATAATCAATAAGATCTAGAGCTCTCTTTAAAAGATTTATCAGCCCTTATATCAGCGCAGAAGTTGCTTCCTTAACTTCTTAACTCGACTTACTGGATATTTTTACAAGAAACTAGATTCTAAGAAACTAGTACGAGCGAAAACTTAAGAAACGTATGTGTTAAGTTCTAAAAGAGTTAAGAAACTTTTAAATTTTAAATTCAAAGATATGATGGTAAATATGTCGTTAAAAGCTTACTCTTGAGAAAAATTAACTCTGGTTTTAAGTTATGAATATAATAAAACAGTTTTCTTCCCACCTGATGCTTTATATGACAAGAAACATATCCGCATGTCAGAAACCATATAATTAATATACTCAAAACATAAGAAGCAAATTAAGAAATGGTGTTCTTAGAGATGTTTCGACTGGTGCTAGTTTGGCAATGTTTTGATGAGAAATGCAAACTATAGGTGCAGGAACGTCATTTTTTCCTTTGTTTTTAGGAGAGCTCAGGAGTGTGTTGTGTGCGGACTATGTTATTGGTTATTCAAAGGGATAGCTTTTTGTAACAAGTTGTCACTATTGACTATGTTGCCATGTAAGCCCACGAAAGCTGTCATATGAAAGCTGTCCTCCTATTGCCAATAAAGACAACTGTGTCAATTATTCAACAAAACGGGAAATCCTATATGTCATGTAAAGTTATTTATTCAGAGTTTCCTTCATAAAAGGGCGAAGACTCGATCTCTCAAGCTTTGGAAATTTCTTGACATATCTACGCCATAATCTTGATATAGGTCTAGGTAACGTTGATACGGAAACCAGGGCTGACTCAATTCAAAAGGTATAGAAAAGGATACAAATACAAAGAACACTGCTTTTATCATAATATTTATTTTGAATCTGTTATGCTTTGTTTATTGTGTCAACGCTAGTCATTTTGTCACAATAAGGCGCTGTTATTAGCACCTTATGAATAGCGAGATGAGAAGTGATACACTGCAAAGAAGACGCCTTCTTAAGCACACGATCATTGTTTGCTGTAAATAGGCTTGTGCCTTGAGCCAAGCTACTTGACGGCGAGGACCGGCACCGCGGCACCAGGCCTGGGAGATAGACACCATTTTGCGGAAATGCAGACATCATTTTGAAAAGAGTGAATTTGCAATGCACTCTGGTATAGCGAGGAATTTATTTTACGAATTGATGATGATGATGATAATGATTATGATGATGATTATTATTATTATATACCCTCACTATCCCAGGGTGCATTGTATATTCAACCATTTCATATTCATAATGACATCCACATTGCTCAAAATGCTTATTGGGGTGGAATCAGAAGATAGATTAAGGCTGACTGGGGGGCAAGCACCCTGGGGGGCCTTGGCAAAGCAGAGAGATCAATAAACTCCTTCAGCGAAGAGATAAAATGATGCAACATTTTACCATGGAAATTTTGCCTTCTGTCATTGTAATGATCAGCAACTTACGAATAAACCTGGCTTGCCCTCTTATGAACTATTGCTATACCAACGCCCCGAAGGCTATCCTTGATCATCATTCACGGTATCATTCACGGTTGATCTGCCCCCCCCCCCCCTCCCATCCCAATCTCTACTATCTCATAAATGAGAATTTGCTTGATCGATGGAATCGCATCTCTAGCTTCTCATACAATTCAGAATTTGAAAAGAAATTGCGAAAGAAAGTCCGAGTTGTGCGAAACTCTCATAAACCATTTACGCCATTTTGGCATAAAGAAAGGTATCGATTTTCACGATTTTGGTAGAAAGAACGGTATCCATTTTCATGATTTTGGTATAAAGAGCAAATAAAAACACCATTTTCGAAAACTTGGTATAAAGGACGGGTATAAATTTTCAAGAAATTGGTATAAAGGACGCGTACATTTTTTTAAGCTTGGGCAAAATCTGATCAAATGCCCCCCTCAAGGAGTGAAAATTAGGCTTTAGGCTAATCAACACATACTACGATATTTACGGAAAACAATAAGCAGGTCTTCAAACGAAATATCAATTGAATAAAGGAAGCAGAAG
Source organism: Aurelia aurita (assembly GCA_004194415.1). NCBI lineage: Eukaryota > Metazoa > Cnidaria > Scyphozoa > Semaeostomeae > Ulmaridae > Aurelia > Aurelia aurita. Next base: position 494,737 of record REGM01000037.1, read on the forward strand.
GAATCTTTTAGGAAGCAGTGACCTTTACGGTTTGGATATGTGTTAAACTGTTACCTGTTAGGTATTTACAAGCCATCATTGAAATCAAGACATAGGTTGTGATTTACTCGTGATCAGATGCTTATGCATTATCTCTGAAACAATAATTGCATGAATAAAATATAACTAGAAGTAGCCACCATATTTTCTCTTGTCCTCATTTCAAACTATATTCGTTGCCTCGAGCTCATCCTTACCTGACAATGAGGCTAGTCAAATAAAAAATTGGCCTAAGTTAAGTAAACAATTTTGCTCAAATGACAACCTCGTCTGTAGCCTTCTTATGGAAAATACGTTGATGCCAAAAGGGATAAAAATCCTTTTAAGGTAAATTACAGGTTGGACTGTGGAGAAATGCCGCCAGTGTTGTCAAGTGTTTATTGAAAATATCTCTCGGCATGGGTACTGTTTTGTTTAAATTCTCTCAGCCGTTGGTAGAACTGTTCAAGGTCACTTTAATGCCCAAATTCTCCATAAAGAAAAGTATCTAGGCGAATTATAATCATTTGATGTGGGCAACTAAGAGCTCGACAACAAATTCTCATGCGTTAAAAGGTAATGTACAGACACAGAGAAAGGCTACCTCTTGGATAATAAAGTTATCAATACCAAATATTCTGATGCCATCTTACAACAAACTTAAAGACAGCATCGATACTTCTTCCAATCTATGCTTATTTTCTGCTAATTCATCTCTAATGCCAGATGCGGCAAAAAGTTTCAGGTGTTCGAAAATTCGTAGTGCCTAGAGTACTGGATGAATTTGCATGAATGGAATTGTGCTTGATACCCAATAGACCAAAATATTTTAAATTTTGTTTTCGTGTTTTTATGAGCACTGGTGCACTGTAGGTAAATTTGTCTTTACGAAAAATCCTGCCTGTGAAATGCCTTAAAAAGGGCCTCTTGTGGGAGGTGAAATGACCTTGCGTATTTTTCCGTGTGAGAACATTTTTTACGATTTGATTGAATGTTTCAAGCCTTTTTTCAGGCATTTTGCAACCAAGGATTTTTCGCAAAGTCGAATTTACCTCTATTTTCAGAGCTCATAAAAATACGAGAACAAATTGTAAACAAATTTGCTTTTCAGCTATCAAGCAGAATTCGATTCATTCAAATTCATCCAGTATTCTAGCTACCATGAATTTTCATGAGCCTGAACTTCTTAGCGCACCCGGTACTTTATCTGATCCCATCGACCTTTAAATGACATGAAACAAAGTCCTTAATACTGCTCTGCTGCAACTGTCCTTCCTTAATAGATGCGATTGTAGCACATGTTGTTATTTAAAGACTTTGATATTCATTTCTTCTTTCAGGACCAATGACAGAATCCCTATCATGCCTCCTTTCACCCGAAAACGAAAGCGAGACTCAGAAACACTCGCACTCAACTGTTTAATGATACAAAACATGGGACACTTCAAGGTTCTGCCAACAGAAGTCATAGAAATAATACTAGCACTTTTAGATTCACCCTCTTTATCCTCGATATCATGCACATGCAAGAAACTGCGAGAACACACACATAAAATCTGGAAGACACTGTGCAGGAGAGATTCACTTGACTACACGCCTACACCACTGTGTGTCGCATCACCATCTGTTACGTCATCATTATATTATTACGACGAAGCACTGCGAAAATGTACAAGTGACGATACAAAATGGCGGATAATAGCAATTAGACATTGGTTATATTGTCGTTGGAAATGTGTTGTTTGCTACAGGACATGCTCCACGAGGTCTGATCCCCATCGTGATATTTTGTTATGTGAATCTTGTTATCCTGTCTTTTATAAAAGAAAAAGCAGTGCAAAGGTAATTTTGAGATACACTTCTTCTTTACTTGAGGTAACTTTGAAATATACTCGTACTTCATTTGATTTGCCAAAAGGTTCTTTATCAAACGGTAGAGTAAAAAAAGGTATCCAATATTTGCAAACTATATTGCAAAAAATGTCGACATATCTAGAACAATTCAACTCCATCATCGCTCACTTTGGCTAGAATTTAAAGTGGTTTATTATATTCTAGATCGCTTTCCTTGATTTTCTTTGCGATTTTGCGGCAATACGATGACTAATTAGCTAGATTCAAAGTCTGATTCAAAAAGTTATTTTCGTTCTCTGCCATGACTATTGGAACACATTTCACATCTAAATAGCTCTTTTTTGTTTGTTCATATTACAATCCCGGGGGGGGGGGGACGACTCGTGGATATACGGGGTCTGCCGCCCGGTTTTCAGAAAGCTACCCTCTTCTAATTGCCAAAATTTGCCTTCGTACCCACTTTTATGATGAATTTTGGCGGAAAACTACACATTTTTAACGATTTTTTGCCGATTTCAGCCAAACCGACCCATGTCTAAGGAAAATCTGCCAAAAATGACCTTTGTTTAGAGAATTTTCGGCCCAAAAACCCANACTATTGGAACACATTTCACATCTAATAGCTCTTTTTTGTTTGTTCATATTACAATCCCGGGGGGGGGGGGACGACTCGTGGATATACGGGGTCTGCCGCCCGGTTTTCAGAAAGCTACCCTCTTCTAATTGCCAAAATTTGCCTTCGTACCCACTTTTATGATGAATTTTGGCGGAAAACTACACATTTTTAACGATTTTTTGCCGATTTCAGCCAAACCGACCCATGTCTAAGGAAAATCTGCCAAAAATGACCTTTGTTTAGAGAATTTTCGGCCCAAAAACCCATCCATATGGGCGGCACATACCCGTACTCTTAACATGTTATGTACCCCCCCCCCCCCCAACACCCCCGGATTACAATACCTCAAAGCAAAAGAAATATTCAGTTATCAATCATTAGAAAGGTGGTGTAAAATAAAGCATACATTATGTTTGTAAATGTTTGGGCCTAGTTTACAGCCATCACAATCACTGTTCTTGTCATTATTCATTTGTTGACAAGCTACCCTGCAATAGACTTGTAGACTGATTACCTGGGTCCCTTGTTTCCCTGTGCTCTTAGACTTGATGATGTCACTTCGGCCAACAGAGACTCATATATTAGGGACCGTTCATTATTTACAGAGGGTTTGGTACAGAAATTTTCTGACATAAAAAGGTGTTGATAGATGTTTTCCATTACCTTTTGAGTTGGGTAAGAAGATTTTTTGGACCAGAAAACATTTCTCTTCGGTACCAACCCCTCTGTAAATAATGAACGGTCCCTTACTCTGAAAAACTTGACCCATATTTAGGCCCTCGCACACGATCAGCTCGCAGATGCGACGAATTCCAATGAGATTCAAGCTTCAATCGACAATGTGAACTTTACTCTACTTACGTATGCTCAGTTTTCATCACTAACTGTATGCGGAATGGGTTTTTTGCTGCATTTCGTTTCTGTGAGGTGAGCTGAGAAAGGGCCTAAGCAAGGTCATCTATTTCACTGTTTCATGATCAGTCTCTTTTGAGCAATGTTTACAGCAGGGATAAAAGGGACTTAGGTAATCAGTCTAATAGACATGTTCAGCGTGCTCACTGAGCGATTTCGCACGCTATCACACTTCATTGAACATGGTTTAACATGATTCAATTCGACTGATAAAGATTTGTTCAATCATATTTGCATCACTTTCGGTGCAGCGAAGTTTGCTGGCGAGCAACCATGTTCAATGAGCAATGGGAATGAGCAATGTTGAAACAATTTAGGTCGAGCTAGAACCAGGGGGGGGGTACTTAACTACTGGATCAGACGGGGATGTGCCCCAGTTTTGGGGTAGTTTTTGACCTGAAAATTCTGGGATTGGGTAAATTTCATTGGGAATTATCTGGGATTGGCCTGTACAGTTTTACTAAAAATTCTGGCAATGGGTGCTTAACGACTGGGGGGTTTTTGCAAGCAACACGTGCTCAGTTTTAGGTGGAAAAATATAGTCTACTTGTTTATATTATGTATCGAAAACACATGTTCAGAGGCCTCGTTCCAATGGCTCTGCCTACATTGGACTAAAAATTCAAATCAATTCAATTCAAAATTCTGGGTTTGGGTATCCAAACCATATTTGGGATAGGGTATCAATATCTAGCCTAAATTCTGGGATTGGGTCCCTGTATGAACTCATAGTAAAGTACCCCCCCCTTCCAAGCAATTAAAATTGGTGAAACTTGTAAAACAAAAGAATTATGTCTCATAAAGCGATTTACGCTTTTAATGAATAGATTTCACTCCTCTGAGTGCACTCAACCAAAGCAAAATAAACTAAACACAAGGATCAAATTGTTATGGTCAGCTGCACTGAAGTTGTGAATCTATTCATCAGAACTGTAAATCGCTTTGTCCTATCAGAAACCTGATTCTTTTGTCTGACGAAATCCACCCTTGCTATTCAAATTTGATTGCCTATATTTCATGCATGGGTGCATCAAATGAATTGTCCATTGAAATGTTAATTTAGCTGTCTGAGCACCAAGGCTTCTGAGCATCTTTGAGCTTCATTCATCAACTTCAAAATGTTCAATGATGTTCAATGAAATGTTCAGTTCGTTTCACCATGGATCTTGTGCTATCGGTTAAAAACATTGCCGGATGATTCGATAGAACTGCCCAAGTTCACAGCAGAGCTGCTCCAAGTCTAATATATAGGCCAACTTTTAGAAGCATCTCATCGTGCTAAAAACAACTTTAGGAGGCTTTCATCGTGATCCTTTGCATCTCACAGAATTTGAAATGATTTGATTGAAGAATTTACAATGCATAGGATTACTGTTAGCCAGTCATTTATGCTATCTTTAGTGCAGTCATTATTTTGCTTGTGAGATCAAGTCACCTGTTAAAAGCTTGGTGTATCTTGCAATTTAAAGTGAATGGCCTGATATAAAAGATGAGATCCTATAGATCCATAAATAGCCTATTCTATTTGATATTTTTGGTGCATGAACCAATTAAACAAAGCCAAGGTAACAATGGCTTGTGTACCGGGTGTCTCAGAAAAAAAGCATTTTCGTTCGCGTCGCTGTACAGTAAATTTTAAAACTATTATCTAAAGTCTTTGTCAATAAATCTAATTTAGAGGCTGAAACTTAGATTTTGAAACAAACTCCATTAAAATCGGCCAAGAACTCGCCGAATTTTCATAATTTCAATTTCAAAAGTAGGTTATAGTTGAAACCAGAGCTTCTCTTGTGAAGCAACAACGAACACTGTTGAAGAAGATGCGTCAATTCAAATGAACACTGCTTCATCTCGAATGAGAAAACTCCCAAACCGCTTCCACAAAAGACAAGCAGAACAAAATAGGGATGCTTTGCTTCGTTACTTTTATACTGAAACTTTAAAATATTGATGGCAAAAACATTATACATTTGTTGTTTATGCCATCGATTAACTCATTGCAAGTTGATGTTTTTTATTGCATCTCAAAATTGCAAAATTGCAATTTCATCTCATTGAAAGCATGCTATTTTTGCTTGCTTAATCTTTGTTTGAAATCCAAAAACACAGTAGTCCTTTTCCTTAAAATTCCAGGTGGTTGTTAGCCAACACCTCATGACTGTTTCATGATTATTTTGTGATTATTTTGTGGTTATTCTGATTACTCTTTGATTGTGTTGTGATTATTTTGTGATTATTCTATAAAATATACGACATTATAATCAGTGATTACTGATTTGCCCCTCGGAATACCCTAATAACCTGGAAAGAAATGTAGTGATTGCTTTACCAACTTTGAAATGCTCTATTTCTTCTCCCCAAGGAACAATTTGGATTGACTGAACGAGACCTACATTTAATAACAAGCAATGGCTATGAATATCTTGTAACTGATTTGATTTTCCTGGCCAGAACAAAATATGGTGGCAAAGATGGTTTGGAACAGCGTCTTCGTGAAAAGAAAGATTTGAAGATGAAACGAGAGGCAGAGAAGGAATGTAGTTTGATCCAAAGGGAATCGCTAGTTATAGATGCATTGACACGAAATGGCAGCACTTTCAGGTGGTTATTAGACTCATTTTGAATCTTTATTCTTTGATAGTTTTGATAGTCTGGCAGACTCTCAAAAGTTTAGTCATCTTCGATAATGCTTTCGCTCACACTATAATTTTCGCAAGGTATTTGCTATATCGATAAAACAAGATTATCTTAGTGGCCCAAAAATTTACAAGAATCTTCCCAGTCACGTTCAACATTATAGGAATTCATTCTGTATGATTGCCTTCAAAATTTACAAGGTATCGTGAAAATCTCCAAACATTTTGATTTTGATGTGGTAGTTTGCGACTAGCACTGACAATCTTGTACAAATTTATGAACATAAATCTCCCGAAAATTTTTAGCATTCCAGGAAATTTGATTGTCCAGTCTTTGTGTGAGTTTGAATAAGAAATTTTGAGACAGGATTCATTTATCCAGTTTAAAACAGTTTGAGTTTTGCTGAGTTTTGCCTAAGGAAGCTTGATTTTGGGCCAGTAAGCCTCATATAAATAGTCATTTAGAACTGATTTTGCAAAATATTTTACTTACAATCTGTTCCTCTTTCTAGTGAAATCAGAATAATTGATTCGAGATTCATGCCATACGTATCAATACCTGCTACATATAGACGATGCTCCTCCCAAACAGCAGATGATGCTGCCAAGTGGCTAATTTCAATGAAAAATAGATATGAAGTCAGATATAAAGCATTATTAGATCAAATTCTAATCCAAGTTTCAAGATGTAAAGCATGCAAAAATGCACTTTGTCACAGGTAAGTAAAGCATTCGTTGCTTCTTAAAGAAAACAATACGTTTGTTATGCATAACTTAACTTCGGAAAAGTACGAATATATCCTTGAAGATCTAAACCATGATTCTGCTTCTTGAAGCTCTTTTCAAGATCTTGGTCACAGTTTGAAAAGTTTAAAAAATGAAAGATTTAAACAATTCGTAGCCTGCGTGCAGCCTCAACACTCCTCAGCCAAAGTGTGGAGTGTTGAGGCTGCATGCAGGCTAACAATTCGCAGCACAAAATGTTTCAAATGGGTGAATTTGAATAACGCCTATTTTAAATGGATAAGACGTGTGCCAAATAGAATACGAATAGCCTTAGTTCGTTTCTGATTGCCTCATTTCAAATTCCCAACAGTTATTTACATGATTCAATCTTTTTGATGCTATGAGAGGTCGCGTTGTGCTTAGGCATTTTTTGAGACAACCTTTGGTATATCGAATCATAGTGTTTTCCTCCATGTGATCTTCAATTGTTGCATGATCTAAAAATTCAGAAGTAACCGAGGGAACAAAGCAATAAAATGCGATGTTAAGTGTGGATTTCGACTTTATTATTTGCTGGTGCATTATATATGCCGATCAGCCAAACGTAGATATCTTTTGGTACCCTTGCTAGCTGGCTTACCAGTTTTCATTGATATTTTTCCATTTCCAGTGCACGACCAATTATGACCTGTGGTCACATATCAAACACAGAAGCAGAGAAGACATTTGCATTTATTAGAGACAATTTCATAACTGACATCCAAGCTTATATGAAGTCTGGTTTGCTAAACGAAGCTCAAAATGGACCTCAGGATTGTGAGAATTGGGCAGCAGCTGAACTGTTTGATCGTGCTCAGAGAAAAGTCAATTTAAAGAAAGCATTACTAGATTTTGAAGAAGAATGGCCACCTATAGTTAAAGATGGTTAGTTTGTTACATTATGATATTTCGTTTATTTTTTACCTATGTCATCTATGTATCTTGTCTAGGATTAATACAGCCAGTCGTATATGATAAGACTGTTAAACTTCGCATGACCTGCAAAATATTGCTCTACCATCATTGATAGCACAATACTAGATTTACGTACATAATATATATCTGTCTGCTTATGGCCAAGGTAAAACAACAAACAAACAACAACAAAAACAACAAATATCAAACAGTCTGCAAAGACATTTAGCGATTAATTGGGAGTGAAAGTCCAAATGCTAAACATGAAAATTTAATTCCTTCACTTTCAACGTTCACAGTAGGAAATAAAGATATTTTCTCCCCACAAGGAATCTTACTATTTAACTGCATGAGTTTAGTCCTGCTAAAATATCTAAAGTCAAGATGTTTGAGAAATACAGTAGAGAACTTGATAAAATGATTCAGACATCAAAATGCGACTTACAATTGCAAGTATTTAATTATTTTGAAGTTTAAAGGTGTTGCTTATAAATTAATTAGAAGGGCATCATGGTGGGAAAATGTATTTTTCTTGGCAGTTTGAAAGATTTTCTAACTGAAATCAATTTCTAAACAGCGAGCAATGAGAATAAGCAAACTTTTAGCCTGACAAAAGCAAAGTGTAGTACCGGATTACTAAAACGTACCGGCGCTTGCCAAAATACACAGTCATTAACCATCCTCCAATTTGAAAGGACGATGTAAAACTCTTTAGGGAAATATACTTTAGCCTCTAGGTTGGCCTTTCTGTGACATAATGATCTATCGTACATTGAAATTGGTTGATAACTAATGGTTGTACAGTTTTGCAAACGCTGATATTTTTTAGGTCATCTGTTAAATGATGTTTACCTTGCAGGTTTGAAAGATCCACTTCAATGTTCAATGGCAGAAGACTTCGTTCAGAAAGGAGTAGTTATGTTACAACATCAGACTGGCAAATGCAGGCTGAAACAGGCCAAAGATGTAGCACGTGTTATATTAGCAGCAGCACGTGGCTGGCACAGCAGAAACACTGAATTGACGAGCATAATGGAATCAAAAGGATTTGTGCATCCCTTTGAATGCTTGAAACCTGAATGTAAATCATTGATAGAGGATTATGTCGATCATATGGTCATCGTACGTATATTATTGATCTGTTTGAATTTGCTGAACATTTCCTTTATTTCTCTTTGCACTGAATTTTTATTTTTTCTCAGTTTCATAAATGAAAAGGTAAATTTTAGAAAGCATTACTGCAGAGTCCAGAAAAAGTCACGGCTCCACGGCTGTGAGCCGGGGGAAGGTTTTGCTTTTTCATGGTATATTTGAGGAAGGTTTGCAAATTCTTATAAGACACCCAGGAAAATTTTGGTTATTTGGCAACAGCAACTGGTTTGTAACTTTTAGGGTTATAAACAACTCGAGTAGTTCGAAAATTCTGGTTATTTTATCCTGATAAGATGAGGAAGGTTTAGCTAATGAAATTGGTATCCGGAGGAAAGTTTGACCCTTTTCTGGACTCTGCTTACTGTATTATATATTTCTCCTGCGCAATATCGTCATGAAAATACACCTTGAAAAGTCCTTCTTTTAGCAATGGTCAGAAATAAAGCCGATTTTGATAGATAGATAGAATTCTCAATATGTTTACAGGGTGTCCCAAAAATATTATGTCCTGTTTGTGTGGCTGCTGTGGAGAAGATGTGGAGGAGATGTGACTTCGATCGTCCCGTTTTGTACACATTTGCATAGGATATGCTTCCACTTAGATTTTGAGACCTTTTTGAGTAAATCTGAAATGTTGTTACTGATGATTTATGTTACAAAAAGGCAAAATAAGTGGTTGCTTCAAATACAGGACTTCTCTTGTTCTCCAGCAATGTCAAAATCAAATAAAGTTTAAACGAAGTGGTTCTAGCGCTGTATTTGATTTTTTGCAACATTTGACAAAGAGTTAATAGTGCTGTCTTATAAATAAACAATACCTTTAACACTTTTAAATTGTAGAAAAACATTAAATACAACGCTAGAACCATATCTTTTAAACTTTCCTTCATTTTCACATTGTTTGAGAACAAAGGAAATGCTGTTTTTGAAGCAACCATTTATTTTGCTTTTCTTGTAACATAAATCAGCAACCATTTGTCAGATTGACTCTAACCATATCTCAAACTTTAAGTTGAAGCCTATCCTATTCAACTTTACTAATAATGGGACAGTTGAAATTACAACTCTTCCACAGCAGCCGCACAAACCGGGTACAATTTATTTGGAACACCCTGTAGATAATCTTTTCCTTGCCCTGATAGCCCCTATTCGCATGAAATTTCATTGAATTAGCCAACCAGAAACCAGTGCATCTTATGCTGCGTTATTTATTGCATTTACCGCTTTACTAATCGACTGTAGAAATCCCTTTTTTGCAAATGTAATAACTTTTCCTGGCGTGTCTATCAAATTCAATGGATGCCATTGTTACAAAATTTGCCCTTGTTGCTGACGTATGCTATGGCCATCGTTAAGCCAGACAATAGTAAACCACATTTCTACAGTTAATCTAGTCTGTGTGATGCCAGAATTTCAATGGAAATTTTTATTGAATGGTTTTGCTACTTAACCTAATTTTTTGTCGTTTTGTGCTATCCAAAGCTAATTGGTCTCTTGATTATTGCAGGTACGAAATGGCAGCATGATGGCATGTTCTGCATTAGAAGTAGCAAATAAAATAGCAGCATTACAAGGCATAGCTCCTGAACCAGGTTCACCCACGACAAAACGCTGTTCTAGAATATACAATGAGTGCTTTCCGCAAGAAGGTATGCATTCTCTTCTGCACATAATTATATAAGGCGCAACCAAGTATTCAGAAAATGTTCAATACTGTAATATTTAGAGTTTGATATACCTATTTTTTAGTTTGTATTGTTCCTTCTTGTTCTTAATGTTTCAGCTTATTGATTTATATTTACCTCAGCACTGACTCCAATATGTAGCAGTCACTGTGTTTACGTCCCTTCCGGGATATTACAAATACTATTATAGCAAACTCCAAAAGAAGACAGCAATAGGAATCTTTTGACAAATGCATATGAAACTGTTTGCAAATAGCAAAGATCTGTGGCTTTGACCGTGCAACATAATTGGTCAGAGAAGTTTTGTCAGCTTTTTTGAAGCTCGTGCTTGAAGATGCTTGAATTCAATATTTTATGTCATAACATATAGCTTTTAACATTTGAATTTTGTATTCTATATCATTATTTATTGTTCAGCTAGCTATATAAGAATAGGTGCTTTTCTTCGAGTAGCTGTTTCATATTGCTTTCTTCTGTTCTGCCGTAAGTTTATGCATAAGTAATCTTCTAAAATTTATATCAATTTTTCGTTTAGATCCGAGCCTTATGATGCGAGATCGTCAGAAAACTCTGAAAAGACACATGACAAGTGTTCTGCCATCAGATCTACCAGAGAAGAAACAGAAGTTTGGCAGCACACCAATAGATGATTTTATAAAACAGTAAGCATACCTCCTGTTTTCGAAATTTTTTTCTAAATGCTTATTTATTGTAAAAAATATGATGTGATATTATATGGCCAATGGGATGCTGAATAGCTAAGTCCGATATTTGTGGGTAACGTTTTTCAAAATATGATACTTTTAGGTGCATGTCAATAAATCATCAGAAAGTTGTTGGATATTTGCTTAAAATCTTCGGAATAAAATTATTTCATAGATAAAACATTGAGAAACAATGTCTTTTTGTACTGACAATGGCATACACAGACACCATGAAAAGCATGTATACGACATGTTTACACAGGAAATGTTTGATATTTTTGGATTAAAAATTGTCAGATTTGATATTTTTAGGTCTCTTAAAACTTTCTTGAACGGACTTTCTATGAAAAACTCCTGCTGAGTGCCCCCTGGGATCTTATGCAAAAGTTTCTGTGCCTTCCTGTCAAAGGATTCATCGATATTGGCGATTCTTTTTTTAGCGAAAGAAATGTTATTCGGCAAAAATCCATCATCGTTCCAATCTAATCCGTAAAGATCAACGCTAGGAAAAAGTTTTTAACGACAAAAATATTCGTTTATGTTTTGTGCCTGTCCATTGACATCACGAAAACTTTAATGGCGTCCGCCTGATTTCAAACTTGTGTATCTTATTTATCTTCTTTTCTTCTTTTCCGGATCTTCTCTGGTAATTTTCTGTCGTTCTGGACTCTCGACTAGTCTACTTCACGAATAAAGAATTAATTGAATATTTTTATTTTCAGGGGCAGTGCAACTTCATTGTTCGGATACAAACTAACAACACCGGAAGCTGTTGCAGAGATTGTAAAATTGCGAACAAAAGTGTTTTCAGAAATAAAGGATACCAAGAGTTTCTTTTCTGAAGAAAAACAAACTATTTGACTTTAAAACAAAGAATCGTATAGGAAATTTTTCAATTCTGTTAAATATTTGTAAATATGGATATAGATTATCGTAAAAAATTGTAACTGTAAATGAGAAACTTCATCTCAGTGGAGAGAAGTGTTAGAAAATATTATCATGATTGGCAATGCTGTAGTACAGATAAAGAAGGTTAGTTAATAATAGGATGGCCCGAGAGCCAGTTCACTAAGCAGAAGTACTTTTATTAAAGACCCTGTGCCCCCATGATCCTTTGCAAGCGTGCAAACCATCAAAACATCATATTTGCCGCAAAACAGCGTATTTTGAACACATAATAGTGGGAACGTAAATAGCTCCAAGGAACAAAGTTTTCGTAATCCTTCAATTTTTTTAGGAATTTCTGTTATTTAGTTCAAAAGCGATGGCATGAGAACGTTCAGTTGAAGATTGACAACATATCCTCGCGATTGCTAGGCCATAATAATTTTCATACAGTATGATATATTCGTTTTGAGACTGCAAAGGATCTTGAGGAGCACAGGGTCTTTAAATGGGCTGGTTATCAGGCTAGTAATGGGAGTGAGATAATATGTCTATGGAAAGTGACCTCAAAAAAGCACTTCAGTTCTTACTAACCACACGTATCTATCTGCTCATCCAAAAAATTGAAAATTTTTGAAATATCATGAGAATTTGTTCACATTATTGATCATAAAAAAATTTTATGTGCTTTTGCGTCAAGAACAAATAAATTTCAGACATTTAGCAAAGCATTCAAAAGGTCTTTTTGTGGGGATTGGTGCTTTGGCAAATTCCCCCTGTTTTAAAGCATACTCCGACATCACCAGAAATGATTATCAAATTGAATTTCTATACTGCACCACCATGTAAATTGGTTCCTCTTGTCCTTGAAACGAGTTTTGAAGAAATCGAACCTTCATATGAAATCATAATACATAGCTTTTTGGAGAATAATGCGATATCTTTAAATAACATTAATCAAAATATGTTTTTGATGCCATAATATCGTTTTCTCTCCGGAAATAACGAAATAACTACCAAGTTTACATTTATTTGATTCTTGACACAAATAAACAAAAACAAAATTTAAAGATTGGTAATATGATCAAATCTTGATGATTTTTGGTAAAGTTTCACTATTTATTGGGTCAACTGGTACTCTTATCAAGCAAATATAAATCGTGGCAAGGATTAATTGCAAAGATTAAAGCAATAACTCGGATAAGATATGCAAACTCTGTTTTAAATATAAATTTTATTGTGAGATGAGCAGTTAGGACATTATAAGGGCTGAAAGCACTACATAGCCTTTGATATCAAGAAATCTTCTATGACATTCAGAGCTTGGAGCCTCTTACTTAGCATTGCATGCTTGTAGCTTAATTCCTAAGAAACAATAATTGAAAGTGTGGATAGAGGCTCCATAACTCTCTACCCCATAAAGAAAAGTTCGAGTTACAACATTTTACCCCCTAAATTCAATACCGAAAGCTCCCTTCCTAGAAAATGATTAGGGGTCTGAAAAGACCCTCAACATGAAGTACCCGTACAGAAATACTCACTCCGATAGCCATAAGAAATGACCGTGTTGAGGTTTCCACTTTTCACCCATATGTAGCATGGTATCTCGATTGATCGATCATTTTCTATTTGACTGATTGGTTGATAGCTTGATTGATAATTTTGATTGATGTATCTTGAATCATAGGAGCAGGTGATTATGGGTAGAATTCTTTAAAGTTGGATGATGACCTTGAATGATTTAATAAAATGCCGTTAAATAAATTATATTGTATCAGTTTTGTTCATTAACTAGTTAGGAGTCAAACGCCGTTAGCTTAAACAATAGTGTTGTTGTTGTTGTACGCTTGTAAATATTTTCAATCTTAAATTCAAGCCATATACAAATACATTTTGAAATCTGCTCTCTGTCTAGACTCAATACATAGTCCAAATTTCGCTCTTTGACTGAACTGATACCGCTACAGCTATACTGCAGCGACAACAACAACAGTTATTCAATTCAATGAGATGAGCGTAAGTTGAGGGTCTTATGTAGTGAGGCTACTCTCTGTCTACGGCCCTGTTCACATGGGAAAGACATCGTATCATTCTATGTAGTATCGTCCCAGAAAGTTTCGATGAGAAGGGTTGCTTTAACCCTATTACTACCGGGGGGGGGCACAAAATGCCCGCGGCAAATATTATCTGATGTAGTGTCGTCGTTTCGAAAGATAAAGAGCCGATGTTTTGTGACTTTTCCTAAAATTTAATAGGCTAATTAGAAATGTAACTTTTTTTCAAAATGGTAGACACTGATCACGTGACCAACGTCTCTTCGACACGTGGTAGGGTGGTAAATAAAAGAAGTGAGTCTAGTTTTGCCAAGATGATCAGACATCATCAAGAATACCACCATTCTATAGCACTCAGTGAGAGCTTTCAAATGATGTATAATTTTATTCATTTTAGATGACGTCAGCAATTTTAAAATTAATGACGTCATCAAAGTTTATGACGTCATATAATTAATAACAAATGTACTAAATAAATTTTTTTAGTCAAATATGGTTATCTGGATCGTTTTAAATGATTTAAGGCATTCTAGAGTATTTGCATCAGTAATTAGGGCTTTAAATGAAAGAATAAAAAACCGGTGCAACTAAATAATAAATAAATGAAATAAACAATGAGTTTAAATAGATAATATATTGCTGATTTTTGCTCCTTGATGATTTGTGATACATTCTAGAGCCATTATGAAAGGAAGTATTAGATAAAACCTTAGATATTGCTAATTTTGCCAAAAGTTAGAAAATATCGCATTATTCCGCCATTTTGACGTCATAGTGACGTCATGGATGTAATGAAGAATAAAAAATTGTCCCCCCCCCCCCGGTACTGCAAGGGTCCAAAAAGCCCGGTATTAATAGGGTTAACACTAGAACGTTTCAAAGAGTTTCATATCAGTTTACAAATTGAAACACAAAAAAAGTGAATTGAAAATTGGAACAGATATCGTATCGCCTTTTTCCAGTGTGAACGCAAAAGAGGTCCAAAACACAGATCCATTTTTGAGACAATATCGTACCGCCCTGCTCAGACGGGGACAGGCACCCTTTAGACAGGAGCGACCGACATTGTATAGTTCAAGAATTTACCCCGTTAACACGGGAACGATATCCTTCCATTCCTTGTGAACTCTCTAATTTTTCGATCCAGAAATTGGATCCAAAACTGAAATGATACGATAGCATACCTACATGATCTAGGCCTATGATCGTCTCTCAGGATGTAAATGAGCAATCAAATGAACTAGGAATCAATGAGAATAAAAAAGGGGCTAAATCACTATGTTGAACCAAGGGTGGGCATGTACTGCACTATTGGTGGTCCTATGTATGCCTTGGAAAAAAGATTTCACCAACCAGTTTTCAGTGTACCAGTACAAGTTGCGCTCTTAAAACGTTAAAACGACTGGTTTTGGGGACACACATTCTTATAATACTCCGGTAAAACCCAATTTTGAGGACAATTATAAATGTTATTGTTGAAAAGAGTTCAAAATAAACCTGATTTTAGGGACAGACATTAACATAGTATGAGAGAAAGAAACCGTTTATGTAGACATACACATACCCTGGGTACCAGAGCCTAGCCTTAACTAAAAATAAAAAAGAAAATAAAAAAGAAAAATAAAGAAAAATAAGAGGGAGAGAGAAAATTATGCCATTATTCTCATTCTACTGGCCAGGGATTCCTGGTTGATCATTGATCACATTGTGATTGATCATGCATTGAAAATGAATGTGGATACTCCGTATACCGATTACAGTATACTGAATGCTGATTGGCTAACAAACTAAAGTCGTAAGGAGATTGCTGATTGATGAATCCAGAGCCTCTTCTTCCTCCTCCCTCTTTCCTTTTCCCTTCCCTGTCCCGGTTTACTACGAGGCTCTGGCACCCAGGGTAACATACACAGGACCACTGTTCTCATTGCAACATGGAGCCCTCACTTGGTTGAACTCA
>REGM01000037.1:520709-570630 GCA_004194415.1 Aurelia aurita
AGTGAAATGTAAATGCCATTCGCAGTGGGAACCAGATGACCGTGTGTCCTTTCCCGCTGTGAATGGCATAGAGTATTGTATTTTCTTGTAGTTTAGGTAAATATGTTTTGTTTATATAGAAAAAAAAAAAAAAAAAAGATAGGGTTAAGCAAATCAATGGAGTTGAAAATTGCTTAGCTAGGGGTACTGGGTCAATCTAAATACAGTATAACCTATTGTATTGCTTTTCTTGATCAATGAAAATAATAGAAAAATAAGTGGTACATGTCATTCTTTTGTGATGTGTTTAGACTAGATCGCTAATCTTTGTTCATGTACTGTAAGGAGGTTAAATAAAATGGTTAATGAACATTTTGTGTACTGCTATGAAATATACTGTACTGGTTACTACATGATTCACAAGTTTGCTCCTGCATCTTAAAGTGCATTTACGAATACAGCCTATGCAATTACAGCCTATTACGAGAAGCCATGCTGTTTGATGTAAACATAAGTTTGGTTGTAGTCTCAATTCAGGTAGTAGGTTTAACTTTGTGGTATGCCAAATCTGTCTAAAACACACACTTTTGAGAGAACATATTAAACTTTAGTGGAACCATTGGTTTGAGAAGGGTATCTTTCAAAGTAAAAATGTTTGCAATGAAACTTGGAGGCTTGATTTGCAGGGGAATAATCAGTTTATGCTGACGGAGGTGCGTGTTATGAAAACTGTTATTTGAAGCACTGGGATCGCAGAAGTAGAGAAGACTTAACTGAGTCCATTACCCCTCGTCATGACGCTCAAGTGGTGGGGCTCGCATTGGGCTCTAACCACAGGAGGCCCAATCGCATATTAATGTTTAGATCTGATCTCTTCTCATGGACTCTTCCTGCCGCTTGCCGCTATGAAACCATAGGCTATTCAGTTCAATGAAGCTAGTCTGTTGCTGTTGTTGTACTGCAATAACGCAACATTATTGCTTGTGTACTGTATTGTGTTATACTTATTTTACATAGTATGAGCGAGTAGGGTGGGTGGGTGGGTGGTAGCGATTTCTAGGACTCAACGTAATAAGTCTAGTATTGTGTACAGTAGTAGTACAGTAGTACAGTACAGTAACAGTAATAATAAAAATAATAGTTATTTTTATTACTACTGTTACTGTACTGTACTACTGTACACAATACAGTACACTAGCAACAATGTTGCGTTATTTCAGTAGTACAGCAACAGCAACAGACTAGTTGTATTGAATTGAATAGCCTATGGTTTCATTGCGGCAAGTGGCAGGAAGAGTCGATGAGTAGAGATCAGATCTAAATATTAATACGCGATTGTGCCTCCTGTGCTCTAACCCTGCACCACTTGACTGTTTTGGCAGCAAAGTCAGAGGATTACACCACTGCGCCACAATACCTTCAAATCAGAGACAAGTCCAAGCAAAAACTGTGGCATTTTTAAGGAGATTTTTTTAAGGACAGCAATAGTTTTGATTTTTGCTGCTCTGATTCATATTCTTATAATTTCTTTTCCATATTGTAGCCATACTCCTGCAAAGAAAGTATTGGTGCTTGTTCCAATAAACACATTGCAAAACTGGTTAAACGAGTTTAACATGTGGGTGCCTGCAAACCCTGACACAAATGACAGCAATGCAACTTGTAGCAAAAATGGAAACCGAAACCCTAGTCCTACAAATTCAGAAACCAATAAGAGCAGTCCAAGCTGTCGCAAAAGTCCGTGTCCAAATAATATTTCTGTAAACCGAAAAGTTAATAACAGAGATTCAAACGGTAGCAATAGTTCTTGTGGGGAAGCAATTTCTGGAAGCCAACAGGCAAGCAACAGCAGTATGAACGGTTGCAAAATTGATGATAATGAACAAAGTCTTGAAGACGCAGCACATAAAGCCAATGAGGCCCAGACTACTGGCAACTGTGTTGAATCAGAAAATGCTAGGGTGAATTCAGATGAAAAGAAGACTTTCACCAATGGAACTATTGAAACACCAGAGTTGAACGATAGTGATCAGAAACAAGATGCTAGTAATGATGCGAAATGTGAAACAGTCACTGATGAGTTGGATAAGAAGGAATCAAAGGAGAAGGAGCCAGAGGAAAAAATAAAGACAAATATCGAAAGCACTGGTTGTGGAAGTGATGAAACAGAATACCGAGATTACAAAGTCTTTATTGTGAATGATACTCTGAAGTCTACTATTGCGAGATCCAAAGTTGTTGGTAAGTTTCTCTGGTTGTTTTACTTGAGAAGTACACGTTTTTTTTATTATAAGAAGCTGGTTTGTAAGAAACTAGCACTAATCCTAGGTCGAAAATTCAAGAAATTCTAGTACGAAGTTTGGAAAGAGCTATGAAACTTTCAAAAGCAAAATTCAAAGATATATGATAAATATGCAGACCTCATTAATGTGCGCGAGTGCACGAGCGCCGCGCAGGCACAAAATATCAATTCGTATTTGTTGCTGGCATCTTAACTGTACTCAGAGTGATTTGATTGCAGACACATTTATCCCAGTCATTTGCTCGCAGGTACAGAATACTTTTAATAAGGCCTGTAAATATGTCGTTAAACCCTTATTCTTGAGCAATATTAATTAACGGTTTTATGTTTTGAGCGTGATAGAACACTTTTTCTTCCCAAGTGATGTTTTATATGTCAAGAAACATATCTGCAGCAGTGTTGGAAACTACATGATAATTCATGCATTTAAAGAATAAGAAACAAATTAAGAATCTTTTAGTACTAAAATGCCGAAATTGTCATTTTAAATTAAGAAACTTTTAGTACTATGGCCTAATCCAAGTTTCTTATAAACAAAATCGTGTAATGCAGAAATCAACGTTTTGAGTCGATCATAGCATTTACAGTTAAACTTGCACAAGTCAGATCGCTTTGGACCAGGGAAAACTATCCGACTTACACAAAATCCGACTTATGAGAAGTAATTTCAAAAGAAAGATGCTGATGGGACGTTTAGGTATGTCCGTATTTGCCAGACTTTTACGAATATCCGACTTATGCAACTCCGACTTATGCAAGTTTCACTGTATTTCAGTTTCAATAGTTTTGGTGTTGCAAAAATTTTCAGGAATTGTTTCTATAGCAAACGGCATTTGTGCAACATTTTCATGTAACACCGATCCAAACACAACTGTCGTATAGAGTGTCTAAGAGAACGACTGATTAAAACAAATTTTAAAGAAAGGCAACGAAAGGCATCCTCTTTTAGTTCAAAAACAGGGTAAAAGGGTTTTTGATCTGTGAGTCAGTCTTTTTGTTATCATTTAAAGGAAATGGAGACAAATTGTTTTATTCAAAGCTGATTAATGTTTAAACTTGAAGTGGATTATCCGAAACTCTTGCTCATTCTTCAAACTTTTGTTCTAATCAGAAACTATCAAACTGCTGCAAAATGATGCCATTTGAAAGAAATCATTTGAGTCGAAAAAATATCTCATCCAGCTTTTGAATTCCAATCTTTAGAAATTGAGTTTGATTAAAAACATCAAGAAATGAAATGGTCTTGTCAAGACAGTTGCGAAAGAAGTTTCTACAATTATGTCTGAAGCCAAGGCCTTATGGCTCTTCTCTCTTGCCTTAATAGGTCAATGGCATAAAGATGGCGGTGTTTTATTAATGGGTTATGAAATGTTTCGCATGATCGCAATGTACACACCTTCACTTTGCAACAGTGTCACTAATGCTAAAGGGAAAAAGAGGCAGAAAGCAAAGAAATCCCCAGCAGTTATTGACATTGAAGAAGAGGAGAAAGAAATGCAGCTGTTCCTCAGTAAGTGAAGACATTTTACACATTGTGCTGTTCCGGTCAAGCATGAGGACAACCCCATGAATCATACTTATTTATGGATCAGTATCAATAGTTACAAAGAAGTGGAACATGTTTTGTTTCTTGCTATTTCGAAGAATGGTATGCTAATATACGTTTCAAAATAGATGCAAAGTCCCCAAATAATAAATTATGAAGTTTTCCGTGAGCAATTTCGCTAATTTCACCTAACAAATTGTTGAGTTGGACTTCAATATTTTCTCTTAAACTAAGAAGTTGTGAAGTCTAGCCCAATTTGTTTGCCAACTTTGTCTAATAGATTGCAAAGGCCAACAAGCTGTTTCCATATGTTTTTTGGTACAAATTTTAATCTTCTGTAATGAAAGGTTTTGCCGGACGTAGCAGGGCCATGGAACAATTATATCTACTATTGTTGTAGTCTTTCTTATTGTCGAGTAACAGCAAAGAATGCCATCTGTCTTATTGTCTTACTCTTGTTATAATTCGCTCTTTCTACATAGCATCGAGCACTGTTCAACCAGTAAAGACACATACAACCCATTATGTACTACCGGGTGAGTCAGAAAAACAATCCCCGTTTGAAAGGCCATTGCTCCTTGGATATCGAGGCAATAATATTGGTAAATATATTGTTTAATAGTAGTCATGCTCAAATAATTTTTAAATTTTATCTGACTGAAATCGGCCACTTCGTTCTAAAATTATGAAGGATTTTCCCAAGAAAGCCGCTCCAAGAAACCTTCAAAAACGGCATAAAATCACGACCAAATGTCCTGCATATTTCTGCCTTTACAGCAATGGCTTTTATATGCTTTTGCATGTGCTATCCCTTTGGGAGAATGAAAGTGTCATCCTGGGAGCATAACAATATTATTCCGGATAATTTCATCCTCCCAAGACGGTAACACGTGCTAAAACGTGTTGAAGTCATTGCTGTAAGGCGGGAATATTTGAAAAATTTGCTCGTGGTTTTAGGCCTGTTTTCAAGGTTTCTTGAAGGGGCTTTCTGCAGAAAATCGCTCATAATATCAGTTCAGTCAGGTAAATTTTATATTATATTTGAATATGTCAACCATTAAATAATGTATTTGCCAATGTTATCATTTTGATATCCAGGGGCATAGGCTTTTCAAACGGGGATTGTTTTTTACTCACTCGGTATTGTTTCTATAAATTTTAGCTTTGAAGCTTTTAATTTTTCCCCGTCTTCACAGATATGCAAGGTGCACTTTGCAGTCCAGGACCAGATTTAGTGGTATGTGACGAAGGGCATCGAATTAAGAATCATCAGTCGAATATCCATCATGCTTTGCATAAAATTAAAACGAGGTTTGTAACCAAGTATGTTCTGTATTTAAGCTTTTTCCTTGTCAGTTTATGAATCAGGGTATGAACTCTAGAATAGATGAATACTTCCTTGAAAGTTGTGCGGTGGTAAGCACAGATAATTAAAGCACTTGATTTGACAATTGACGTACAGTTAACCCTGGTATACAGAACTCTGAAGGGAACCAGCACAAGGTTGTGATTGCGGGAGCTCATTAAGCGGAGAGAATTTGTAAAAGATTTGTTGTAAAAGAACCAGACATTTAGCTCATTTAGGTTAGTTATATTATGGGTTCATTATTTCGGCAGTGGTTCGTTATAAAGAGTCCAATATTAGCAATTTTACCACACAAAATGGACATCATATCTGTATTGTGGTTTTCTAATAAATCATACCTGTTAAGTCAGAAAAATGTATCCACTGTTTGAAAAATCATACAGAAACAGCTATTTAACCAATTTTTAAATTTTAATTCCATCATCTTACTGAGGCTTCAACTTAATTTGCAAGATTTTGCACATAATTTTGGGGTGCAGTATTTCCCTCAAAAATCAGGATTTAGCCAATATTCCTATTTCTCAATTTTCCAAAAACAGCCAAAAATGGGCTGTTCACTATCATGTAAATTTGGACTTTTTGATGCTCAGTATCGTCGAGAGAGCATAATTACATTTCAAAAGTTTCTGTAACATTTTTCTTACTCACCCGGTATATATATTTGCGAACGATTTGTATAAATGTTGCAATCGTTTCAGTTTTGAAGGCAATATTTCATAATAAATCAAGGAAGTTTTTGGAATTATGTGGCCTTTTTTCGACTTGCTGCCTCTGGAGGTATAATTCAGAATCTCTCAAATGTCCATAGGAAACGACTGGTGTTGACGGGATATCCATTGCAAAATAATTTGACTGAATATTGGTGTATGGTAGATTTTGTTCGTCCAAGCTACCTAGGAAGCAGACAGGAGTTCCAGAACATGTTTGAAAGACCCATCGTCAATGGACAGTGTGTTGACAGTACTGCTGGTGTATGTATTTCTGTTATGTATATTAGGTTGCTTTACATAACCCCAACCAGTGGTTCTATTTGTGACAACCAGTGCGCCTGCATTCAGTATTTCAACACGACTAACACGTTTTTTTTCTCAGGTATTTCTGATAAGTTTACATAACTAATGGTAATGTAGTTCTCAAAGAACAAATTCTGGTCCTGCAATTTTCCAAAACTATGGCAACTTTAAGCTTGTATAGCAAGGAAATTGCATGATAATTCGGGGACTGGCTGACACTTGACTAAATTAAATATTTATATTCACGTGAAAAATTCAAAATTACTGCACCAAGTAAATTGCAGTTTCAAGCTCAATAACCATGCATCACCCCGGTATAGACTTTTTCTATTGTATTTGGTTGTAAATTCCGTCTGCAACAAACAGATGCCCAGTCAATCCTATTTGTTGTACGGGAGCCTTTAGATTCGTCACATAGCCGACTTTATGTGTAAAGTTTGAATTAAAGCAGTGAAAAACTTTAGGAGATTTTTTTGATGCAATAGTTAGGAAGTTGTTTGTTTGATGTAGCTTATCTCATATTGAAAAACAAACGAGGAGATCTTTAATTTGGAAATCTTCCTCTTTCTTATTTAGATAATTTTTTCCTCTTAGGATAAAAAGTTGATGAAATATAGGGCTCATGTCCTCTCTTCCCTGCTGAAAGGACTTGTTCAAAGGTATGTGAGATTTTAAGCTTCAACTTCATTCCTTTTAAAATTTCGCTGGGCACATCTATTCCCGAAGCCTTAGCTACTGTGATTATTTAGATAAATGTTTGTTTAACTTTTATGCAAATATTTATTTCTTTTGCATTTAAGAACGTCACTGTTTTTGGTTAAAATTTAAGATCGGCTTAAACTGGTTACCAAATGCTTTCGTTTTTGCAACCTTTCACATTTGAGAAAGTTAGTGATAGCCAATAATCGTTCAGTTTGCAAGCTTTAAAGACTTTTCCTTGCCCTATCAATCACTCACTTGGGCTTTTTGTTATAATTGCTACTTTCCACTACAAAATGTCGGTAAAGAGCTAGAAGCTTGAAGCAATGGCCTGTTAGATAACTGAAGTGCCGAGGATGTAATTAAACAGTAATTGCACTATTTCTAGCTTGGGTGTCAAATCTTTAAAAAGGATTGGACGAATGGTTAATATATTTTCAGTTTGATCTAATGGCGTGAAAGGAACTTCAAGCACTTTATTGCAATAGCCTTTTAGAAATTTTTGATATCTTGATTCTTTTCAGAATTGCAGCGTTCTTCTTTTTGTTGAAAGAATTCATTGAATGTTAGAAACAAATTAAAATCATCATCGTAAATCCTAGATTTATAGAGGACAAACGGCATACTCTTGAAGAAAACCATAGTTTATGATGGTCTATGATATGGCGGTAAGCAGAAATCTTTAGCATTTCTGGTTTACGATTTAGCAACTTGGTGACGTCACAGCCTCAAAAGTGGTTTAAAGATAGAACACACTTTATTTCTGAAAATAATGAAGACATCAAAAATACTGAGATAGAATTATAGCAAAGTACCTCAAGTTCCTTTCAAGCCATTTAATCTAACAGAAAATGTATCAACCATGTGTGCAATCTTTTCAAAGATTTGATGCCTATGCTTGCCTATGCTACTATTTCTATGTTTCGCAGCTGAGTGAAAGTACAATAATTTAGTCTAAATTTATCTTCCAAAAATTTTAATTGTTTTAGTTGCAGATATTATCACCTGATTTATAATTTGAGGCAGGCATCAGTTTTCGTCATAATTTGTGAATATCGTAAATTTGAATAGACAGTAACGCTAAAGATGGTGGCCGCGCAAAGCATGCTGGTGAAAAGCTCCCTGGCGACCACCTAACGACATACAAGTTTTGGTCTGCCGTTTCGACTAGCTAGCTTTGGTAAAGTTCAGAGCAAGTAATCAATGTAAACAAATATGAAAATTTTTCAATTCGAACGCGAATCTTTAATTAAAACTTCGATTTGAATCAAAACTTTACTTTTTCTGCTCTGGAAAGGTTTCCTTTCGAAGCATGTTGCATTCGAATTCAAAGTCGATTCGAATTCAAGCTAGCTAGTCGAAACGGCAGACCGAAATGTTTACGTCGTTAGGTGGTCGTCAGGGAGCTTTTTACCATCATGCTTTGCAGCAAAACACAGCAGAGTCTTTGGAGCAGCCATCTTTAGCGTTATTGTCTATTATAAGTGCCTTCCAATGACGTTGTGTCCATTATGTGTACTAATCATGACGATTACTAATCACTATTCTTGTACAGGAGTGATTACACATCCTTGCGAGTTGCATTGCCTCCAAAACAAGAGCATGTGATTATGGTTAGGATGTCCAAGATCCAAGAAGCAGTCTATCGCAAGTTTTTAGCAGTTATGCAAGAGGGTTATGGAGATCAACTGAACCCAATCAGGATATTCGCTGTTTGTAGTAAGGTAATACAAAACTTGCAAAGCTACTTTTTTCGAATTTTTGATTGCGTTTTTATTTTCGAGTAGTTACCATACCGAGTGGGTCTAACTGATTAAAGGCTTTTGCATGATTTCTATGTTTTGTTATTGAGTAAAGACAAAAGAAATTAACCGCTTTGTCAAAAATATGTCCACTGTTTGAAAAAATCGTACCACAGAAACTATAAAAACAATTTGAAAAATTACAACCCTGTTCTCTGGCTAAGGGTTAAACTTAATTTTGAGAATTTATTCATAATTTACAATGCAATGACTTAATCTCAAATGAAGATTTCCTAAAAACTAGCTTCCGTGGGTTTTGGCTAAAACTATAAGTGAATGGCTCAATTTAATCCACCCACTTTTCAACCATTAAAATGGTAAAAATAATGTTTTCTTAGCTCAGTCATTGTTTTCTAATGATACGGAAACAGTTAATATGTAATTATGCTCTCATCAATGTTGAGCATCAAAAAGTCAAAATTTACATGATAATGAACAGCCCATTATTGGCTGTGTTTTTGGCAAATTGAGAAATATGACTTTTGGCTAAATACTCATTTCAGAAGGAAATAATGCACCTAAAGTTGTGAGAAAAATCTCAAAAATTAAGTTGAAGCCTCAATAAGATGATGGAATTAAAATTTTACAAATTCGTTGCATAGCTTTTCCTGTACTACTTTTCAGACAATGGATTCATTTTTCTGACTCACCCGGTAGGTAGTTATTTCTAAGGGCCTGTTCATATGGATGCGAGCCAGCCCGCTGGCTCGGTAGGCGAGACGCTTTTCACCTTGTGTTCATATGGAGAAATTCCAGCCCGCTTGCCGAGACAGAAATTCGACACGTGTCGAAATTTGACACGTGCCCATTGTCTACCCATTGTCTAAAATAGGAGCGCATGAGCAGTAAAGACCTTTTCGTCTCGGTAGCCGGGATGGAGTGTTCATATGGGAAAATTTCCATCCCGCCTACCGAGATCTCACCAGTGCTCCAGTGAGATCTCGCTAAGCGGGCCAGCCCGCCTGCCCATATGAACAGACAGCGAATTTTGTATTAGAATTAGGGGTAAGGTGAGATCTCGGCAAAGAGCTCCAGCCCGGTAAGCGGGCTGGCTCGCCTCCATATGAACAGGCCCTAAGAACCCTCAGAATACAAAATCCTTCGCAAAACAAAATTATGTTGCATTTGTAAAATTTGGTTGCTCGTTGCTCAGTGGTAGAGCATAGTGAACAGCCTTAGAATGTGTTCACTATGGGCTGTCCTTAGAATGTGAGGGTTGATGGTTTTGTGGCTCAAATTGCTGCTCTGCAAAAATCAGCTACCGATAGTGAAAGGAGTCATCAACTCTGTGTTATACCTGTTGAATCACATAGTGTGCTCACATCTCGATAAAGGACCAGGACACTGCTTCGATAAGCATAGCTTTTTAGTGTTTCAAAACGCTACCTTCGGATGCTAAGTGGAAAACAAAAACATAAAAAGAAACAACAAATTCATCTCTCATCAAGATTCGAGAGAGAATAGAGATACAGAAAGATGCCAGGATATCCATTATTGAAAGATTGTTCCTGAAGCTACAGTTACCTTGGTATTTAACTGGATGATTTTCAAATAATACAATTTTTCTGTCTCACCTAGTTCTTCCATCTTTTAGTGATGTAAGGATATTTGAAAGATACTTAGGGAATACGTTTGGCCAAATAATCTGCAAAAAAGGACTATCGGAGTAAACCGTTAAATGTATGTCACGAGCATGTCCTTGTTACAGATCTGCAATAACCTTGTTGTTGAATTTATTTCTTTTTCAGATGTGGAATCATCCTGATATTTTGTATAAAGCAATGAAAGCTGATGAATCAAAGAGAGTTGTAAGAAAATATTGTAACTTAATTAAATGCCTTTACTTTCTTGTCAGTCATATTTGATCATGCAGAGAATTCAAAGTATAAAATTCAGCTTTATGACCTTTTTGGCAAAACTTTTTTTTTTTTTTTTATATTCAATTTAAAAATTTTACAAGAACAAGGTACTTAAAACACTACATTTGAACTACTTTACAACACTACCAAAACGATACCACCGGGAGCAAAAGACAATGACTACCCTGTGGCAATTACATAAAGAACATGCTATTAAATTACAATTAAATATACAACTACAAAAACTACACATAAACGATTAAATACTGATAAATACTAGAGCCTGTTTCACAATGGAGGTCGGGCCAGCACAGACGATAATGCTGAGATGCAGAAACCCTCGGCTGAGAGAACAACAACGACAACCACTGCCGCCGCCACTGCTCCCCCTCCAGAGTACCCACCGCTCAAGACGCCTGTGCTACCAGGTTAGGGTTTCTAATTCACAATATTATTGATTTGAATATTTAAGTTATGTGTGGATGAATTGTCATTCACGCTATATATGCCTTACATCCAATGTGAAACAGACTAACAAACAAACGAAAGAAAAAAAAAAGAATAAGGACTTAGTGTCTATGTGGTATAACAAAAGTTTGAAATTATCTTAACCGAGCCGACCAGTTTTGTGGATGAAATTTAGAGTCAGTTCGAGTATATTCTTATTTACGTCATTAGAAAGGTTTTTATCACCATACAATAAAAGTTGTATCAAAAAGTTGTTTGAGAGGCTATCGATTTGGATAAATGGTCGTAATAATTCCGAAACTCCAGCGAGAAGATCTCGTCGTTGTATGTCAAATGAAGGGCAAAGCAACAAAAAGTGCTCCGTATCCTCAATGCCATCGTTGGTTGGGCACATCGGGTTCACGGTATCCCTAAAATTGTGCTTGAATTTGTGAAAATTTAATCTACTGAGACCGACCCTTATTTGGGAAAGATACGATAAGCCTATTGGGTCATGAATCCCGAAGACAGATTTTGCAGGGGGGCGAATTATTGATAGAAGCTTTGTCTTAAAAACAGCAACAGATGGTGCAAGCCTGATTTCAGGATCAAGTTTATTCCATTCAGATATGCAGTTAGGATAAAAGCTAGATTGAAATTTTTCTGTTCTTGCCCTTGATCGCCCTATAACATCCTGGTTGCGAAGAGAGTATTGTGACTGATGAAGTGGAGGGATTGGCTCCTTTGTATACAAGGGGGTGAGATTATTCATAATCTTATAGAACAAAGTAAGGCGTCTACTCCACCTCCGGGAACTTAGTGACTCCCAGCCANCAGGGAGAGTCACCAGATCCGAGCGATTTTTGTTTGGAAGAGAATCTTTGACGTATAGCCCAACACCACCTCTTTTCACATTTTGTGGATGGTTTTCTTTGATAAATGTATAGCCATTTAGTGCAAGCCTATCTTCATCAACGGTGCTGTCAATGTGTGTTTCTACAATGCCGATTAAGTCATAGTTACACACCGAGTTGTATGCCTCAATAAGGGAAACTCTTAAAAAATCATGCGCAGCAATACTATTCAAATTCCAACAGGAAAAATCAAGTGTTTCAGGACCAGGATTAGTTTCAACATCGCCGCTTAGCAGAATCGTCCTGAAAACAAACCAGTGTATGTGTAGTGTGTAACATGCTACGCACGCAGTGTAAAAGTAGGCATATTGAGAGTGAAAATACTTATATCGAACAAATGCAATGACACCGAGTGGGATTCGTTTGAGAAGTTCTACAGTCAAGTAAAGTACTGTCTTCGCAAAATGATGCATCCAGGCGAACAAAGGCAAGAAACATAACTGTGTCGCAACAGAGTGAACTGCAAAAAATTGTAGTATTAGTACAAGGGGTAAAACGAGGATTGAAATTGCAATGAAACAACAACAAAACCAGTAAAGCTTAAAGACTTGAGAAATGATTGAAAATGGCCTAAAAGTTTTGCTCGTGGGACACGATCTTTGAATGGATACGCGGAAACACCCTATTGTTGCTCGCCATTGATTGACTTCAACCGGCATCATCACAAAGAAATCCTCTCGCTGGTCCTAAGGGGTAATAAGTTTCAATGCAACCACCAATGATAAGTCCTAAGGGGGTCAACAAGATACATACAAAACAAAAACATTCACAAGTAAAGAAAACATTACAATAAATACGAACTTTAACACAATTTTCGCATGATAGCAATGCACGAAACCACGTCGACAGTTTTGTCATTGTTAAACTAGACTACTAGAAAAGAAATACCTTCTAGTATCTAATTTATGAGAGAGCAGTATTTGCAATGGGAATATTTTTGTTACAAAAACACGAGTTTGATAATGCCATTTCATGACTTGTGCAAGGTAGAAAGAATGAATCTTTTGGAAAAAGAAAGAAATTATATGTTGGAGCGCAANCGAGAAAAATCACAAAAATACTTCAGTCTTTGTGCTATCAACCAAAGTTTGATTCATTCAAATCCATCCAGTACTCTAGTTACTACGATTTTTCAAACGTGGATAGTTTTTTTTGGCGCACCCGGTAGCTGTTTCGAAGTATCTTCTCAAACATTCATATGTTATCAAATGTTAAATATCATACAGTACAGTATATTAGAATTTATCCGTTTACAAATTAGAAATTTCTACATCTTTAAATTTATAGATTTCATATTTGTAAAGGTTAAAATTTTATGCATTCAAAAAATTTAAAATTCGTACTTCAATATTTGGACTTTATGATTTGTAAAAACGAGAAGCAGCAAACATGCATGTCTGTATTCATGTCTATATTAATGGTATGAATGTCTATATTACAGTAAAATGCAACTTAAAGACTTTTTAAACTGAAATAGAATTGAATGGTCAATAGGTGGAGAAATGTTGCTTTTTGTAGAGATTTTGAGATACATCCTGCATTTGTTGTTTATCAAAACCTCACCAATAACCCAATTAGACTTCGACGAGGATGTCTTTGTATGCAATAACATTTTCTTCAAAGCCTCGCCTTGGGATAGGTTATGATTTTATTGTGTCAAACAGTTTTTGGGGAAGGGGATTGCTTGTTGTGTTGATACAAGATGCCAGTCGACCATTTAAAGCTCAATTTGTTGTTGAAGAATTACAGAGTTGCTAGCCGGAAGAATATTTACTTCTTCAAAATATAATTCTACCCTATATCTAAATAAGGGCAACAGTTTTCCTTATTAGGGAATTTATTATACGGATATTTTTGTTTCTAGAAAAACTTCAAATCTGAAGTAATAACCTATATTTCTTTGTACTAAAAGGATATAACATTATTTCCCATTAGGCCTTATTTGAAACTGATGTTGATGTTGTAACCGAAGATGGAACAAAGATAAAGAACAACAAAGGAGCTGCTAAGGGAGCGAGAAATTCACCTGCATTAACCAATTATGACAGTCCTATGGCATTTGCCGGTGAATCAAAAACGCTTCTTTTGAAGGTTACAGACTGGGTGAGTTATGATATTTATTTTGTAGGTTCTTGAGAGACATTGGGTTCATTGGGTGCTGACCCTCCATATACCAGTGCTATGTAAGCGATAATCCATGCCAACCTAATTTTATGCTAACCAATAAAACAAATCGTTGTACCAGATCCAATAATTTTTCCAATCTCTCTCGATGATTTCCCAATCTTTGTTAAAACTCCATGAAAATCTGAAGTCTAGCACACTATGGCAATTTCCACCTAATACAGGCTGAGTCAGAAAAATGTATCCACTGTTTGAAAAATTGTACACGAAAAGCTATGCACGCAATTTGTGATTTTTTTAATCCATCATCTTACTAGGGCTTCAGCTTTCAAGGTTTCTCTCATGATTTTAGGTGCATTATTTCCTTCTGAAATTAAGAATTAGCCAAAAGTCCTAGTTCTTGATATTCCCAAAAAGCAGCTGAAAATTGCCTGTTAACTATCATGCAGACTTTGACTATTTGATGCCCAGCATTGATGTGAAAGCATAATTTCGTCTCAAAGTGTTCGTATCATTAGAAAGCAGTGCGTTACTTAAGAAACATATTATTTTACCATTTTAATCGTTGAAACATGGGTCAAATTGAGCCAATCACTTATAGTTTTAAGAAAAACCAACAGAAGCTAGTTTCGGAAATTCTTCATTTGAGATTAAGATGATTCATTGTAAATTATAAATAAATTCTCAAAATTAAGTTAAACCCTTACCCTGTATAAGCATTATTTCTCCTGTCAGTGGGAGTAACACAAGAACTACTAACAAGATCTTTTGAAACCATTGTTTGTTAAACTTCATCGTTTTTTGACAATCTTCAAATTAACTTCAGAGAATGCATTTTCAGAGGCATAAAATGTATGTCGCAAAACTCCATGAAACTAATTTTTGTAAATTATAAGAATGGAATTCGGCAAGTCCAAATGAAAATACTTTTGGAATTATTCAAGAAATGTCCTTAAAGCAAAGACAGAAGGGTGGAGGAGGTAACTGTAAGAACTCTCTGTTTAGGTTCTCTTTTAGAGGTGCCAAGTCTCAGAATGGCCTCTCAGCTGAGTGTAAGCTGGCATCCTCCATTAACATCTTCAAAAAATTTGCTGATTAACTGTATTATAGGTGTTTGCATATTAGGACTTTCTTTTACTGTAAATATTCACTTTAGATTATAGGGTTGTTGTTTATTAGTATTTTATGAATTGAAAAATTGTAATTAGGATAGTTTAGTTTTCTAATAGTATTTTAATTTTGTAAGTTTTTGTAGTGGAGGGCCCCTTAAAAATCAGTATTGCTGAAGGGCTACCCTCCTTAAAAATGTGAAATGAACTGAAATGAGTACCGTTTTTAGAATGTGCAGTCGGTAGTCATTCTTTGTAAGTTTTTCTTCACATCAGGATAAGTTTCATCCAAGGCCAGATCGTGAATGTTCATTGCAAATAATGCAAAATAGAAGTGAAATTAGGATTTAGTGTTGTACTCACAGCTTTGGTCTATTTGATTTGCAGGCGAAGGAAGTATTCGAGGACCATGATTTCAAAGAAGGAGTTGTAGAAACCAGTGGGAAGCTTGTTGTCCTATTGGAAATATTAAACGATTCGCTTTCAAAGGGTGATAAAGTGCTAGTTTTCAGGTGAGCTTTATCATAATATACCGTACCGGGTGAGTCAGAAATAACGCACGGCGTTTGACAGGATATTGTCCCCTGAATATCATAGCAATAATGATTTTTGTTATCTTGTTGAATAGCCGACATTTTGAATTGATTTTCGGAATTTTCCTGGCTGAAATTCGGCCACTCTCTTCCGAAAACACGAGGGATTTTCTCGAGAATCTCCCTTCGATAACACCTTCAAAACTGGCCTAAAATCGCGATCAAATCCCCCACAATTTCTGCCTCAAGGCATTGACTTGCACATGCTTTGGCACTTGTTTTCCTCTTGGGAGGATAAAGAAGTCTAGTACAGGAAAGTTTATGAGGATTCCATTCTCCCAAGAGGAT
This sequence comes from Aurelia aurita, assembly GCA_004194415.1. NCBI lineage: Eukaryota > Metazoa > Cnidaria > Scyphozoa > Semaeostomeae > Ulmaridae > Aurelia > Aurelia aurita. The sequence goes on from REGM01000037.1 coordinate 536,751, forward strand.
AACATGTGCTAGTACACGTAATTGTCGTTGTTGTTAGGAAAGAAAAGTGACACAATTTTGGTCGTTGTTTTCACTCGCTTTTGCAAGTTTTGAAAGGGGCTTTCTGCAGAGAATCTCTCATAGCCACGGGAAGGAATGACCAATTAAAAATGGGTGAATTTATACATCTACTTGAACATATTGCCTTTCATTTTTTCATTTTTTTTTTCATTTTAATTTATTTATACACAATATCCCTTCAGCTACTATTTAATAATACAAACATATACAGTTCTATTAATAAATATCATATACAAAAAAAACTTATAAGCTAATTACAGGTGCTGTTCTTCCAGGGAGTCGTGTTTAATTGGCTTTCAGCTCGTCAAGTGTATTTTTAGTTGCTTTTTAAATTGGCACAAGGTGGGAGGCTCCCTGATACGTATAGGGATTTCATTCCAGACCTTAAGAGCTGAGTAGGAAAATCATTTTTTGGCATACTCTAGATTGTACTTTGGAATCTGGAGATCTCNCGTGAATGTGTAATCTCAAAACAACCTAAAAATCTCAACTGAACAAAGCTGAAATTCTATGAGACACTTGGAATTCTGTACATACTAAATTTGGCACCTCGGACACAATTGCTCTTATATTCTCCCTCGCGATAGATAGTAGGGAAATCATTTTAATTTTTTCATTTTAATTTATTTATACACAATATCCCTTCAGCTACTATTTAATAATACACAAATATACAGTTCTATTAATTAATATCACATACAAAAAAACTTATAAGCTAATTACAGGTGCTGTTCTTCCAGGGAGTCGTGTTTAATTAGCTTTCAGCTCGTCAAGTGTATTTTTAGTTGCTTTTTAAATTGGCACAAGGTGGGAGGCTCCCTGATACGTATAGGGATTTCATTCCAGACCTTAAGAGCTGAGTAGGAAAATCATTTTTTGGCATACTCTAGATTGTACTTTGGAATCTGGAGATCTCTACAGAATCGAGTATTGTAACTGGAGTATTGTGATATTTGTTGGAATTTGTTCCAAAGATCTTCTGGGAAAAGTCTGTTCATGATCTTATAGGCCATAACTGCACGATCGAACGTAATAAGTTGCTCGACATGTAGGAAATTATTTGACCATTCGTCTTTTATTTTGGACGTATCTATCATGGAAATTGCTCTGTGTTGAAGACGTTGAAGGGATTCCTTTCTTGAATTTGAGAGGCTACCCCAAATAACATCCACATATCGCATGTGACTTCCTATAAGAGCACGATATACATTGCTTAACTGAGATTGTGGGAGGATGTTTTTAAGCTTTTTTAAAGATGTTAGGCCTCCACGAACTTTCCCTTTGACAGTTTTGAATTGTTCTTCCCAGTTAAGCCCTTCGTCTACAATGACTCCAAGTGATTTGGTTTTCTTTACTCCTTTTATATCTGAGTCGTTCAATCTCAATGTTTCCTGTAACTCGACTTTATTAGTTCTGCGAGGGTGCCCAGTTATCATATACTCTGTTTTTTTTAGGATTGGCACTTAGTTTATTTAACCTCATCCATTCAGAAATATTGATCAACTCCTCTTGTGCCTTATAACTAGTTCTTCAATATTCATAGGTGTTAAGGTCACGTGAGTATCATCAGCATACATACCAGCCTTAGAAACTTTCAAACATTTTTCAAAGTCATTTAGGTATATTATGAAGAGAAGGGAGCCAAGACAGGAACCCTGGGGAATACCACATGTAACTGTCCTGGGCCTTGATTCATAACCGTTGGCAGCACAGTTCTGCCTTCTGTTTTCGAGGTATGATTGAAACCAGTCTCCGGATAGTTCTCGAATACCATATTTCCTCAATTTTTCTAACAAAATCTTATGGTCAACGGTATCGAAAGCCTTTTTGAGATCGAGGAATATTGTTAAATTAAGTTGCTTGTGGCCAATATTCTCATACCAATAGTCGGTACTATCAATCAAAGATGTTATTGTTGAACAAAGCTTTTGAAAAGCTGATTGACTCATTATCATGACCTTATTTGCTTTGAGGTATTCATAAACTTGATCATGTACAATTCTTTCGAGAATCCTCGAGAATACAGAGATCACCGAGATAGGCCTATAGTTATTCGCCTCGTTTTTAGAGCCTGATTTAAAGATAGGGGTGACCCTCGCCAGTTTCCAAACGTCAGGGAAAATACCCTTTCGTAAAGAAGAATTGAAAACCATTGTCAACGGTTTACATATGAGGTCCGCGGCGTCCTTTATCAGCATAGTCGGAATCTTGTTAGGCCCTATGAAACAAGACATTTTTCAATGTTATTGCTTTGATATTCAGGGATCAGTATTTTTGCAAACTGCCTTTTTCACTCACCCAGTAGATACTGCACAAAAGTACAACCTGCATTGATATTCTTGAAACTACAATCTTGGCCAAAAAAAGCTGGGACATAGGCAAATTTCATTGTTGTCACGATGTTTCCTAATCAAACGTGTTCTAACCTTGTGATCCCCCTCCCCCGAGTTCAATGTTGGCTAGGTCGAATGGCGTTTGATTCAAGCAGCATTGAAACGGGGGGAGTCGGGGGAACGGAATCAAAGGCCGAAGTAGTGCAATTTTGTGATTTGTCCCAAGTATCTTGACCAAGATTGTAGCTATTGCTATAGCACGGTAGTGCTATGACCGTTCCTTTCCCGTGGAATATCCCCCGAATTTGGCCGCTCTTTCGTTACACGTTTGTTATTTCATAAGAAACTTGCTCTTCTAAGAAACTCGAGACTGTCTCACATTAGATGTCAGACGAAAGTATCCGTGAATAAAAACAATAGAGTTTTGCATGAGTAATTTTCGTTATCGCAAGTCTCACCTGACATCTAATGTTAGACAGACTTGTTGGTTCTAAAGTAGGCCTAGCAAAAAAGTCAAAAGCAATCTGCCCTCTCGATGAATGAAGATAACATTGATAAGGATCTCTTTTATATATTCCACAAGTGTACGCTTCTTTGGCCATTGAAGCCAGGTCATTGACGAACTAAGAAACTTTTAAAATTTGAATGCAAGGCTTGTTATGAAATAACTTGTTTACATTTTGAACGAGACAATGAATATCAATCTTTATATCCAGTTTGACCGAGGTTTGATTTCACCATTTACTGTCAAAGCATGAATTAAAATTCTTGCCATAATTTCAAAATAAAGATAGATACGAATGTGAGAATTTGTTTCTACGCTAAATTGTGTACGTAGACTTATGACCTTTCGTCCCTTGTTTCACTGCGTTCTTTTATTTGTTGATATCTCTCCGGTCAATAGGGACTCATAACATTATTATGAGAAAGTGGGCACACTTTAGACCCTCGCAGAGTGAATCCGTACGCATCAATCAAATTAATTTATTTTGTTTGTACAGAGGAAGATTATTGCTTGAAATGTATGCAATTTGTGATTAAAAAGTAAGGGAAACATCATTCTTTGTATTAACAGTTTGTTTTCCAATGTTCAAGCTCTTCAAACCAGACTTTGAAGTGGTTTTGTGGCAGGACGTTGGTGTACGAAACCTCCCGCAAGTTTTAGGTCATGTTTTGACGGATACGAAAACTCTCTCAAACAAGATAATAAACTTGCACTTTGGTTCTCTTATCTTGAGACGGTGGATTGATAATTAAGTAAATAATGTTATGAAATCCTAATCCAGTATTTTTCTTTTAGTCAAAGTTTGCTTACATTGGATTTAATTGAGGACTTCCTCGGCCGAATCCCTGTGGTTGAGTATGATCCTGTGTCATGTTCAAAGGAAGAACAGAACAGAACATGGACCAAGAATATAGATTATTTTCGTACGTAGAAGTTGATTTTCCTTGTTCTTTTATAAAGTTTATACTATGTACTTATCTCTTATTATGTATTAAGGTTACTGTAACCCTTCAGACAGCGATTAAGAAACTCTACTTTTCACGGTCGTTCCTTAAACTATACCAAACAAACTTATATGTTATTCGAAGCAGAATAAAACGTAGAATACCATAAAAATATAACCAGTTGATTAAATAAAAACGCAAATGATTTATTCCAGATTTTAGGCGAAATTGACCACCCTTGCGGAAAAATCTTGGTGTACCTCATCGGGCATTGTTCGACCAAGACTATCTATTTACCTAAGACTTAAGGTCCTGAACTGCAAAAGGGTGTCAGGAATTTTTGATAAAACGTACTGTCTAGAAATAATGCAATTTTAAATTAATGTTAATGTCTGAAATGTCTTTTTTAACTTTTAAACCCTTATAAAAGTCGGACCAGTGGATCTATCATAAATCGCTGACACCCTTTGGTAGTTATATGCTTTGTGACCCTGTATGCCAAGTGTCAAGCGATTTGATTGGCCCGTTAGGTACACCAAGATTTTTTAGTACCCACCAGTACCCCGGAATCTTGTTTCGAGAAATCAAGCTTTTATCAAATTGAAGCAGAACGTGCGGGAAAAACGATTATGCTTGAAAGTGNAACCAGACTTTGAAGTGGTTTTGTGGCAGGACGTTGGTGTACGAAACCTCCCGCAAGTTTTAGGTCATGTTTTGACGGATACGAAAACTCTCTCAAACAAGATAATAAACTTGCACTTTGGTTCTCTTATCTTGAGACGGTGGATTGATAATTAAGTAAATAATGTTATGAAATCCTAATCCAGTATTTTTCTTTTAGTCAAAGTTTGCTTACATTGGATTTAATTGAGGACTTCCTCGGCCGAATCCCTGTGGTTGAGTATGATCCTGTGTCATGTTCAAAGGAAGAACAGAACAGAACATGGACCAAGAATATAGATTATTTTCGTACGTAGAAGTTGATTTTCCTTGTTCTTTTATAAAGTTTATACTATGTACTTATCTCTTATTATGTATTAAGCTGTTCGATATTGAAAGAGGCTCGAATTTCCCACTCATACTGCTCTGTTGATCTGGGTGGATCGTAGGTGAGCTTTGGTGTAATTTGTCACTTTTTTCGGGCCTTTTGGAGACAAGAATAATGTCTTTTGAAGGTAATTTGATATTACGTGGAGAGGAGTTCGCTAATGCGGTCTTTAACAAATTTCCCACCCTGACATTACAATAGTACCACATTCATCTGATTCAGAGCTGTGGCTAATACGTGCAATGTGTCTAGACTTGATTTGGCCCTTAACTCGATGTCCAAGTAGAAGTCTTTCAATTTGTTTGAATTTGAATTTTTGTGATTATGGAAGCGTAACATAGTATTACGACTATAGTTTGAAGTCTTGTTCAATTTGATACTGTATCTCTTAAGTCAAAAACGAGTTCCGTGTGTTCAATCGCCGATAAATGAAAAGCCTGTTATTCGATTTTGTTGATTAAAATTGTTATGTGTAGCTGAAAGAATAGACGAAACATTGTTACCTTGGTAGATGATTTTGCTCAACTCTTGTTCTTTTGATCAAATGGTTTTTTGGGCATTTCTGTTTCTAAGAAACAATGACCAAAATCCTTGATGAAACGAAGATTGAATGCACGGAACTCTTTTTTTTTTATTGACCCGGTAATTAAACCAAATCAGCTACTTTTTAATCGATTTATTTTCCTCTCTTGCAACAATGCTCTTGTTCTTGGCGAATACCGTTAACTGAGTGTTGTAATTTTTCTCGCTCTAAAGCATTTAGTTGGGCATCTGTATAGATTTTTATTTTAACGTGATAATTTCTCATAAAGGTATCGATGGGAGCACGGCATCTTCAGAAAGAGAGAAGTTGATTGATTCTTTCAATAGAAAGGACAACATACAGGCCAAGCTATTTTTGCTGTCAACCCGGTAGGTACTGTTTTCAGGGTGTTCTTCTTTGCTCTTAACCCTGAATAGTTTATATGACTTAGAACTAAAAAGAGTGCAGTAAGTGTTCGAGAGGTTGAAGGAAATAGACAGCGGGTCAATGGTGTGGCTTATGAATAGGACAGGGAAAACACCGAAATGTGAAATTGTAATTTTAACTATGATTTGTTCATACATGTGTACAGACTACAGTGCTTCGATTTTAATAAGCTATTGTATGCGCGTTGTGTGGCAGTCCAGCCATATCTGTTCCCCGTCAACGTTTTCAACATCTGTGTTCATTGCAATTTTTTTATACTTTGCTCCTCCCTCGGCGAAATGATGATTTGGAGTTGATTCAGCCGTTAAATGGTAGTCAGACCTAGTGTAAAACTGCCAAGAAAACTAATTGATTGGGTCTATGTATTTTCTTTTAATTAAAGTGGAATTATTCTATAAGCCTGATCGAATACATCCGTGCTAAAACGCTTAATTACCATTAAGTAACTATCTTGAAGTTTAACCATGTGCTAGAAAAAAGAGTCTATCAAAATTAGAGCCTATTTACTTTACTAACGGGTGACCAAGGGAAACATTTTGGAAAAGCAGAACAATTTGAGTGACCGAACGGCTTATGTTATGTTATCTTATCTTATCTTAAAGTAAATCAACGGGGTTAAAAGGCAACTTAGCTAGGGGGACTGGGTCCATGTAAATAGAACCTATTGTATTTGATGTTTTCGATAGATGAAAACAATAGGAACATAAGTGGCGCGTGCCGTTCTTTTGTGCTATGTTTAGACTAGATCGCTATATCCATATCTCCGTTCATTTACTTTAATGATCATAAACATTTTTTCGTTGATCTATGTTAAGGGCCAACATATACTTTAGAGATGATTGTTATTTAATTGTATTCCTGGTGGGGGGAGTGGCCGAGCGGCTTATACAGTTTCCGTTAGGCAACTGAAGTTAAGCTTGGTCGCGTGAGGTCAAAATCCGGATCGGTGACCTTCCAGATGCCTGACCAAGCAACTCATTTCGCCGTCTTTCGAAAGGGACATCAAGGTTACTGCCCAACCTCACAGCAGTAATTTCAGTGTTGTCCTCTGAGGGACCGTACCGTGCGTGGATGATAGCGAACCCATACATCATTCGATGCGTAATTTAATTAGGAATACCCTTATGTGGAAATCCAGTTGAAAAAATGTCAGTAAATCATTTATCAAAGTTATCATGATTTTATAATACCCTTCCATCACAGGCTATTTAAGACCCCCAGCAAGACCGTAGAATCACGAAAATAACTTAAGCCGATAGATCATTTCCTTGTTTACCAAAGTGTGTCTGAGAATTTTGATATAATATCCAATTTTCAAGCTATAGCTTCCCCAATAATTGCATTAAGTTTCTTAGCCTCACGGCAGCTTTGTTCGGTCTAAAATCCAGACCAGTAGATTGTCAAAAAAACGCAGACACACTTTGGTAACTACATGCATTATCTCCCACTGTGCCAAATTTCTCATGATTTGATTGGTCCTGCGGGTCCTAAATAGAAACTTAGTACCTACTACTATAGGATTTTTCAGTTCCGAGAAAGCTGGATTTTAGTAAAGGCTCTTAAAAACGTGATTTGCAATGCTGATCAGACCACAAAATAAACCGGGTCAAGGCCATTAGCAACATGAAGCGTGTGACTAAGTACTAATGTCAATAAATCGAAATAACGCGGCAAAGTTGCGAAAGTTGACATCCCACAGGTGGATTAACACCCAATCATTTCATCTTGAAGGTCAAGTGATTATCGTTAATCCCTTCCTATTTAGGAACAAATCTCTACTGTAACTTTTAGTTTCTTATCTTTAACTAAGAATTATCATTACTTCCAGTGCTTAGATATTGACTGGGAGGGTTTCAAATTGTAGCTTCGACCCTGCATTATTGATAAAAGGAAACAATTGAAAATGATACTTTTGGTCATATTAACCAGGGCAGTAACCTTAAACTAGGGGTTCCATGCCTAGATGGGGCATGCATAGTAGGCCTAAATTAGCTGTAATATACAGGGTGTCCCAAAAAAAGTATAAGCGTTTGAACAGTTCCTGCGGAGGAGCCTCAATTCCGAATTTTTTTATTTCAACGTGGTGATATAGATGAGATCTTAACTTGCAGTTTGCGACCTCGCATGACCAAATCAGATTTGTATTTGTAGAGTTATTTACTTAAACATGCAAAATTTCTGAGGCAGCCTAAGACAGATGGGTATTGATTTATGCTACTACTTACTCATCTATGCGTAATTTGAAGTGTTTTGAGGCAGATCAACCATTAAACTTTCTATTCTGAAAGTTTGTAGATCAATTGAACTAGTATATAAATTAGAAAAAATGACAAGAAGAGATGCAGTTAAACTTCAACAGTTCACAGAGTAACTTTGTAGGACTGAAGGGGCTATCTCAAGTAGTGTGTTCAGCCACGAAGGGAAATTCTCAACCAAGTTTCGTTTCAGTTGTGGTTATTCAGTCATAAAAAACGAAATATTCAGGCTTTAAAATTAGTGAAATCAAAAGACTTCCAAAATATAATTTATTGTTGAGCTGCCCCAAAAACTCTTTCAAATTACGCATAGATAGTAGTAGCATAATTCAATAACCATCTGTCTTATGCTGCCTCAGAGATTTTGCATGTTTAAGTGAATTACTCTACGAATACAAATCCGATTTGGTCATGCAGGGTCGCAAATTGTATGTTAAGATCTCATCTATATCATCACGTTAAAGTAAAACATTTCGGAATTGAGGCTCCTCCGCGGGAACTGATCAAACGCTTATACTTTTTTTGGGGCACCCGGTAAAAAGAAATCTTTTCAGCCTACTTAAAATAAAGTAACGAATGAACAATGAATTCCTGCGGGGAAGAGACTCTGAAATCATAGCTTCACAAACCTTAATTTGGACAAGAGTAGATAGTTTAAAACTTCGTATTGTGTAACGAAAAAGCTATATCTTGCAATTTCATTGGTCAGCTACCGGGTGTCCCAAAAAAAGTATACATATTTGGTCAACCCTAACGATCACAATTTAGCATGAATCAATTCGAGGTAATTTTTAAACATTACTCGATAGTTAACTTGAACATAGATACCTTGTTTGTTGACATTGGTGCTTTGAGAGTAGAGATATTAATCTTCAAAGGACAAATTTGTCCCCACCTCCAAACCAGAGCTTTGGCGTTTTGGCCTAAACAAATCCACAATTTGTTTCGCTTAAAATGAATGGAGTTTACTTCGGAGCTCCCTTGATGATAAGCGTCACGTAAATTGTATTTTGTGAAACGCATTTGTTGTGCAGTTTTTAATTTTTTTCTCCTCCTGTTTAAAATTTGTCAAGTCTATTGTTGATTTATTCGCTGCACTTCAAGCATTTTCTTAGGCCAAAACACCAAAGCTCTGGTTTGGAGGTGGAGGCAAATTTGTCTTTTGAAGATTAATATCTCTACTCTCAAAGCACCAATGTCAACAAACAAGGTATCTATGTTCAAGTTAACTATCAAGTAATGTTTTAAAAATGACCTCGGATTGATTCGTGTTAAATTCTGATCGTTAGGGTTGACCAAATCTGTATACTTTTTTTTTGAGACACCCGGTATAATCCTACATTATATAAAAGCTTTAACGAGAACAAAATTAACCGAAAATCCAATTTTGGAATCATCCACTGCAATATTCGAGCATGCTTCAAAAGCTGGCAGCTCGTAAATGTTCAAATAGCCACAAATTCAAAGCTAATTAAAGACCTTGCATTATCGCTCATATTAATTTGATCCTTTAATAAAATGCACAAGAAGACATTTTAAAAATCATTAATACAATCAAACTTTGGTTATTCTCAAAATGTTTGCCTTGAGCAACCCGGTAAAATTATTTTGAAGTTTTAATCATCCAGACCTTCTTCCTATTAACAGTGCTGGGTGCCTTGGTATCAACCTCGTTGGTGCAAATCGTGTTGTTGTCTTTGATGTCTCATGGAATCCATGCCATGATGCTCAAGCTGTTTGCAGGTAAAACAATGATCAACTGCTCTCTTCTGCAACCACTTTATGTTCTAATCCATTATGGTTGCTGATGGTTGATTTGATTGGATATGCTTTTTCCAGACTGATTATTTTAATAGGGAAGTAGTTGGCCGAAGAGTCAGCAAAAGCCGCCACATATTATTAAGGATTGTGACTAAAAGATCCAACCAGAAGTTCTCAAAATCTTCCCAGTATGCAATTTTTTTGTGACCTGTGAAAAGTAGCTCGTTTTCGTAGCGCCGGGTATTTAATTTAGATGCACTTTGGACAATATCCTGTGTTTCGAATAATCTTAAATAGTTCTTTTTCGTTAAATTTTGATAATTGTAGTATTCTACGGGGTGTTTCAGAAAAAACTCAACCCAACTATAATTGAAAATTTTCAAAACATAACAAGATTTGAATAGATGTATTGTATACCATCTGAAAGCACAATCTATCTTCTTTCCAATGATATGCAGTTTGGATACATTAATGGAATTACTTATCATTTAATTGATATTTTAGTGAGTATGGTCGATTTTAAATGCAGTATGCTGTAAGAGCAAAATCAACACCTTTTTTAGCATGAAAAGTTACAAAACAGACTTTATGAAAAAAATTCAGGCCTAGACGCACTTGAGGCGATGCCCTTAGAAAGGAAACATGCAAATTTACTCCCATGAGACACATTTATTAACAAATGATAAAATAAGCTCTCACGAAGATGGGTTTTCGCCTGTGCACATGTACTACCACTTTCCTGCATCTAAAATAGACCATACTTACTAAAACGTCAGTTAAGTGATAAATAATTCCATTGATGTATCCAAACTGCATATCATTGGAAAGACGATAGATTGTACTTTCAGATGGTATACATTACATATAAATCAAATGTTGTTATTTCTTGAAACTTTTCACTTATAGTTGGGTTTGGTTTTTTTCTGGAACACCCTGTATAACCATTGATTCTACAAAACTATGAACAACATTGGATCTGTTTTTTCTGTATTATTAATTGTATTTTAAAAGCAGAGAATAAAGTATCTTGTGAGAAAGTGCTTTTACAATTTGGTATTGGCAGTATATATACATATACGATATAACGTGACAGAGCCACACAACGTTATTTGGAAGACAGTAGGACAATTAATAGTTTTGATCATAGTTCGAAGAATTTTGCACCATAAAGGCATTCCTCGGAAATTATGCTCTAATCCATCTGAAGATATAGTCCGTCTGTCGTCTGTCGTTTCCTTTGCCCATTTATCTTTTTGTAGTTCTCGACTGGATTTAATTATTTTATTTCTCCATTATGACTCGTCCCAGAATCTTGATTTTGTTCGTGTCAATTTTGCAGAGTTTATCGATATGGTCAGCAAAAGCCCTGCTTCATATACAGACTTGTGTCATCAAACACGATGGAAAAACGGATGTATTATCGTCAGATTTCAAAGCAGGGAGTATCAGGTAACTCCTTTTCTTCTTTAAGCATACAGGTTTTTGCTAGTTTGAATAACGTTGAATTCTCTTGAATTAGCTTTCAGGCGATGTTCACTCTGGTTAAGAACGTATTTGATTGAAAACGTACTTGCAAATTTGAGATGAAATTGTGTTTAAAAACTGCCCCACATACAAGAAATGGCTCTATACTAGAATCAGAGACCTTGCTTTTTCATGCGACGTAATTGATTGGGGTTTTATTTGATAAGAATATCGTGAATGAATCTGACAAACTGGTATCTTATTTGTGCATCAATTCCTCTAAAAAATCATCAATCCTTGTCCATGTTGTATTCAGTGAAAATCATGATGAAATGACAATTAGTTCAATCTACGAAGTAATTTATCACATTTTAGATGTTGCTTTAACTTAAAGGGGCTCCGTCTCCAAATTTCGGTCGAAATGGTGATTTTGCAATTTTTTGATGGGCAATATGACAAAGACTCCTGATCTTTTTTTCAAAAATGAAAGCGATATTTTGAAGAAAAATCCTTATACTTCACATTGGAACAAACCAAATATTCATATCTTTTACGATTGATGGGATATAAGTGGATTTTTAACAGTCACTTTTTGGTGGCTTGGGTGAAGCCACCAAAAAAAGTGCAAAAGACAATGGACACGTGCCTAAAACAATGCTGTTTAGAGATTTGTTTACAGTTTGGCGACGGAGCCCCTTTAAAACTCATTGTTGGAGCCAAAATAAATGTCAGTCTGCTTTCCCCTTTTGATTCGGCAACAGCATCTTTGATCTAGATATGGAGAAACTACTTCGATTTCAAAAGCTTCAAACTGTAAATTGAGGGAGCTTGACTACCGTGTCTAAATACCAGTTGTCTCAAAATAAAGTACCTCTTTTTGACTGAAAAAAGGAACAAGACGATAGATATGGGGACTTTCCGATTGCACTGTTAAATTGGTCAATCTTCAACTTAAATGCACATACCTAGCATTTATAAATCTTCCACCAAACACCGGTGATACGAGCTCCCAAAGTCAAAATTTAGAGTGCTCCTGAAACCAAAGGTTTTGAGAAAAGGGCCTAACCATGATTTGATATCATGAGCATTTTCTAAAGGAATTTTTAACTTTTATTTTTTAGTTTTTGTTTTTGAAAAGAATCATAGACGCTTAGCCACGACCTAAATTAAATAAATAAATGAAAAAGGTGGTGAGTTTAATAATTTCGTACCACATCTCCAGCATGGGCGTGCATGTGCTCCTTTTTCTTCTTCTTTGATACAAATAACTTTTCAATGGAATGTAAGGAACGATTTTTTCCTCAAAAGAAAAGTGATGTCAAGAACAATTGAAACATCTCAAAGTAGAAATCTTTTTAAAAATAAAAACTAAAAATAAAAAGTTGGAAATTCCTTTGGTAAATAGCGATGAAATAACAAAAGCATGGCTGGGCCCTTTTTGAAAACCTCTGGTTTCTGGTGCACTCTAAATTTTGACTTCACAAGCTCGTATCTCTGAGGTTTGGTGGACGATTTACAAATGCGAGGTATGTGAATTTAAGTTGAAGATTAAAAAATTCAGCTGTGCAGTCAAGAAGTCGCGACATTTGATCGTTTTGTTCCTTTTTCCAGTCAAAAGGGGGTACTTTTTTTGAGACACCCGGAGTGTCTACTGTAAGTGAAATTTTTGAGAATGCCTTCGCTGCACAGTATGCTACAAACTTTTAGACATTTTTCAGAAAGGGCTAATAATCTAAAAAAAAATATCCAGAATCATGTTGATTCTCTTCCTGATATAGTTTCGAGCTCNAAATTTTGACTTCACAAGCTCGTATCTCTGAGGTTTGGTGGACGATTTACAAATGCGAGGTATGTGAATTTAAGTTGAAGATTAAAAAATTCAGCTGTGCAGTCAAGAAGTCGCGACATTTGATCGTTTTGTTCCTTTTTCCAGTCAAAAGGGGGTACTTTTTTTGAGACACCCGGAGTGTCTACTGTAAGTGAAATTTTTGAGAATGCCTTCGCTGCACAGTATGCTACAAACTTTTAGACATTTTTCAGAAAGGGCTAATAATCTAAAAAAAAATATCCAGAATCATGTTGATTCTCTTCCTGATATAGTTTCGAGCTCGATTTCCTCTCGAACAAGACAAAGTTGGCATCCATTGAAGTTTTTGGCTTCATTTTTGAAAATATTTCTAGTTAATAATCATGTAATTTTTTTGAAATATTGCGTTATTGTTTTGCGACATCTGTGATTGTTTTCTTTGTTTTTATATAGTTTTATTTTCGTAGATCGTGTTATTGATGAGTTAAACCCTGTCGAAAACTTCACAAAAGATGAGCTGTGCAAATTGCTATCTAACACTTGGGTAAGGTCCCATTAATTTTCAAAGCGATATCTATCGACCTATTGTATTGATTTATGACATAGTTCATGTTATATAACAGTTATTTTATTTTCAATATACAGGGTGTTTACAAAAGCGCAACCCACTTTCTTTCAAGATTCTTCAGAAAATAATGACATTTGAATTGATTTGATGCATACCCTCTGAAAGCACAATCTATCTGCTTTCCAATAATATCCAGCTTGAGTACGTTAAATGAATTATTCATCCCTTAATTGACGTTTTAGTAAGTATGGCCTATTTTAGATGCAGGAAAGTGGTAGGACATTTACATAGACGAACACTCATCTTTGTGAGAGCTTATTTTATCATTTTTAATAAATGCATCTCATGGGAGTAAATTTGTATGTTTTTTCCTACCTAAGGGCATCACTTCCAAGTGCTTCTAGGCCTGCAATATTTTTACAAATGTTTTATGTAACATTTTACGGTAAAAAAAGTTGATTTTTGCTCTTACATCATGCTTCATCTATAATATGGCATACTTGCTAAAATATCAATTAAATGATAAATAATTCCATTAATGTATCCAAACTACATATCATTGGAAAGAAGATAGATTGTGCTTTTGTAACAGCCCTGCCCGGCGGTTGGGCTGTTCAGATAAAGAATATTCAAAATAACAACAAATTCTAACTCGCACAAATCATACCGATACAAACTTCATACATTTCTTTGATGCTTATATTTTTGTGTCCAGTCTATACTTGGTCTTTTGTCTCTCTGCGATTCTAATCTCTTCGCAAATGTCCAGGGGGTAACTTACCCTTAATACAACAATGAACATAATTCTAGACAGTCACACTCTCCCCTTCTTTAAATGTTGTCTTCAACCTTCAGTTTCAATCCAAATTCTATCGTTAAGTGAGCTGGATGGGCGCGCTTCCATCCACTCTAAGATCTCTGCTAAGTCTCAATGTTTCGTGACTTTTCATCGACGATAAACGGCGTTGCAATCCGATTTTTGGTACGTACGAGTTTTTTTTTATTTAAACAATGCAAGTGAGTCATTTTCTCAACATAACGTAAATTCCTTCAATAGACGATTCACAAAGCGAATCACAAGGGTCTCTTTCCCAACAAAACACTAGGTATGCATAACGATTTCAAAGTCATCTAAATACCAGGACGTAGCTGAACGTACGAGTAACTGTTCCCAATAGGCTGGTATGGGTATGGCGGTAAATGAGAGTTACTGGTGTAAACTGGAATCGGAACATTTACAAAACATCGTGGATAAAACGCTGGTGCTGTTGGAGATAAAGGTTTATCACGAATCCTCAAATTTGGATCTCCGTAAGACATTGAATTGATGGAAAACTGCGGTTCAGTCACTTGATTTCCAAAACGATCATATACTAAACGTGTAGGTGGTTGCCGTTGACGAGCAGGGCGCTGTTGTCTCTCTATTGGTGCATCCGGTATTTCTGGTGCATCCTGTATTTCTGGTGCATCCGGTATTTCTGGTGCATCCGGTATTTCTGGCGGTACACTGTTCTCTGAACTACTTCTTGACCGAGTTGATTCTTCTGTAACATTTTCTTCCTCTGCTGTGGTCTCAACTGATGCTCTCCGAGGTGACGGTACCTCTTCATTCTGGTTTACATCATCAAGTCCTGCACGAGGTTGTTCTTCTTCAGTCTGGTCCAGTTGAACTTGCTCAGGTTCACTGTCGGATGGTTCTCTGATCACTTGACGCATCATATTGGGTGTCACGGATGGATATTCCGGATCTGAATCACTGTCACTCTCAGGAACAAAAGCTGGTTCAGTCCTTCGTTTAACAGCACGTTTTCTTTGTTCTTTACTGCTGCTTGGTTTTGATGCAGGAATATTTGGTTCATCTAATCCTAGGATATCACATGGTAGAAGCATAGTACGATGAAGAATCCTCGTCTTTCCAGCACCTTTCTCTGGTTTCACTTCATAAACTGGGCTGTTATCACCAAAATGACGGATGACAATGTGTATTTCATCCTCCCAATAAGCTCGTAGCTTGCCGGGTCCTCCCCGTTCTGACAAGTTCCTAACTAAGACTCTATCACCTTGTTGAAGAACTGTGCTTCTTGTTTTCTTGTCGTGTTGCTTCTTGTTGTGATCAGCTGCTTTCTTTGTGTTCTTACGGGCAATTTCATACGCTTCTTGCATTGATTTCTTCCAGTCGTTGACGTAAGCTCTGTAGTCTTTCGATTTTTTTGATCTGGGCGTTTCAAATAAAAGATCCACTGGTAATCGCGGTGCTCGTCCAAATAGCAAGTGGAAAGGCGCGAATCCAGTTGATTCATGGTGCAAACAGTTATATGCGTGTACTAATTTTGGTAGGTGGTCTTTCCATTTGGATTTGAAGTGTTCAGGCAAGGTACGCAACATTCCAAGAAGCGTGCGGTTGAACCGTTCAGCCTTACCATTTCCCTGTGGATGGTAGGGTGTGGTACGAGACCTGTCCATCCTTGAGAGGTATTCTAACTGCTCAAAAAGCTTATTCTGAAACTCCCCTCCTTGGTCATGATGTATACGGTTTGCGAATCCGAATCGCATGAAGAAATCGTTGAATAATCGTTCTGCTGCTGTCTTTGCGGATTTATCTCTTGTAGCGTACGCTTGGGCAAACCTTGTGAAGTGGTCCACCACAACGAGTATATATTCATATCCACCGGAGCACTTCTCTAGATGTAAAAAGTCGATAGAGATCAACTCGAATGGCGATGTTGTTATAACTGGCGTCAGTGGTTCTCGCTGGATGAATGTCGGCTTCTTTTGTTTGATGCATCTGCATTGTTTCATTATGAATCTTTCAATATCGTCTCTCATGTGAGGCCAGAAAAATCGATCACGAGCAAGGCTAAGTACTTTGTCCACACCGATGTGTCCCATTTTCTCATGTAACTCAGTATATACCAAAGAATACAAACACTTTGGAAGTACGACTTGGGTATTGTTTCCACACTGACGTCGCAGTACTCCTTCTTGATCTATGAATAGTCGTTTCCAATCATACAGCAAACGTTTCGTTATATGGCTTTGCAACCGTCTCTGTTCTTCTGTTGGTACATTGTCACTCCTCTTCCACCTCAAAATAGGGCTAATATCAGGGTCTTCATTTTGAGCTTTTGATAGACTTATCTTTTCTGAGCGTTCCGCAGCAACTGTGAGAATCTCTTGATCAACTGTTGTTATCAAACTTGGGTCCTGCAAACTCGTGAGCCATCCAGTGTCGTTAACGGTTTCCTGCACTGGAGCAATTGTTGCATGTAGAATCTCTTTGTTAACTTCTTCTGTACACTCTCTCATATAATCATCTATTGCTAAAGGTAATCGGCTTAGTCCATCAGCGTCTCCATTGCTCTTTCCTGGCCTATAATGTATAGTGAAATTATAATCTGCTAATTCACCAACCCAACGAACTCCAGTAGCATTAAGCTTTGCACTTGTCATCACATATGTTAAGGGGTTATTATCTGTGTATACCTTGAAAAATGGGGCGTAGTACAGATAGTCCCGAAACTGATCCGTGATTGCCCATTTAAGGGCAAGGAATTCCAATTTGCCAGAATGTAACCGATATTTACGTTCTGCTGGTGAGAGTGTCCTTGATGCATATGCTATAACACGAGTCTGACCATCTTGCTTCTGGTAAAGCACAGCCCCAAGTCCTTCTTGGGAAGCGTCCGTGTGTAAGATATAAGGCTTAGCTGGATCGGGATAGGCAAGTAAAGGTGGATTAGTGAGGTGATCTATGATATCACGCAGTGCTTCTTGATGTACATCAGTCCAATCGATGATGACGTTAGAATGTAGCTGCCCTTTACTTGTTACATTATTGCTTGTGTGAGAAGATGCCATCAGCAGATCATACATAGGTTTAGCTCTTTTCGAGAATGAAGGTATGGTTCTACGATAATAGGACAATAAACCTAAGATCTTTCGGACATCTCCTACTGTTCTCGGTTTTCGATTCAGCAGGCTAGTGACTGCTTCGACGTTGCTGTCATCCATTCTGTATCCTTTACCAGAGACTACTCTGCCTAAGAACTTTACTTCTCTCTTGAATACATCACATTTTGTAGCTTTTAACTTTATCCCGTGTTCTCTAAGTCGACCTAGTACTTTCTTTACATCTTGAACATGGTCTTCAAACGTTTTGCTGAAAATGATTAAATCGTCCAGGTAAGGAATAACAATTTCATCTCTTAAATCACGTAAGATATCTTCCATGTGTCTCTGGAATGCGGCAGGTGCATTAGTTAATCCAAAGGGAATACGTATCCACTCAAAGAGTCCCCAGGGGGTAATAAAAGCTGTCAATTGTCTGTGATCTTCGGCAATAAAGCCTTGATGATAGGCTTTGCCTTGGTCCAAGACTGTGAACCATTTACTTCCTCCCAGGTTGTCGAGACTTTCTTGAATCCTTGGTAACGGATGACGATCTTTAACTGTCTTGCTATTTAGTCCTCTATAATCAACACATAATCTGAGACTTCCATCCTTCTTTCGAACACAGACAACTGGTGATGACCACGCAGATTTAGATGGCTTAATAAATTGTTTGTTAAGCAAATCTTCTATATACGACTTTACTTCCGTATAAAGAGGGCGTGGTACAGAAATGTAATTTTTCTGTACAGGGTTTTTGTCTTGAAGATTTATTTCCAATTCCAATCCTTTGGCTACTCCAATATCATCTCCATCTCTCGAGAAGGAATTGGCCTCTTCAAGAAGCATTCTTTCAACCTCATTCTTTTGCTCTTTCGTTAATGCTTCTAGATTGACTTTTGGTAGGGTCGCCTTATTCTCCATTTCTTTCATGTTGCTAACATCTGCATCACTGTTCTGATCTCCACTCTTCACTCTATCCCCTTTCTGTTGAGAATGGTCTGACCTAAGATCATCAATTTGCTCTACTTCTGCAGGTGTAACTGATTGTACTAGTTGTAAATTTCCTAGAACTGTTCTATTTCTCAATCGGATATCATGGTCAGAAATGTTTGTGACATTTATATGAACAATTTGAGTTGTCCCTTGCTTTAAAGTAACAAGTTCCTCAGTTATCTGGAGTCCTTGAGAGAAATTTCCAGCGACATCTGGCTCAAAGATGGCAGGTGTTCTTCTTGTAATTGGGCCTGTCCTAGCACGACATGGGACTGATGCTGTTTCTCCCTTTTGGATAATCCAGTCCTTCTTTGGTGTCTTTAAGTCACAAAGAATCTCATTCTGTGTGCAACTCTTGATAAGGTTTACAAGTGTATAAATTTCTTCACCTTTCAAGCTTTGGAAACATCTCTGGAACTGATCAAAAACAGTCTGGGTCTCTGCTTCGGAGTTGCCTTCTTCCGCTCGTGATAACTCACAGATGACATTGAATCCAATAATAGGCAAGTCAAGGGTTTCTTTTGTGACTAGAAATGGTACAACAATGACGTTTTTCTGCATGTCACCGGGAAGTTCCATTTTCAGCTCCACCCATCCCTCGTATGGTATATTTGTACCGTTAGCTGCAACAATTTTGAGGTCTTCGTCGATTCCTAAAAGGTCTCTCATGTCTTTAACTTGTTTTGTCGGAAAGTTCTTTAGAAGTGTTGCTCTTGAGATGATGGAGACTTGTGCCCCTGTATCCCATAGGCCATTCATCTTGACATTTTCGAGTTCAAACTGAATCGTGCACTTTTCTCCCACAAGTTTAGCAATTGATACTCTCTGATCCGGTTTTATGTGAGTTGGGTATATGCTGTTGATGTTCTTTGCTGTATATTCGATGTACTCTTTTGTTGACAGTTCATTAATCGCCTTACAAATAACATTATGCTCTTTCCAGTGTCGTAGCTGACAGTTCTTGCTACAATATTTCACTGTCAAACACGATGAACAACTTTTAAACAGGCTGCTTGTCTCATTTTTACCACAATAACTACAATGGGACTGTTGGTTAGACATATGGGCTACGCTTTGTCCCCTCTGCGCAGCCCCCGCTCGTTTCCCTGATAATCTGCAGT
This sequence comes from Aurelia aurita, assembly GCA_004194415.1. Taxonomy (NCBI): domain Eukaryota; kingdom Metazoa; phylum Cnidaria; class Scyphozoa; order Semaeostomeae; family Ulmaridae; genus Aurelia; species Aurelia aurita. Next base: position 556,471 of record REGM01000037.1, read on the forward strand.
GCGCTTGAAACAATCTCTTGAAAAGTGATTTTCTCCTCCACAGTAGTTGCAGTGGCGGCAATCGTGATCTTTTCCACTTTTCTTGCAATTTTCACAAGCAAAGGTTTGACCTGTATTTCTTGAAGCATATCCTCTGTTGTTTGGCCTATAACTCTGTTTTGTCTGTTGCTCAGCCTGGCTATAATCCTTTCTTTGATAACTATCAACTTTGGTTTCAAGGGCATTCAGTTGGGATTGCATTTTCTCGAGTGTTGTCAATAATTCAGCTCCTATGCTTTTGCTTTGCATTTTTGTCTTTTCAAGCTGCTGTGGTTTTGCGGCCTCAGCCCCCTCTAAAATTGGGTTTGCTTGAATTTCCCTGGGTTTCTTGAATCTGCCTATTTTTGCTTGCCTTTCAGCCTCTGCGGAGGCGATCCAGCCCATTTGTTGAATAAGCTCTTCGTCTGGGATTCCTTTCTGCTGCAGGAAAGGCCGGAACTTGGTTAAGATGTTATCATCCCGTAAGCCTGTTTCCATGGATCTCAAAAAGGCTCCTTGAATCAACTGTATATCATATTGCAAATTTGCGTCTGCTTCTTGACTCGCGAAAATTACTTTTTGGCGAAGATCTAATGCTCTCAGGAGAAAAGCCTCGGGGGTTTCCTTTTGCTCTTGTGCGATGGTTACTAATTCTTGATAGAGCTGGGTCCCACTTTTTTCTTTATAATGGGAGCGAAGAATTTGCCTAAGGCGAGGCAAGGTTAGGCCCTTCAGTGTTTCAATGTAACTTCGCAGTTGAAGTCCCGGTTTCATAGCCTTAATAATGGCTTCGACAATTTCACTTTGAGAATAACCCTTTTCCACAGCGCTATCAATTTGACGGGATAGGGACACGAAACTTATTTGATCTGTTTTCCCCTGTTCGCCTATCTGACCGTGAATTTTCAATTCTCTTCGCAACAATGAGCTCATTTGTCTCGGGTCTGGTGCAAATTCATGCGTGGGAGGAGTTGGACAGTTCATTTCCTTTTGTTCAGGAGGAGAACCTCTGTGGAATCCCCCTAAAACCCGTGCAACCTCTTTTCTTTGTTCTTCTAAAATAGCTGAAAACTGCTTCTTCAATTCACTCAGTTCTCCCTCTTTTTCGGTTTCTTCTGGTCGTTCCCCCCCAATCTCATCGGTTTCTGGGGGTGTTTTGCCCCCCACATTCTCAGTTTCTCTTTGCGAAGGGACTTCCCCCTGTCTTAGAAAAGATAACCACGACGTCAAGTTCAGAATGTTTTCTTCCTCGCTTGACTTGTCAATTCCTTTGTCAACAAACTCACGAATTGCTTTAAACAATTTCCGCTTTATTTGATTCTCATACAATGATTTGTCTAGCCCTAATTCAATGCAAAACTCAACTAACTTGTTTTCCTCCAAGGTACACAATAATAACTCGAATGTTTCGTACAAATTCTCTGCCATCTTGGGGGAAAAGACGATACCAAACGAATAAATTACTGCGAGTCAAGCTTCACAGTCAAAGTCAAACTAGTTCAAGAGAGTATTCAAATATCACGCACAACTGCTGCCTAGGCCTGTTTACATCTAATTATCATTCCCTTCTCCCTCGAAATTTTACGTTGGGCGCCAAACTGTAACAGCCCTGCCCGGCGGTTGGGCTGTTCAGATAAAGAATATTCAAAATAACAACAAATTCTAACTCGCACAAATCATACCGATACAAACTTCATACATTTCTTTGATGCTTATATTTTTGTGTCCTGTCTATACTTGGTCTTTTGTCTCTCTGCGATTCTAATCTCTTCGCAAATGTCCAGGGGGTAACTTACCCTTAATACAACAATGAACATAATTCTAGACAGTCACACTTTCAGACGGTATCCATTACATTTATCCAATTTTTATCATCTTTCCTAAATTGTCAACCTTAGTTGGTTGCGTTCTTTCTGAAACACCCTATAGTATCAAATTTTAATGTAAGCTTTGTCCCATAAACTTTGCCTATAATATACCAAAAAAACGTGAATAGTTTAGATAATTTTTTGTTTCAGAGCTATTAATTAGAAAATTGAAAAAATGAGTCAAAAGAACTGTTACAATTCTTGCCTTAAAACTGCAAACCTCAATGGTTGCTTGGTAACTAACAATACAAAAGGCCTGGGATGTGTTTTATGCATTGCGGTTTCTATTAGCATGAACATTTATGTAATAAGTATAAAGTATTCCTAGCAATAGGTTTCGTGCTTTCGGGTGGCTGGCTAGAAAATTGTAAAAATCTTAAAGTTTATAATATACAGTTTCCATCGTATGTTTCCATAGCAAGCTCTTACCGTCTCGTTTTAATTTTAGGATAAAGAGCCAGTGAAAGATTACACAGAAGAGTGCAAGCCAATTGATGATGATGTCCTCAAAAATTTATGTCAAAAATTGGCTCAGTGGATCGTCACGGTTAGATTAGTACTTTTGTTCTTGTTAATTTGTTATCTTCTTTGTTAAGATATTCTTGTTTGTCGTATCAAACAAGAACGTCATGCAGCCTAGATGTGATCATTGATTACAGTAATTTTGAGCCTCCCTCACCCTCATGAATATCAAGAAAACTTTTATTTATAAGATATCTTTATTAAGGAATCCTAGCACGAGTTTATCTTGACTTACCTTAGCAGCTAAATTGCTAGGGTACGTCTTGTGAAAACGAAGACGAGACAGTCATCGCACATTCTTTGACTCGAACCTGCTCTCTGTTTCTATTTCTATTTTCTATTTTTACTTATTTAAGCACGGTAGCCCCGTCAGTCCATAAGGACTGCTTTTCAGGGGGCCGTGGCAAATACTTACAAATTAAAATGAAAAACTAAATAATTGGAAAATTAACATACAATACAAAAATATTACACAATTTTTTTAAGAATTATTATTTCGTCTTCTTTTGAAAGTGGCAAGGGAGGGTGCATATTTAACATCATTTTCAAGCTGATTCCAAAGTTTAGGTCCACGAAAAGATACAGCTTTTTGTCCATTGTTTGTTTTCCGTAGAGGTAATAAAAGATCAGTTTCAGTATTTCTCAGTTTCCTTGTATTTCGAGTAGAATTTTTGACGAACAATTTGGAAAGATATTCTGGTGCAAGACCATTCAACGATTTATACACGGTTGTAGCAGTTTTGCTTCTAATAATATCACTTATAGTCGGCCATTTTAATTTGTGTATTAATGGCGTAGCAGGTGAATCAAAATTGCTTCTTGTAACGATTCTAGCTGCTCGATTCTGCAACTTTTGAAGGTTCTGCAGTCTGGTCACCCCACAGTTCCCCCATACGGAACAGCAGTACCGAAAATGAGGTTCTACGATGCCCCGATACATCTTACTCAGGGTATTTTCAGGCAAAAATTTCCTGGAATATTCAGAAACCCTATTCCACGTGAAACCTTAGTACGGAGACTATTGANCGGTTGTAGCAGTTTTGCTTCTAATAATATCACTTATAGTCGGCCATTTTAATTTGTGTATTAATGGCGTAGCAGGTGAATCAAAATTGCTTCTTGTAACGATTCTAGCTGCTCGATTCTGCAACTTTTGAAGGTTCTGCAGTCTGGTCACCCCACAGTTCCCCCATACGGAACAGCAGTACCGAAAATGAGGTTCTACGATGCCCCGATACATCTTACTCAGGGTATTTTCAGGCAAAAATTTCCTGGAATATTTCAGAAACCCTATTCCACGTGAAACCTCAGTACGAAGACTATTGATATTAGTACGAAGACTGTTTGTAAGTTCGGTTTATTTTATTGTAACAAAGCTGTTTCTCGTCGGTAATTTAGTCCTTCAAACCGGTAGAAGAATCTGCAACATCAGAATATAGATGTAAGCAAACATTAAACAGTGAACTTGATCGTTTACGTTATTTCTTTGAAGTCCTTTTTTTTGTACTATCATGCGATATGGAGCGTGTCGACAAAAAAGTGCTCAAATTTCAGTGTGTAAATATTGATCAGAAATATGTTTTAGCCCTCAAGTGATTGCCTTCTAGAAGGACTGAAAAACGTGACCGCTTTTGCAAATCATCTCTTGAAAATGTGAACTTATTATTCATAGAATTGTTGATCATCTGCGTCAATACATTTTGAAGATAAATTCAATTCGATTCAATTCAAATTTTAGATAAGGGAGTTTAATTCTTACCGTTTATATTGCACCTCATTTCTATCAACAGCTTCCTTTCAAGCATGAATCGCTACTTGAAGACCAAAAATCGTCGAAACTAACAACAAAGGAGAAGAAAGAAGCAAAAAGAGGTAAAACAAATCAAATTTCAAACTCAAGAAGTAGAATGACAGTTAATCCCAATCGTGTCTTTTGATGTTTTTCGGATCCATTTTTTGTTAGAGGGTACAATTTGTGTCAATAATTTTCTACAAATGCCAATCGTGCAAGAAATTCACTTTTTTATGCATTTTATATACATAGCAATCAAGTGAAACACTCAACCCTCTATCCCCTCCAAGACAAGTTTTGTTGTAGAAAGATTGTCTATTCAGTCTTTGCAGAACTTCGCTGCCACCATCATCCTTGTCTCACCTGCACTGAACAGCATTCTTCTAAAGGGGAGGGGGGGTAGGGTGGGGTATTTGCAAAACCAGGTGAAATTAGCCAAACTTTCCAAAGACTTTGCCAAGTATAGTAGATGCTGTTAATATTTCGTACTTCGCTAAACTGTTACTGCCGTAGAATTTTTGGAGTGTTTCTTTGAAACAATTTGATGGTAAGAGAAAAAAGAGACGACCAAAATACGTGTAGCTGGTGTCACTATGGTGCAGGCATTGAGTATTGAGTAGAAAAGATCGATGTAACAAGTTAACAACCTCTGTGGAAATCACCTAGATAATTGGAGGGATTCTAACAATGCAAAATGCTAAAAGACGCTATACAAATCTTTACCTTGGGCTTGATGGGCTTTCTTCGTTAGATGTACTTTCAAGAGAACAAGCTGTCCTTTGAATTCCTTATTAGAGTGGGCAAAAATATGACGTAAATAATTGAGCTTGCCAAGATTAATGCTTCTTTTGAAAGGTCTTTCTTGATAATTTTATAAATGTTTTACTTGTGTATTTCATTGCAGGTTACGAAGAAGAAAAGAGAAAAAACGCAATTTTTACAACCAGGTATGCATGCCCAAAACATCCTTAGTCTCATTTTCAAGAGTGTCTGTTCCGTGTTTAGTCGATTAAAATAGACTTCCTGTCTCAAGAAAATACGATGCGCCTTTGTCTTTTTCTGCAGAATTAATTTCCGAGTATTAAAAATAGTTTCAATGTTATAGGAATAATGAAAGGTTCTTTTATTCAAAGGTACCAAACCATTCTGAGCAATGCCCAATCTTAATGCTAAATGAAGTGTTACGTTTTAACACCTTTTTTTGCTCATCATACTTGTTCAGCGTACTCTTTTTTTAATTTTCGATCCTATATCCATTATTTTCAGAGGACCATCGTCGTACATGCCAAGAGTACCTGCTCAATTTTACCCTGGTTTGCAGCTTCCGACTGGGAACCTTTTATCTGCAAGCAATCAAGGCCTTTTCTCACAAAATCTACTTGGGAATTCATCTGCCATGGGCATTCCGAATAATATCGCATTAGCGAATATACTAAGGCAGGCTGAAATGATACGAAATCAATCATCCAGCACTCAAGGGACCATTGCGAGTCTCCAAGGTAAGTTGTTTTGTTTTATGCTGTTGTTTCCTTAAAATCTACATTTTGTTTTCATTTTCAATACACTTTCTTTCGTTAAGACTGGTTTCTAATTCTCCGTTGACACTGCTCCGATTTTATTATAATGCGTTTTTGTAGAACAATAACGCATAACCTAGCTATACGTTCACTCAAAAATGCAGAGGAAGAACATCCGTGTTTGTCCGATCACATTGATCCGCGTGATTAAAAAACGGATGGAAATATATCCATTTTGGTGGGTTTGCGTTGATCTGTTTTTGTTAAGCTCGTTGCTGAAAATTTGCATCACGAGCTGTAGGAAACTCTGAATGAAAAATATGATTTACGTATATGATACAGCGAGCCTTGCTGGTTCCTTTTTGTTCCTGATATATCGAATGCCAGTTTTAATCCCCGTGCGTGGCAGATTGACGAGACCTAGAGTCATTATGCCATTTGAACGGAAACTCCTCCGATGGGCAGATTAGCGTCTGCTGGGTCAACCGTCGAGTGGCTACTAAATAACAGGATACCGCTGTGAAAACATCGCGGCTAATTTAATCTCAAAAACAGCAACTTATGACCACAACATTTTCCAAAGAGCAATCCAAACGTTTCCTACCGCTCATGGTTGCTGCGTTTTCGATACCTCCGTTTTGTGAATATCCCCTTTTGTTATCGTTTTCGACAACCTCCGTTTTTGTGCTGTTTGTGGGAGGATAATTGTGAACACTTTCACAGAAAGGGATGTTTTCTTTCCGCATTTGTTAAAAAACGGAGCAGTGTGAACATCGCCTTAGCTTATTTTCAGTACTACTTTCGTTGTGTGGCCCCCAATCCGGAGACTGCCAATGAGATGAATTTACGCTTGAGTTTTTTTAAATCATTTTTAGATTGATCTACGTCAATTGGTTTGTGCGAGGAAGTTGATTACGTTCGTGTTTTGAAGAATTGTGATATTCCTTGCTTATGAATAAAATTGTTTCACGCAATCTTTGTGGTTTGTAGTTTATGAAAGGAAATTTCATTAGAAATTCCACAGTAGTTTAGACTTTGATTTTGAGTACTTTCTGTAATATTCTTTAGGGATAATAAGATTGATCCCACCCAAAAAGTTTAGCCGAAGAGACTGTTTTTGGCTAGATCAAACCGCTAATATAAAACTTATAGATAGATTCTGACCTTTAATGTTCATACAGTTTCTAGAGCGCCTCTAGCCTACACCTTTAGCTTTTCGACAAAAGAGTCTGGAATGAACGATATTTCTATACATTGCGTAGGAGTCTGAGGAATTTTCTAATGTGCACAACAGTGATAGAAGCTATAATACCACTCAATCGAACATTGCGTTTAAGCATGTATAAAAATATAGAATTGCTAAAAAGCTCTATTTGCTAGAATTTCGCACAGCAAACTATTGGTCGAAATTTGTGTGACTGAATTTCCAGATTGTGAGGACACCATATAATTTGTTAAATTAATTTTTGCTGGTACATTAAGTCTACCGTTTGAGTTAAAAAAATCCCCGTTTGAAAGGCCACTGCTCCCTGGTTATCAAGATAATAATATTGGCAATTATATTGTTTAACAGTAGAAATGTTCTAATTAATTTTAAAATTTACCTCACCGAAGTCGGCCAATCCGTTCTGAAATTATAAGGGTTTTACTTGAGAAGGCCCTTCCAGAAACAATTAAAACAGGCCTAACATCACGATCAAATTTTCCTAATATTTCTGCCTTACAGCAATGACTTCGACATGTTTTAGCACGTTTTATCATTCTCCTGGGATGTGAGCAGCAAGATAAACTCCTGAACGACCTTAACGACTCCAACAACTGAGTCGCTGTGATAGAAGCAGTTTCTATTTTAAGCGACTCGAACAACCCACTGTTCTTTCAGCCTCCCACATTCAGTCCTCTAGGTCTTTTGAGTCATTAGTTTCCGTCGTCTCTAACAACCCCTGCGACTGCAACAACCTAATATGAAATAGGCTTAAAAACCATTTCTGTTATGAAACTTCAAGTAGCAACTCAGTTTGTTCACCCAAACATGTTTCTTCGATACAATGTATATGCTTTCTTTCCATTCTGTAGAGACTGCAAACATACAAAACAGACTCATAAACGTATTTGGTGGTCATGCTATAGCGCCAAGGATTTTGCCATTATCATCTCAAGGAGTAATTTCTTCAAGCAATACATTTAACAGCCAGCCCAATGCATCAAATGCTGCATCGAGAGTAGAAGGGACTCCTGCGATGTCAATCCTAGAATCAACCCATGCTCCTGCAGCAAGTGTCCCTGCTGGAAATATACAGGAGTCTCGCCAAGCCAATTTACAGAGCCTGCTTTCCTTAGCTAGGTCAGGACTCATACTGTCAACGCAGGCTGGAAACTTGCAACATGACAGGCAGAATATTACACATGCAGCAAGTGGACAAAGTGGTAACATTTCTTCGGCAAACTTTGATACTCGGCTTGTTAATAGCATTAGTAGTTATACTGCAAGTAGCGCAACTCAAAACTCAGCAAGGACTTGTGAAGTTATCTGTATTGACTCAGATGATAACGAGGAAGAGGATGTGAGTACTGTCGTAACAGAGGGTAGTGCTCTGTGATATGTACAGGTAATGCAGTCATTACTACCCGGTCGCCGAAGGAAGCATCGCTACGAGAAGGGTGGACTGGGGAAAAATGGGTCAGAGCCGAGCAAAATGGGTCATTTGATTTTTTGCTTGTAGAATGGACGCTCACTCAGTGTTCTTGGTTGTAAACTTGCAGCTTTTACGATTAATAAGATTGTTTTTGTTCATGTTATGAAAATCATTGTCTACAACTAAAGCACAATGAGTTATTAATTAATGACCAAATTTGCCCCCACCCTACCCTGCCCAGGCCCCGTTTACACTATGCCGGGTAGCGATCGTTGAGTCACCATTGAAATTTGTCGTCACCTTCTTTAGTCAACGTGTTGCAACATGTAGCAACTGCTAGATACAAAATGATTTGGAAGAACAAAAATGCGAGAAGGCGCTAATGTCTGTCGTTTATGCCAGTAATAGTTGATCTAAGACCATTCTAGGCAAGCCATTTATTATAGGTCGCAAAACCGGACCTGCAATATATGGCAAGTTTTTGCACCAGGCTGTGAAGTCTAACTGAGAAATATAGCATGAATCATTCTTTTGAAGAGATTTAGAGGTTCCCCTAAGCATATCGTTGAAGTGAAACAGGTTCAGCAGGGCTTGATTGCAGAAAGCAATGTACAGTCATGCTCCTATAATTTTCGGATTGGGAGCGAGTCACTTAATTGTTCAAGCTCTAGAGGTGTGAAAATAAGCATCTCAAAACTCTGCCTCCCTTTGCTATTAATCATGGTTTCTGTTGGGCGATTGATATTTTAATCGCTAATGCGTTGGCTCAGGGCGAGAATCGATCTGTAGGCGGGTCAACTCACCCATGTAATGCCCCCGTTACATAAGGTTTCAACTCCCTTTTTCCAGGAAATTTTAATTATTCGTGCATAAAATTGCTCGTTTTCAAAATAGTTTACCCATCACATATCAATATCACTATATTTATTTTGAGCTTCATCGTGACGAGACGTTGCTAGCCAATACGTTACTATCGTCCGTTAATCGTCGTAATGGTGATAATCACCTAGTGGAAAGTTGTTACTAGCCAATTGATACAGACGCCATGACGTCACAGCAGCGTTGACTAAAGAANTCAAATTGAGTCCATATTTACTAGAAAAAGGGACAAAAACTGCGAAGATAATTAGCACATGAAACAAAAGAATAATTTAAAGCTAATTGTGCTAAAAATAGATACTGAAAATTGCTACAAAGTATGCATTTTGAATCTATGATGTGTTTCCTACTATTTGCAACAATTTTGGAGAAAATCTGTTGAGTAATTAATTAAATACAATTTTTCTTGTCAAGAAGCTATAAATTTGTCAAATTTCCCTTGTTTTTTGGTTGCCTAGCAACGAATCACGTGCCTACTTAATTACCATTGTTATATTTGAAAAGCTAATTGTCCAAAGAACAATAGTTGTAAGACTCATTGTTATACCTCTTGTAGATTTGGAATAAAAGAGGGGGGCGAAAAACGCCCCCCCCAGTCGAAACTAACCAAAAAATCGCCCAGTACGAATAGGGTTAAGTTTTTGAATAATTTTAACAGCTTCCAACCCTTTTAAATTTATTTATTGCGATAAATAAACGAGACAGTCTCGAAATCCCAGTACGACGCTATACTTTGTAATGGGTTCATTTACCCAAAGTCTGATTTTCGAGCGCGAATCGATCAAGTCACGTGACATGTCGTCTGTATGAATACGTTACTATCGTCCGTTAATCGTCGTAATGGTGTTAATCACCTAGTGGGAAGTCGTTACTAGCCAATACGTTACTATCGTCGTGTTAATCGTCGTAATGGTGATAATCAGCTATTGGAAAGTCGTTACTAACCAATACGTTACTATCGTCGTGATAATCAGCGTAATAGTGATAATCACCTACAATCCCGGACAAAACTCGTTGAGACAAATGCGTTTCGTGTCGAAAGATACCTTCCCTGCATGCAAACTACTACATTGCACTGCCAAAGACCCCCCTCCCCCCATTGCAATGTTGATTTGATTGAAGAACACATAGTTGTGAACTCATCTATGACATTTCCATCATCTTCCAACATTGCAAGGGGGGCGGGGGGGGGGGTCTTAACTCGGAATTTCACCCAAAAAGCAAAGTGTCTCATGAGTTTTGGCCGGGATTGTAGTTGAAAGTCGTTACTAGCCAATACGTTACTATCGTCATGTTAATCGTCGTAATGGCGATAATCACCTGATGGAAACCAATTCTTGCTTAGGATACAATAAAAGCCTTGGACGTATTTGAGACACATCATTGTAAAGTAATCTTTATCGTCGCTGTATTCCACAGTGGCATGATCAAGCAGCTTTATGTTATTTTTTGTATAAACTTGTGTGTGGATGATGTGACATTGTGCATGTTCATATGTATGCATATGAATGATATATCTTTGCATGTTTTTGGTGTTTTATCAGTGAAGTTTCATACCATGTAAGCTCCATTTATTTGGTAGTGGTCGTGACATTTTCTACAGGGTAGCCCAATAAAATCTATCATGTTTGTGTGACTGCTATGGAGGAGCTGTGATTTCTTTAGACGATTGAACTAAAGATAGCGTCAAAAATTTTGAAACCTTCTTTGAGGAAATCAGACAAGATCTAGAATTTCAAAATAGCTCAATGAAATCCTCCCTTTGAAGCAACGACACATTTTAAAAGATAAGGTTACAGTTTAGCTATTTAATGAATCTTGTTTAGTAAAAATTTGACAAATAGAAGAATTGCTTCAAGACTTCTTCATTTTAGTCACACGAAAAAGACATAAAGCAAGTCTGGGCACATTGTTTTGCAGCTCCAATTTTTCGAGCAAGGGGACTTTTTGTGTGTCAGCCGGTGGCGTGATTAAATGTACCGTAATCTTTTGATCGCTAGGAGAATCTACTGAACTTCCACTAGGTGCTAAATATCGCGTGCGCTAAATTCCTATTGTTTTGCAACAAAAGACTCTGCTCTTTGATTGACGTTTCTTCGGAGTTAGCCAATCAACTCAGTTGAAAATGTAGCGCGCGCGACTTTTTGGACCTTGTGAAAATCCTACTTTACGTTCATTGAAATAGGTTTGTAAAAATGAGTCAAGAATTCGCCATCACGAGATATCATGCTTCAAGTACTTGACAGCCTACCACAGCACGAAGCAAGAGAGAATTATTAAACAACAGGTTCAGGTTTCCCGCATCCCAGTTGGATCCCCAAGAACAGATTTCGCACCTTTAGCGCCTTAAGTGTTTTGTTTAATCTATTCTCGAGGCCCTAAAACCGTTATTTTGTGATTTCAGAGTCCTGAAATACAATAACGCTTCACGTATAGCAGGTATTAATACCAACATTTATCCTTGCATAGAACAAGGGAGAACTAGTCCCATAATGGGTATGCATTCCAAGAGCTTCGATAAAAGTCATAGTGTAATGTAGCGCTTTGCTGAAAAAAAATGTTCGGTTGATCAAAAATAAATCCTGTAGTGTACATAAGGTTTTAGTTTCACGAAATTCTCCCTTTCTATACCACAAAGGTCTTGGTTTTATTGGTGTTAAGATGAGGCCTAGTCAGCTTAGCCTCTGTTGACAGTTTCAAATCACTCGTTGAAGTTTGGTTCTCACTTGAGTTAAAATGCGTGAGAAATGCAATTACAATGCGACGGAAAAAGCGTCGAAGTAATGTTTGCATCGATTCAATTTTGTACCAGGTGAGTCAGAAAAAACGTGGGGCGTTTAGCAAGCAATATTCTGGTGAAAAACAAGTAAAATCGGGAGTGTTGAAGTTTTATATTGCAGAAGAAAGGTTTAATTAGTTGTAGAAATTTAGTTTGTTAAAATCGGACATTTCTTTCCTTATTTATTTGCGAGTTTGTGATATAGCCATTTTGGTGAAAAGTATCGCTAGTAAAAGAACTTTCAGCTTGCTAAAAATGACAATTTAATGACTGGTCCCCAAGCGATACAACATAAGTAACATGAGTTTTTTCTTTTCTGCTCTAACACAATGCATGCGTTGTTTCATTTTTTGATAGAGAAACAGTATGTTTGTCATGGTTTAGAAGGTCGCGCGTGCATGAGTATGAATCTAATTGAAGGCCTATTTTAGCAATCTTGCGAAACACCATTCCACTAAAATTGCTCGTAAATCTGGAAGGGAATGACCGATTTCGACCAAAAAAATGTTCATATCTAAGTTATCTTTTCTTCTACGCATTGAACTTTAAAGAAACTAATTTGCAATTAAACTGCATCAATATAAATTGGCAAACACCCCACGTGTTTCCTGACTCACCCGGTAGGTGTTTTTGAAGATGTCGTAAAGCATTTGGCTGGAATGAAACAGTTTGATTTTATTTGAAAGCGAGAATTAGCTAAAAATTCGGCGTCAAATATAATAAAAACCCGCATAAGAAAACCTGTGATTTTCTGTAACAGGCTGCAATTGTTCATATACATTTATATAAATGTTCTCATATATAAGGTGCTTAATTGGCTAAAAATCAGTCTAGAGGTTCTTAATCCGCAGTTTCTATTATGCTGGTTTTTACTGTATCCTAAGCATCTCCATAAGCTTGGTTCACAGTAAACGGGTGAGTCATAAAAGACAATCCCCGTTAGAATGACTGCGGTTCCTTGGATATCAAACCAATAATATTGGCAAATATCTTATTTGATTGCGGATATGTTGAATTAAATTTAAAGATTCACCCGACTGAAGTCAGTCACTCAGTTCTGTTGTTATGAAGGGGTTTCTCGAGAAAGCCCCTTCAAAAACACCTTCGAAACAGGCATAAAATCTCGATCAAATTTTTCGTAATATTTCTGCCTTACAGCAATGACTTGAACACGCTTTAGCACTTGCTGCTCCTTTGGGAGGTTGAACGTTTCATCCTTAGTAGCACAACAAATTTATTCCGGGAGATTGCATCCTCCAAAAGTAGGTCGTGCTGATGTATATAATTATCATTCCTGTGAGACAGGAAGGCCGATATAATTTTATCATCATTTTCAGCGGTTTTTTTTAAAGTTATTTTGCAGCGGCCTTTTCGAGAAAATTCCTTTTATTGCATAAGGGAGTGACTAATTTAAGCCAGGTAATGTTTTTAAAGACAAATGACGGAGATATAAGGCGACTTAAATCAGGGGACTGGGCAATCCAAAAATAGCCTATTGTATTCTATTGTATTTGATGACCTCGAGAGATTATCGAATGTACTGGACAATGAAGGCACTCAGACATCTTTTGTTCTATTTTTAAACAAGGCGCTATATATCCGTCATTTGTCTTTAATTAATTGAACATGTCCGCTATTAAAGACAAATGACGGAGATATAAGGCGACTTAAATCAGAGGCCTGGGCAATCCAAATATAGCCTATTGTATTCCATTGTATTTGATGACCTCGAGAGATTATCCAATGTACTGGACAATTAAGGCACTCAGACATCTTTTGTTCTATTTTTAAACAAGGCGCTATATATCCGTCATTTGTCTTTAAACAGGACTTTTGCCGATATTATTGCGTTCTTTGATTTAAAGTGAATGACCTGAGCTATAAGGCGCCAGTCTATAAATAGGACAAAGACAAACCAAAACATGTCATTGTGTTCTTTGGCTTTGCTTTCTTTCCCCACGCCTTGAATGATCAAATACAATAGGCTATTTATAAACCTATGAGATCTCATCTTTTAACTCAGGTCATTCACTTTAATATCCAGTGAACAGTAGCCTTTCAAACGGGGATCTTTTCCTTACCCCTGTAGAGTAAAAACGCTTGGTGAGTTATCGCTTCCAAACGGAATAAAAATATTTTGATTCAGTCT
>REGM01000037.1:574427-595831 GCA_004194415.1 Aurelia aurita
ACAGAGAGCTAATTAGGTGCTAATTGATCTATAAATAGATGCTTAAAATTGCTTCAAGGTATAAATTTGATTCTACTATCTGTTTTCTATCATTTAAGACCATTTGCATTCAAATCGGTTGAGTAATTATTTAAATAGAATTTTTCTTGTGAAGAAGCTAAATCGGCCAATTTTCCATTGTTTTTTGTCGCCTAGCAACGAATCACGCGACTAATTAATTACCATTGTTATATTTAAAAATCCCATTGTCCAAAGAACAATTGAGGTAAGTCTCATTGTTATATCATGTGTATTCTCAGAGAAAAAGAGGGGGGGGGCGAAAAACGCCCCCCCATGCCAAAATGTCATAAAAATACCCCATGTGAAATAGGGTTAAAATGAATAAAGTTTACTTCGGAGCTCCCTTGATGATAAGCGTCACGTAAATTATACTTTGTGAAACGCATTTGTTGTGCAGTTTTAAATTTTTCTCCTCCTGGTTCAAATTATTGTTGACTTATTCGCTGTACTGTAAGAATTTGCTTAGGCCAAAACACCAAAGCTCTGGTTTGGAGGTGGAGGCAAATTTGTCCTTTGAAGATTAATATATCTACTCTCAAATAACCAATGTAGACAAAATAGGTATCTATGTTCAAGTTAACTATCGAGTAATGTTTTAAAAATGATTTCGGATTGATTCATGCTAAATTCTGATCGTTACGGTTGACCAAATCTGTATACTTTTTTTGGGACACCCGGTACATAAACTGTATTGTTTTATACCTTGATATTAAGGTTTTTTATCCAATTGTATCTATTTTGAAATATATGAATGATTCTTATTGTTCATAGCCTGTAGCATTTACAGTCTTGGCAAAGAGACCATCTTTTAGTCCGTTGTTAGCATAACAAAATCCAGCCTATTTTATTCTCTTGGAGTTGTTTCAAGTCAATTTCCATATAGATTTTTCTCTATGTTGTTTTTTAAATGCTGCGCCATTTTGGTTGTGACGTCATAATGAAGTTTATAGAAATTCTTTGAAATTATAGTAGTTCTGCCTACAAATGAGTTGACCCAAAAAATATTACCCAGCTGGAATTGACATCAATCCATGCAGAATTCATGTATCTGATTTCTTTACAAATTATCCGAAATCAGCGAAAAATGGCTTTGGAGAAACAAGTTAGAGGGGTGCTTTCAGTCTGTATTAGTGGCAATAAGTTTAAAGCCACCCTTGGGAAAATGTACTTTTGTTTCCTTAGCGCATTTACTGAAAAAAATTCATGAAAAAATTAAGAAATTCCCCTGATCCCACCCAGCACTTCATACTTACCTATTTAGTCTTCATACATTTATCTTTAAATATCACACTGTATTTTTGTAATGTTATATGCTGTATTTAATTTCAAATTTATTTTTCTTAATTAGATAGGTGGGTATGTATAGTTATTGTATTAGATGAATTTTGAAAATGAATGAACTGAACTGAATTCAATGCCTGTGATGTTCGATAATTTGAAAAATAAAATCAGTTGAAAATTAATTTCGACTAACTATGCGATTTGCTGCTTCATACTAAAAGTCGAGGGTTGGTCTTCCCTAAAGCCGTCTTTTCGTGGATTTTCGATATAAACTACTGTATAAGTACTGCATGGACTGACATAAATTCCAGTTGGGTAACATTTTTCTTGGTCAACACACGCTTGTCTGCAGGATTACTATAATTTCCAAGCATTTATACAAACTTCATTGTGATTCCATAGCAAAATGGCGCAAAAATTCAAAAAAGCAACATCAAAATTCGAAAGCTATGGAAAAGTGACCTGAAACAACTGAATAAATAAGCTAATAAGTAAATAAATAAGTAAGTAAGTAAATAAATAAGTAAATAATTAAGTAAATAAATAAGTAAATAAAAAAATAAATAAGTGAATAAGTACTGTAAATAAATAAGTAAATAGGTAAGTAAATAAGTAAATTAATAAAAAAGAAAATAAGTAAGTAAATAAATAAGTAAATAAGTAAGTAAGTATATAAATAAGTAAATAAATAAGTAAATAGGTAAGTAAATAAGTAAATTAATAAAAAAGAAAATAAATAAAGTGAATAAATAAGTGAATAAATAAATGAATAAGTAAGTAAATAAAAAAATAAATAAGTGAATAAGTACTGTAAATAAATAAGTAAATAGGTAAGTAAATAAGTAAATTAATAAAAAAGAAAATAAGTAAGTAAATAAATAAGTAAATAAGTAATTAAGTATATAAATAACTAAATAAATAAGTAAATAGGTAAGTAAATAAGTAAATTAATAAAAAAGAAAATAAATAAGTAAATAAATAAGTAAATAAATAAGTAAGTGAATAAGTACTGTAAATAAATAAATAATTAAATAGGTAAGTAAATAAGTAAATTAATAAATAAGCAAATAAATAAAGTGAATAAATAAGTGAATAAATAAATGAATAAATGGGCAGAGCAATAGTATTGGAACTCTTTGTGCCAAAAATGCTACCGACTAAAAGGTGGTCTTAGACTTTTGGCCAGGACCGTAGATCAAGGTCATATTTTTTACCTTGGTAAGATAAACTGTTGAATACCATTCCAAAGGGAAATAAAATGTGTTATGGTATACCTTCATATTGAGGCTTATTGTCTAATTGTATCTAAATGTGTTGGGGTTGTTTTGGATTTCTTTAAATATATCAAGGTATCTCCAAAGGAAATTGTTAATGTTTGTACGACAAGCAGATCTTTCAACTGTAAATTTCCCTCTTTCTGAAATACTTAAATTGCTCCCTCGTCAAAATGTACCACAGCAGACCATTCAATCAAAAGGCCCTAAAGGCATAGTCTTTCAGATCTGTTAATTAGAAGTGAGGTCATAATAGGATAAATTTGCGGCATAAGAGCATCCTCATCTTTCAGTATGTTTGCCATTTCTTTATACAAGTTGGTGGAAAGCATTTTTGCAGCAGTTCGTGTTCAACTCTGTTCGGCCACCGTAATTCAGTTTGTGTTGAAGCGCAACAGAAAGCAACGAAGTGCCCCAATTGTACATTGAAATTATCAGATCCCCGTCTAACATGATTTCTCTCACAATCTACGTCATTAAAGACTCGAAAGGCTCTTGGTCTGCCAGCATTCTTTGCAGCCGTATTTGTAAAGGTGGCCTAATTTCTTGATGCATGAAAATCAACGAAAAACAAAACAAACCTTCATGATGCATGCCGGTTGACAAAAGCCTTCGATTGCTTTACCGATGTTCCTTCTCTCAAGAAACCTTGCAAGGGAGACCACTTCATAGACAACTTTCCCAATCTAGGATGACAATGGATTATTCCAAGATTTGATAATCATTTTTGCGATCACTTGCACTATGAACTATGATTGAAAAAAGAAATGCCAGAAAGTAAATGCAGAGAGATAGCGATCAAGCCTAAGAATGAAACAAAAGGAGGCCACGTGCCACTTATTTTCGTACTGTTTTCATTTACCAAGAACATCAAATAAAATTGGCTATATTTACATTAGTCCCTCCAGCTAATCTGCTATGAACTCCGTTGATTTACTGTAAAGTGCACGACCTGTGAGCTATGTGGCGTGGTCTAGAAAAAACTGAAACACGATACTGGTTCTTTGGCTTGGTTTGTTTGTGCACACGTCGATTTTATCAAATACAATAGGCTCTTCTTAGACCCATGAGATCTCATCTTTTATATCAGGTCATTCATTTTAAGTTATCATTTGTAACAGCCCCGTGGCCGCCATTTACCACATTTGTTTCCACCATTTACCAGAAAATCTTACCAGAAAGAAAGACCTTTCTCTTTACGGGGTCATAGTAAAAGCCAAATGCACTAAATTTAATCCCCGCATTACGTTACTTTCTTTACGTGGAGGTGACCCTAATTACGTAGATTTGCGGGGCATGCCCTATCTGGACCGGGCGATTGACAACATCATGAGGGCCACTGGCCCTGGGCCAGGGAGGGCTGACCTACCCCCTCGGTAAATCAAATTTAGGAAGAGATAAAAGCGGAAAGATTGGCTGTCTTATGCAATTTTATATGGAGAATCCAAATATGTAATTTATTTTACACAAATTGTTGTACCTTTGATGATGTCTTTGTTTTCCTTCGTATTTAGGCCAGAAATAGCGAAAATTAGTACTTGCACATAGTTGTCTCTAATTAAAAAAAAAGATAACATACATGTTCCTACTGTATTTTGCAGAAGAAGGATCAAATTTGCATAGAAACATGATTTTATGCTCAAATTATGAATTTCGTAAACTTATTACCTAAATGAACAACAATTGCCTAATTTCATTATCACAACGACGTAATCAGTAATGTCATGCCTTGAAATAAAAAACAGGTTTTTTTTTTACATTCTCTTATTGACGGCTAGTTGTAGTAAAAATTTGGTTCCATTATCTTACTTCTGTCAACATTTACCTTAGTATGAAGTTATAAGGGTTTGACGGTGGAAACACAAAATTTCAGAACTACCATCTGCGAAGATAGCTATATTTTCAAAACGAAATGAGATATCTTGATGAAATTTGCGTAAGTTGAAGATGCTAAATATATATTTAGGAAGTGTCACAAAAGCTCAGGATTTAACCGAAAAAGTATAATGGGAAAAATTGGGAGAGGGGGCTGGATCAGCCCCTTGTCCAAATAGGGCTAGATATATATATATATAAGCATGTTTTTGGTACTGTGGAAATAGGCTTGAGGGCAGTGGAACATGTGTGAGCATTGGCGACCTCTAGACCCATCTCTTTATGACATCAACTTAAAAGCCAAACACTATATTTTATCGCCATATGACGTTACTTTCGTTCCGTAGAAGTAACTGTTAACATGCTGTAAGAACCCTAATTGCGTAGTTTCGCGGTGTATAAGTAAAATTTCCCTGATATAAATATGCATAAACATATTGTTTAAACATGTCAAAAAAGGATTGAGGGTTTGAGAATGGGCAGAACGGCGGTATCGTCTGAATTATGACATAAAGTTGTCTCGTGTTGTGACGTGTTTTACGTGGCTTTGGGGATGATCTTTAGAGAAACATACATGCATCGTTTGAGCCCTATGGCAAATGTGGTCAAAGGTGGGTTGTTTCAAAATACCTTTCAACCCTTTAACTTCAATAAATTTTTTATCCATTTAAGATATGATCTTAATTGGAGAAGGTCTTCGACTTTTTTGATGAACATTACAGACGGTATATGCAGCTTGGATTATAGTTTATTTTCAGAAATATCTTCCTTTGTGCATTAGAAAACCACTGACCACGGACCATAAAAGAATTTTGAAAACAAACGAAAAACCGTGGAAAAGAACAGCCTGATGAACGAAGCATTGACTGTTTTGTAATTTTGTCTTATAAGTTGTTTTATATGATGGATCTAGCAGCGGGAATACCTTGGCATTTTTTGCTACTTTTGGTAAGCTATCTGGCACTCGCTCATGCACTGCCAATGCCACAGAAAGGCACACATGAGCATGAACATAAAGACCATCACAAGGACAAAGCAAATCATACAAGCATCGACAAAGCAAAACATGAGAAAGCCAAAGAAACACTGACGAAAGCTGCAGTGAGTATAAAGTTTGAATAATAAACAATATTCATTTAGATAAGGTCCATTTTCATTTGAAACATTATTTAAGCTTGGGCCTTGGAACGAAATTTTGCACAGAATGGAGGCAGGTACCTTTATGAATAATACGGGAAGACTTTGTTGACTGTGAGGTGCATGATCCTTCAATTACGTAGATCTGAGCGATTGTGTTGCTATTTTAGCTGTGAAAGGTCATCCAGGAACCAGCCTTTTAACACCTTTAATCGAGTCCCAGCACAGTTAAATTCTAGTTAGGTTTGCAGCAGGGTGGAGGCAGGGTGGAGCGAGGCACTTTGCACCGTTGTTTCGAACATAGTTTTCTTAGAACTTTAAGTTGTCATTCAGGTAATCGGACTACCTCAAATGTAATTACCATGCCTTTGTGGGACAAATTACGTTGAAAGATGATGATTATTGGCACGAAAACACGATGTAATTTGAAACGAGAGAAACGGATAAGATATCTTTCTCGATGATTGACCTTTCCCCTCTTCGAATAAAAACTATCGTACGTAGCTCAGGCAAGTTTGCAAATGTGAGTTTCCCAGGGCAACATCTCCGACGAGATTTACCAAGGCATAGGAAAGAGTCCCAAGCTGTAATTTTCCTAGTGCTATACTCTACGTCAACCTTAAACAAAGAAGTTATCATTGATATTATCATTATTATTATCATTATTGATATTATCATTATTATTATCATTATTGATATTATCATAGGCAGCTAAATTTAATGTTTTTAGTTCCTCAAGTCTTTCATGTTCTTTTTTCCTCATTTTCTTCCGTAAAAACATCTCACTATCTCACAATTTTGACTCGTAATCCACTTTTGCGACTGCTCCAGTATTATTATTATTATTATTATTATTGTTGTTGTTATTGTTATTATTATTATTATTATCATTATCATCATCATCATCATCATCGTCATCATCATCATCATCATCATCATCATCATCATCATCATCATCATCATCATCATCATCATCATCATCATCATCACCATCATCATCATTGTTATTATTATTCATGATATTATCTTTATTTACTACGAAGAAATACATCTTGCCTATAAAAAACTGCGTTCCCTTGATGTTCTCATTTCATCTTTTTCATATAATAAAAACTTTACAAAACTGATGCTTTAGGCATGGGCGGTAGGAGACGCGTGGATTGCTTGTTGAAAAATATTGTGGTCATAGGTTGGGGTTATTAAGATTAAATTAGCCGCGATGGTTTTGATGCGGCTTCATGTTNGCTTGTTGAAAAATATTGTGGTCATAGGTTGGGGTTATTAAGATTAAATTAGCCGCGATGTTTTGAGCGGCTTCCTGTTATTTTGTAGCCACTTGCATTTGACCCGGCAGACGCTAATCTGCCCATCGATGGGCAGATTAGCGTCTGCCGGGTCAAATGCAAGTGGCTACAAAATAACAGGAAGCCGCTCCAAAACATCGCGGCTAGTTTAATTTTAATAACCCCAACCTATGACCACAATATTTTTCAACAAGCAATCCACGCGTCTCCTACCGCCCATGCTTTAGGCACGGAAAGTACTTCTTTTATATTGACATTTGTAACCTGGTTCACATTTGATCGTTGCAGTCGGTGGAGTTGCTTGGGTCGTTACAATCGTTGTGAACGAGAGCTTTGTCTTATAGCATTAGTTGGTTATATTTAGTTTTCTTGTTATTTCCATGGCAGGGAAGAGTCATTTAGTGGAGCTTCACGTTAATGGAGGTTTCGCAGTAAGTGTAACTCTTTCCATAGACATAGGAGCCGGAGGGCACAGGGGGCACCATCCCCCCAAGTGTTTCGAAAGTGCCCTATTTCAACTTAAAAGTGACCTTTTAATCAGAAAATGTGGCCCTACTGAGAGCTGTGCCCCTGCAAGTGAGAACTGCTTCGCACGTCCCTGACTCTAGCCTAAATGTCACCTCGTTAAAGGGAATATGCAATGGTGAATAGGTCTGTCTATAAATAGAACACAAACACTCTAGGTATGCAATGGTCATGGCGCATGGCAACCTTTGATTTTAATGAGATATTTTTAGATTTTTGTCATGAGACACTTCAACTTGGTCTAAGAAATAAACTGGGATCAAAATTGTAACTTTCCATCATAAATCTTATGGGGCCGGGGCCGGGGCCGGGGCCGGGGCTGGGGCCGGGGCCGGGGCCGAGGCCGAGGCCGAGGGGTAAGGGTCGGTGATTGCTAATAGCCCCTAAAGTGCGGTACGTAAAGAGAGAAAATTCAAAGAGAATGTATTCCGGTGGTATCCAAATGCAAACTAACTCATGAATAGGAATTCCTTCTCATCTCCTACGCTTCCCCGGTTCATTTTTCATTTTTTTTTTCATTTTAAAATTATTTATCCACGGTAGCCCCGTCAGTATAACTGATTTTCAGGGGGCCGTGCCAAAAAACTTTACAAATTAAAAATCTACAAGTAATACATAATAATGGTAAAAAGAAACTAATTACAATCAGAATATATACAATCAAAAACTAATTACGATAGTCCTTTATCTTGTTCTTAAAAGAAGATAAAGAGGGAGCTTGCTTGGCCTCGCGGCTAAGTTGATTCCAGATCTTCGCTCCACTAAAAGAAAACGCTTTCTGCCCATTGCTAGTTTTCATGAATGGTACTAGCAAGTCAGTATCGGCATTTCTTAGACTGATAATATTGCTATTTCTTAGACTGATCATTACTTTTGATATGCGGTTCCATTCAATCACAAGATCCTACCGCTGAGAGGCTTTTACAAACGGCCATTAGCAAACGATTTGGACAACTGTGCTCGTTCATTTGACCCAGATATTCAATGAGAGAAAGAACACAACTATTAATAGAATTGCTGATAGTATCGTATGATATGAGGTGAAATCTTTTGACCAACACAACGTTACTCTGATGCAACTGTATATCGCATTTTGAAATCAACAAATCAACAAAGTATGATCGAAAAGAATGATTTGCCTCGCGGCACCAGACATCAGATGAGCTAGCCTCCTTTCCAATCCACGTCACTAGGCAACAATTCTCTGCTTGTTTTTTTATTCAACTAAAAATTTTACAATAACGAAATATTTAAGGCGCTACATATGAACTACTTTACAACACTACAGGGTGTCCCAAAAAAGTATACAGATTTGGTCGACCCTAGCGATGAGAATTTAGCGCGAATCAATCCGAAAATATTTTTAAAACATACCTCAATAGTCAACTTAAACATAGATACCTCGTTTGTTGATCTTAGTGGTTTGAGAGTTGAAATATTAATCTTCAAAAGAAACATTTGCCTCGACCTCCAAACCAGAGTTTTGGCGTTTTGGCCTAAGCAAATTCTTGAACCACCGTGAATAAGTCAACAATAGACTTGAGAAAATTTTAAACAGGCGCAGAAAAATTAAAATTGCACAACAGATACGTTTTAAAAGTATAATTTACGTGACATTTATCATCACGGGAGCTCCTAAGCAAACTTTATTCATTTTAATATCAACAATTTATTTCATGAAAAGTTTACTTTGGAGCTCCCTTGATGATAAGGGTCACGTAAATTATATTTTGTAAAACGCATCTGTTGTGCAGTTTTAAATTTTTCTACTCTTGTTTCAAATGTTTTCAATGCTATTGTTGATTTAATCGCTGTGCTTCAAGAATTTGCTTAGGCCAAAGCGCCAAACCTCTGGTTTGGAGGTCGAGGCAAATTTTTCCTTTGAAGATTAATATTTCAACTCTCAAAGCACCACTGTCAACAAACAAGGTATCTATGTTAAAGTTGACTATCGAGGTATGTTTTAAAAACGATTTCGGATT
Organism: Aurelia aurita; assembly: GCA_004194415.1. Classification (NCBI taxonomy): domain Eukaryota; kingdom Metazoa; phylum Cnidaria; class Scyphozoa; order Semaeostomeae; family Ulmaridae; genus Aurelia; species Aurelia aurita. The sequence continues at coordinate 583,866 of REGM01000037.1, forward strand.
GATTCGTGCTAAATTTCATCGCTAAGGTCGACCAAATCTACATACTTTTTTTGGGACACCCGGTACAAGGATGATACCACAGGGAAAAAAGACCATGACTACCCCGAAGTAAAATTTGCTTGTTGCTGCTGACTAAAATATTGCACTGGCCAAATCTAATACTAAGCCAACACAAATTACGAAGTATACAGATCTTGAATGTCTAAGCAGCATATTCCAATCTAAGGTAGGTTTGATCCGCTTGATTCATTAATAAAATGCAGTGAGGTAAAATCGGTTCCCAAACCATCAATGAACGCATTGAAAGTTGAAGCATGTTTTTCGGATGGTCGAAAAAAATGAAATCAAGACGATTTTAGGATTTGAAGTAAACTACGGGGTGAGTCGAAGATGTTTAATGTTTGAAAGCCTGTAGCTCTCAAGCCTTTATCAGATCCCTATAAACTGATAATACCTTTGTAGCTAAGATATCAATTTACATAAGAACATTTTAGTTTATAAGAATAGGTCTTATCGTTCTAAAATTACAAGCAATTATGCAAAAGAGCTTTATCTCAAAATCTTCCAAAACAGGCCTAAAAACCTTGATCAAATTCGCTAGCAAGTAGCAATCCAGCCTCACCATAACAGAAAATAGACAAGAAAAGGCTGAATGACAGTCCCAAGTGTATACGATTATGCAGCAGCCTCTTGATATACCTAGTAAACGTCTGAGCGATGAGATAGACAGATAGATATAATTTGATTCTGATAGATGTGTCTAAATGAAGAACATTTATAAAATTTCTTGTAATATGAGAACGATACGATCGATTTTGACAAACTAAATTTTCTTATCTAAGTTGATTTGTTTTGTTGAGTTGATTTGCTACACAAGAATAGCTGAGTAAATGTTTGAGAACTACAGGCTTTCAAACGTCTAAACATTTTTTTGACTCACCCGATCTAGCTGGAGAGGGTTAATCCGGAAGGTACATTCACATATACGGGATACCATGGCTAGGTGAAACTCTTCGACACACCGACGCATCCCTCTTTTATAAAAAATGACTTCTATCTGCAGTTGCTTTTAGATACAGACAAAGTTACGGGTTTTTAGCGCAAAGTAATTGGATTACAGAAATAAATATCATCGCTAATCGAAACTGTGACCCCTTTCCATGACGCTTGTTCCAACTCCAACTCCATTCGATATAAAGGAGCCAAGCTTTGGAATGAAATCCCTGTTGAGTTAAGAAACTCTCACTCAAAAGCTTCATTCAAAACTAAGGTAAAGATCTACTATCTGTGCCATAATTACACCCAGTAATTAACACATTATTCTGTATACTGTGCTTAAAATATGTCATTCTGCACCAGTTTCAAATAACATCTAGATAAGTCAATTTATTTTAGATAGGGGGTGTTCCCTCCTCGATTAGCTTGCCTATTGAGGGAGCCCCTCCTTTAAGAAATTCCCCTGATCTCACTTAGCTCTTCATACTTACCTATTTAGTCTTCTTACATTTATCTTTAAGTATCACTCTGTATTTTTGTAATGTTATACTGTTGTATTTAATNTAATTAACACATTATTCTGTATACTGTGCTTAAAATATGTCATTCTGCACCAGTTTCAAATAACATCTAGATAAGTCAATTTATTTTAGATAGGGGGTGTTCCCTCCTCGATTAGCTTGCCTATTGAGGGAGCCCCTCCTTTAAGAAATTCCCCTGATCTCACTTAGCTCTTCATACTTACCTATTTAGTCTTCTTACATTTATCTTTAAGTATCACTCTGTATTTTTGTAATGTTATACTGTTGTATTTAATTTCAAATTTATTTTTCTTAATTAGATACAGTAGGTGGGTATGTAGAGTTAGTGTATTAGATGAATTTTGAAAATGAATGAACTGAACTGTACTGAGCTTGTGTGTTTTCAGGCTCGGTTCGAACCGCCACCTTTCTGAACTTAAAATTTAGAGGGTTACACCTCTGCACAATTACACAAATAAAAACTTCTTTCTGACGGGATTCTGACATATCTCCTCTCGGCAAGGTACTACAGTATATTCCTTTGTATTTATAATAATCATAATCTGAAAAACATATTCATTTATTTGGATAGAAATAATAGGATATTCAGCCTCACTATCCTAAATTTGTGAATGAGGCAGAAGCAATATGGAGTTTTTCGAATGTCAACAACAAAGCCGAGTGAAACTGTAATGCTAAAGCAATGGATAAACTTGTGAGTGAGAAGTTTAAATCTGGAGTTAACTCAATAGTTGTATTAAAGAAAATGTTACAGGCTTTGAAAGCATGAATTTGGAGAGCTTGTTTAAGCCATGATAGCAACTTTGTGATTAAAGAGCTTGCAAGTTGCGACAAATAACAGAAAAAGAGTTTTTTGTTCTGTCCCGCCAACTTGGGATGCAACTGAGAAAATAAAGAAAGCAACAAAGAAAGTTAAAATGAAACAAAACGAGTAAAAAGCGAGCACAATTCCTCATCATATTTTGTTTTAGTTTTGACACACTTCGCAGTACCAGCTAGTACCAAGTGACTCAGTTCTCTCCAGTTGCAGTATCAGCCCTCTCTCTCTCTCCAGTTTCAAAGTAATCTTGTTAGGGCTGGTTTCGCCCATTCTTATAATAATTTTGACCTCAGCAATCTAAATTTTACTTGTAATGTTAGGTCAGTTTAGATAGAACTAACTATATTTTTAGAAACCCTCAAATCCATCAACACAAGTCATCAAATATGTATATACGATCAACATTTCTCTCTCCCTCTGTCTTTGAAGAATTGTTCGTTATCTCGAGCCTTGAGGCCACCGTAGAAGGATTCCTATGCAACTATGTTCTATAAAATAGGAAACCCAAGATAATTGATTTTCGAGGTAGACTTTTCCCCTACCTCGATAATACACCATAACTAAATAATATTGTTATCTTATTCATAACGTTATCTTATTTCATTATCTTATTGAAAATCATACTGTAAATATAATGAAATCTATTCGAAAAATACTACCTCCATTTGAAGCTTTGATTTTTGGAATTTCTACAAGGTGTCCCAGAAAAAACGCTACAGACTTGAAAAATTCTAATGCAAACTGTTTCACACTCATTATCAAACAATTATTTTTATTCAAATCTGCAATAATTAGAATAAATTTTGATATACTGTATATTCCAGTATTTTAGTAACTTGGTTGTAGAGTTAAAAAATCGTTGTTGTGTGCTTGTCGGTGATGCTGTGAAATTGCAGATATTTCCATGCTTCTGACTTTCCATTATCTTTTGCTCAAATTCTGGAAGCTCTGGGTTTGCCCTAACAGCAAATTTGAAGTTTGCTAATTCTTAACCCTAGAACTAAGCTACTAAAAATACTAGAAAATGTATCAAAATTTAATCCAATCATTGCAGATTTAAATAAAAATAATTGTTTGATAATGAGTTTGAAACAATTTGCATTATAATTTTGCAAATCTGTAGCGTTTTTTTCTGGAGCACCCGGTATATAATTTACAACGCATAATTTTGCTCCCAAAAAGAATTTCCTGAAAATTGGTTTCACCGGGGTTTGACTAAAAATTAGCTTGGATTATTTCATTTGCTTTCCAACTACTAGAAAGGTAAACAAATAACTTGTAATATTGTATTGCTTTATAATGACATGAAACTGGCAAAATCTAGATATTCCCTGTAATCAATACAAGGGACCAAAAATAATGTTTTTTTGCCAAAACCTGTATCAGACTGAACAGCACATTTTGTGTAAATTTTAGCAATTCGAGGAAAATAATGTTTGGCTAATAACTAAGTTTTAAGAGAAACAAAATATTAAAATTATCAGCAAAATATCAAAAATTTAATTTGAGTCCCCATTGAGATGAAGTATTTAAAAAGTATTTAAATATACTTTTCCAATATGATTTTTCAAATAGTGGATACATTTTTCGATTCACTCAGTAGTTAATTGGCTGTTCTTTGCAACTCTATAATTCAAATACGCTTTTCTTCAAACAGTGTTTCCAACGTTATTAAAGCATATAAATCTTATTAGCAGAAACCAATGATTTTAATCTGTTTAAGACTTACAAAAATTGGTTTAGTAAGATAGGTCTAACACCCCCTTAAGAAGGTTTTTGGTTTATACTGCATGTCATCACTAGATTAGTTGTACTTACTGCACTGCCTAAGCGGTATGTCCTACTTTAACATAGGAGTATTAAAATAAGATGAGTGACCAAGGAAACTTTGAAATGAGGGGGTTTGTATCCACCCTGTGGCAAGCCACTTTTCGGCACTACCTGATCCCACAGACTAAGACTGCGTTCATACGATACCGTCACAACTTTAAAACGGCATAAAAATGTTACCGATAGGCTTCCCGTTCGCATGAAAGCGAGACATTTTTTGCCAGCACAATTTGAAAAAGGCAGAATTTGAAAACGGAACACTAACCAGCACAATTTGAAAACGGTATCGTGTGAACACTTGAAAACGATGAAAAAGGAACATTTTTCGACGCTTTCGGAACGAGGCTGATCAATTCTTTAGGCGTAGATACATTCCTGTGGCGTCAAATACTAGCCTCGTTATTGGAGAGATTGCAATGAGTTTATTACCGTCAATTTTTCTACCGTTTTCAAATTATGCCGGCTTCGTGTGAACATAGTCCAAGAGTCTAAGACTACGTTCGCACGATGCCTGCAGGTAGAATTGTCTACCTGACTGATTGATAACCCGCACAAGCTGCAAAATGATGCCGCACGAATAGACCATTCCGCAGTCGAATGGGAAGGTGCTGTTCGCGTTGCATCTCGGGATCGCATGAGAGTTTAGAAGTCGGATCACTGATCAGTGAAATTTGATTTCGAGCTCAAAACTCCCATGCGATCCCGAGATGCAACGCGAACAGCGTCTTTGCAATCGAGTGCTGAATGGTCTATTGTTACTAACAGCTCTTATGATGCACCATTTCTTCCTTTGATTCTAAAACTAGGGTGGGTAATTATAGGCCAAATGATTATCTTCGAAATAGCAAGTATGCTTTACAAGGCTCTCCATGGATATATGCTCCTGAATTGTCTTTCTTGACTGACGGGGCAACCGTGGTTAAAGAATTAAAAACGAAATTAAATGAACTGAATATATGCAGCTAATGTTAATTTGTCGGAAAATAATCACGGCCCCTCCGTAATACCGACACGGACCTTAGAATACTGCCATTTGCAACCTACAATGGGTAACGTAGCTTCTCATATCGAGGTGAAACTGTGTGGAATATACTAAGTACAGAAATGAAAAATGCCCCTTCACCAGCTACTTTCGAGAATTTTTTGAGACATTCTTTGAAAACCAATGTGTGTGAAAGTACTATTTGAACCTCCGCAACTTTCTTTTTTCTAACAAGAAGAGATTGTACATTAATTTCGTTATTCTTTGCTGTTGCATTGTACATTGATTAGCTTCGTTGTTAGACAGGGCGCATTGTATTTAAACATTATTAAATGTATTACCCTGCATAAATGTTTATAAATGAAATGAAGTGAAATCTACCTGCAGAATTCATTGCCATTTAAAAAAACAAACAAGCATAAGAATCCCTGATTGCAGCACGAAAATCTGTTTATCGAAGCCTGCATGCCACAAATGATCCTTGATGATGTCGTTTTGTTGATATTTTGCAAATCTGCCAACAACAATCTTCGACATTGGTCAATGAATCACTGCCAAGATGGGGTACACTTCCTTGCATGGAAGCATTTTAGCAAAGCTCTTATTGTTGATTTTTTGCCCAATCCAACCTTTCTGATGAATATATCGTGGGCATTTTCGAAGTGCCTTTGGCACGATTCGCCCAAGTTGTTTTTCACGTCTGAATAACTCGAGAACTGTCGAGAACAGTCAGCTTTAAGATGAGGGAAAGGGTGTTGCATGCTCCTCAGTTATGAGTCGGCAAAACATACGGGTCGATTGAAGAGTTTCTGCTGCCTCAATGCAGGTCGACTTCTAACTTAGAGCCTGTTGTGTGAAATGAAACAAACTGTTAACTAACATTTGCCTAAATCCCGGTACTGTGTTTCAGCCCCGCTCTGCCCATTTCATCGGACACCGATATGGACGCAGAGGATCGAATCTGAAGCATCCCCCGTGTTTCATATAAATTCCAGCATGAAACAATCAACATAAAAAAACTTCTGGCACAGATACAAATTGCTCAATATCTGCGGGACATTAATACAAATTTGATCGCTCGCCATAAAGCATGAAAAAGGCCGATGTCAAGTTTCCCTTGGTTTTCTATGCGCAGGGGGGATAATTGCGTGCCAAACGCACTTTTTCTTGTCTTTGTGCTCATTATCTGCGATAACATGCTGATCAATCACACTAATGAGCGTTTCTGACGGACGGACGGACGAACGGACTGACATCGAACTCGCTCCTTAGATTACAAAGTACTTTGTAATCAAAAATGATCTCTCGTTTACGCAACACTGACAGAATGTTTTAGTAAATACGTAAACAATAGCAGGTGACGTCAATATTTCATCAAAGTAGACAGTTAGGCACCAAACCCAGGAGGCCTGCACGGCAAATGGGCAAGGGGACAACCTGTGCACTCATGACAAGGGCACAACCTGTGCAAATATATTATGCTATTTTGTATATTAAACTGTATCGAATATGCTTGGCAAGCATTTATAGTATTTTGTCAACTGGTGCAGCATGCAAGTGAAACGATTGATATTTCGATAAATAAAGGAGTAATTTGAAGGAGTAATACAACTCTCGATTTCAAGCCTAAGTTATTGCAAAATTTCTACTGTTAATTTCAACTTGTTCTATCAAAATATTTTCTGAAGGACCTGTATTCAGAATTTTACTTTAAAGGGCATGTTCTACCTTCGTTAACTGAGAGCAAGAACTGCCCCCGTGCTACAGATTTCCTTCTCCTAAACGTGTTACATGTCTGCAAACAACAGTAAGCAAGTTCGATGGTTAACAAATTGCAGGTAAAAATCATAAACAAAAATGCGAATCTGAGACCCAATTCCATTCCAAACCCATTCTGAGACCCAATATTAAAACATTTCGAGACCGAAAGTACATTAAATTACAGGCTTTTTGACATATGAATTCAAGTTTAATTCTGATTAGTAAACGCTAGGCCAGATCAAAATCGAATTTAATCGACAAATTCAGCCTTTGAAAACCGGAATCAAAACATGGATAGGTCAAACAAATGTAACATCAACTGCATCTGTCTTACATCAACTGGAAATATGTTCACAAAATTTTCTCATTCTATTCAATATTTTAAATATGTTTGCATCGCAAAAATCATTGTACCCGATGTCCAAGAAAATTCCCCGGTTTAAAAATCACAAAAACTCGCTTAATATTGACTCTATCGTTCAATTTTCTTGTTTATCTGTTTTTTTCAATGATCCAAAGATATTTAGAAATGATTAACGTTTTGTTTTCGTTACTTAAAGAGCATCGAATAAAAAATTTAAAAACGTATTCCGAGCTATACGTACTCTTTCAGCAACATTGTGCAACTTGCCTAATTGCCAAAATGTTGAGATTTTCATTATTTTCCAAGTCTCCAAATCTTTGTGCGTTTCTTTCTAAAGTTTATGACCAAATTACTGTAGAAACTTAATATACACAAAGGAATTAATCTGGTAATCATCAGTGCTTATTTGCAGAATGCTTCAAAGCCAAGCAAACTTAAAAAGAGCTAACTTTACTACGTTTTAATCACAAGATCAGTTACACAAGGGAAGATGATTTTTCAAAAGGAGGTACTTTGTAGACATCTGGTATTAAAGTTTATCATCAAGCTGCGTTTCCCAACTGGTGTTGTGATTTCAATAGATGACAGCAAGGCTCAAATTAGATTGGCAGGGGCTACAAAGAATATGAAGGGGTTGCAAAACATGGAGCAAAATTAGTAAGCATGGGTGGGACCTTTTCTCCATACTCAAGAATAATTTCTTCTCTTTTATAATTGCAGAAATATTTGCTGAAATTTGGATACACGAACAGGGATTTTGGTGATGTAGAGGTGACTGCTAATAGTATTAAAGACATTGTCACACAGTTTCAATACTTCGCACATTTGCCACTTACAGGTTGGTTAACCATATTCTACATGGGTAAATCAATTACTACTTTCTCATGGGAGGGGGGGGGGGCAAAAAAGGCCCTCCCAGATTTTCTCACCAACCGAGATGTCTAAGGCAACGTAAATTGGTACACATAATTATCAAGAAATTGTGATTCTAAAAATAGCATTATATGCTAATTAGCCACGTGACCTATCGCTAGGCAACGCAAAAACAATGGAAATTTGCTGATTTTGGTAATTGTCCTAAAAACTTAAATTTTTCAGAGATAAATTGTCAATTAACAACTTTGAAGCTATCTATATGATGGATATTGATTGTTCTTGATAAAAACTGTCAACAATTATATTTTTTAATTCTATTGTTATAAAAACTGTCAATCAAAGTCATACATGATACCCCAGCAAATTTGCTGATGCCATATTGGCATTTTTGACCAGGTTTTAGTCATATAAACTAAACGAAATTTATCTTGAATTGTTAATTGATCAATTTCAATCATAAAATACTAATTATTTCATATTTTTATCATAAATATGACGTCATATGTAAGTATGACGTCATATATCTTAAATTTTGCTGATGTCAGCAAAACACAAATATTTATATATCAAATGAAAGTAGACTTTAAAGCAAATTGATTGGTACCAATTTCATTGAAATCAGATTTGCATGGGAAATTGTATGCACGTTCTAATGATTTTATTTGAGACTCTCTCCAAATATGGGCATGCCATAGTCACAGGACCAATTATACGACAATCACTTATTGTTTATTTGATACAATATTAAATTTTATTAAAAGTCAAAAGGTTCTAGTCTTTTATCACAAGTAGTTTAAGAGAAATTAGAGGAAGTTTGCTTGGGGGGGCCTTCCCCCCCCGGCCCATGTAAAAGAGGGTTAAAGCAAATGTACTTACCAATATCATTATGTTAGAATTATTATCAATGACATCATCTTCTACTTCCCTTCTTATTTACATACTTAAAGCAATTGTATTACCCAAATTAAAGCAAGTGTGCATGTTCAGAACGTTGTTGTAACAAGTGTACTCTTCTTTACTACCTTACTAGAAGCTTATGTATACTTAACTACATGAGAGTAAGGCAACAAATCTATTATATATAATTTTAGAAGTATCGTTAAAGATACCTTCTTACTTACCTTCTACTTTACTTACTTATAGTAATTGTAGTTACTTAAATAAAAGCATGGATAGGCTACCTAGCTATGATTACATAAGTAATGTTGATTTAAGAAGGGTTTTTAGGTATGTAAGAGAAAGGCAAGAAACCTAATATCATGTTAGAAAAATTGTTGAAAACTTCATCTTCTTACTTAAATTTTACCTTATCCACCTAAAGTAATTGTAGTTTATAAGATTAAGGCAAGGCTACCGAGCTATGATTAGACCAGGAAGGTCGTTGTAAGAAGGGGTTTTAGGTAAGAACGGGGTACCAACCTAATATTATGTTAAATAAATTGTTGAAGACTTCATCTTCTTACTTAAATTCTAACTTACTCACCTAAAATAATTGTAGTTTTTTTAATCAAAGCAAGGCTACCTATCTATGATTACACCAGGAAGGACATTTTAAGAAGGGGTTTTAGGTAAGAGCAAGGCTACCAACCTAACATTATGCTAGAAACATTGTTAAAGACTTGATCTTCTTACTTACCTTTTTACTTACTTACTTACTTACTTACTCACTTACTTACTGTCTTTCTTCCTTACTTAAAGTAATTGTAGTTTTAAAACTGTCATGTTCAATGCCAATTCCTTAATGATGCTCGCCTTAGAAGCACAGGAGAGCATAAAAAGAGGAAAACCATCCCATTTAGACCAGGCGGAGAAAGGGGATATCGTCCCCCGAAGGCGAAATTTATGAGACAAGGTGGATTTGACCAATCTTGGGGCGCTGATTTCGAAAATCGATGTTATACGGGCAAATTCGGGGGCTTTCAGCCTCGTTTTGATGTCGAAAGTCTCGTTTTCAACATATCGACCAATTTCTCCTTTTAATTGTCTTAGAACGTACCAACTGCTGTTTAGAATAACTAAAAATGATAAAAGAGAGAACCTGTGAATAACAAAATTGTTACTATAACCTTTTTGGCAACATTTGTCTCCTTCTTGCCTCATTTTTTCATGTTTAGATTCAACATTTGTAAGAAAATCAATCTCCTTTCATGTATTTAGGTCCACTTACCAGTGAAGGCAGTTCAGATCAGTTCAGAGAAGACTCACAATACGCGATAGTCCTATTTCAACTCCCTTTTGATCGTTGTTAGTTAAATAAAGGACCAGGCCTCGTTCTCAAGTGGCTGTAAAAGCTGCAAAGGGAATATTACGATCACAAATTGTCGATGTGGTATAGATTTGCAACTTTTTCTTAGGAATTTTGCAACTAAGTGTTGCAATTCTGGAATGGTTTCAAAAGTGAATCTGAAGTTTCAAATGATATTTCAATAATACATCCACCTTATAATCATAAGATAAAGAGAATTTATTGCTTAACGGTATTGCGTTTGCACGTATAGGAGCATACAGTTCAGCTAAAGTGTAGCTTTCTAAAGATATCATAAAAGTGTACACATCTCAGCGTCTGCTTCATCGATGTTGTCAGGTGTTGGCACCCTCGATGATATCTACTTCTTACCTCACTGCTATTGCAGCTGTAGCATCTAACAAAGCATCAGGGAATGAAATTCGCCATATTTGTCAAAGTTTTCGGCCTGAGGAAAGAAAATTTTACTCAGCGGGTAACATAAAAAACTGCACCTTGTTTGAAACTGCTAAAAGGGCCCTTCTTGGTACAATCGGATTCAAAGAAATCTTTCGTGTCAGTGACTTAATCAAATTGCCAAAAGGACGATCATGTGTTGCTCAGCAAGAGTATCAAAGTCGTTTGGTACAAATTCAGGTCATTTATTCCACATAAAAACTTCCAAAGTCATAACTGAGAATGGACGAAGATCAAGCAAAACATCTCCCTTGTTTTCATTGAATGTCAATGGCGTTGCATTTAGGATTTTCCCTCTCTTTCCTACTGTTGTCCGTTGTCGATAGGGCAAATAATTTGTGTCTGCTTACTCGTCATTACATACAAACATTTCAATACTGTGACTGGCGATTATATTTTCAGTCACGTTGGTGCTTTTTCCGAGGAGTCAATGTTTGCCATTTTACGGATCTCTTTCACTTTTGCTTGGTCCTCAAGCAGTATTTGGCAATGATGATTTTTCTAAGTATATTAAAAATGGTGGTTTTATTGGAGTGTGATGTTGAAAATGTTTAATTCGTAAATGCTTTTTTAGAATTAGTACTGTTTGCTATGGTTTCAGTAGACCACATTCATGTATTCGAGAAATGCGTCCTTCGTTTAAATGGCAGTCAAGGATGTTCATGCATCTGCTTGAGAAGAGGCCAATAAAACAATTAACCTGAGCCTTCTTTCGTCTTGAAGAATGAGGTTTGCAGTTGCTAAAAATGATGATTTAAAGTAAATCAACGAAGTTAAAAGTAGCTTAGCTAGGGGGACTGGAGCAATCTGAATATAACTTATTGTATTTGATATTTTCAATCGATGAAGACAATGGGAACATAAGTGCCCGTGTCCGTGTTTTGTTCCATGTTGGCATCACCCAGCTGGCATGCAACGTCAAATCGACGTCGAGATGTGGTCGAAAAAACGTAACGTTCTTAAATGACTAGATATCGACGTCGAATAAACGTCGATAATGAAAGTTGAAAAGACGTCGAGATATCAACGTTGAATCGATGTCTTGATTTGGTCGCGGTTTTGACGAACTTCATTATCAGATAAATGCAGCGACC
>REGM01000037.1:605851-630640 GCA_004194415.1 Aurelia aurita
AACTAAAAATAGATTTCATATTTGGGTTCATTCTCATGATGTACTATACACATGCCAAGTTTCCAGGCTCTAGCATATACAGAATAGAAATAAAACAGGGGGGGGCTGAATTAGCCCCCCCCCCCCTAGTCTTCCTGGAGCATCAAATACCCTAGGCTTGATAGGGTTAAATTGATTACTTGTTCTGAACTTTACCACAACTAGCTAGTCGCAACGGCCGACCAAAATATTTATGTCGTTATGTCGTCGTCAGGGAGCTTTTTACCAGCATGCTTTGCGCGGCCGCCATCTTTAGCGTTATTGTCTATTAAGAGATAAAGGCTGGTTATCTATGTCAAATTTTAACGGGTGTCCCAAAAAAGACTCCTTTGGGAAATCACCAAAATTTGATTACATGGCCGATCTTTGAATTTCTTTTTTTGACAAGTAGATCAAAGAGCAAATCATTTTCCCAGGTATAGCAGATCTTGTGATTGGTTTTGGAATTAGCAAAATTAGCTCTTTTTGGGCTGCCAGGTTTTGAAGCATACTGCAAAAGTGCTGATGGATGCCAGATTAAAGTCTGTCTCAAATAAGATGTCATGTGCAATAACGCAAAACTACTAATGCAAAAATTTCAATTTAAGTTATGCGACATCTAATTTAGGACAGACTGTAATTTTTTTGTGTATATCAAGCTTTTAGTTTTGTCAATTATGTCAGACAGAAAAGGAAAATAGATTTTGTATGTATCGTGTCCACAATAAATGTGCCTAATTGTGCCTAAGTGAATGAAGGTATTTCGTTACCTTAGTTCGCAGAAAAAAACTCTTATAACAGCACGTGTTTATGGAAAACAAGCACTGTCTGTTTCTCTCCCCTCTCGCTTATCGCACGTTTGCGGATTTGAACTTGATTATGAGACAAAAGTGGACCGCTACCACCCAAAATCTAACAGGGAGGAAGGGGGTTTGTGAAAAATTTAGGCCTAAGAGAGAGAGAGATTGGGTGCTAAAAGATCATGTGACAATCAACGACTTTTAAAACGTGTGATCTCTGCGACTGTTGCTTTACTTCATTTCATTAAAATCTTTCCTCTCCTGCTTCGCTGTCTGACTTTGCTTGTTGTCGTTTTTGTTATTGCCTAACTTTCAAACGGATACCGTGTTTTAAAGTTACGACAAGGCAGTGAATAACTTTATTCATTTAGGCACATATAGGTACAGTTATTGTGGATACGATTCACACAATTGTGTTCACATTAATTTCTAGCCGTTCCTATAAAAAGATCATTGTTTCCTTTATACAGGCGTTACCCTAGAATAATCAGCAGAGCTTGGGAAGGAATGCCTGCTCGAGTTACTGCTGCTTTTACTGACTTCAATAGAAAGCGATATGGCTATGATGGAGCAACAACATTCGTTGAAAAGGATCAATATCATATATTTGATGACGAGTAAGTAAAACATCTACAGTATAAAAAATGAGAACAAACATTATTAAAAATGAGAAAAAACGGTATTAAAACTTAGAATAGAAAGTATGAAGATGAAAATAGACAGTATCAAAATGAGAATAAACAGTATTGAAATTGAGATTAAACAGTATCAAAAACGAGAATAAGCAATATCAATAATGAGAATGTACAAAATATCAAAAATGATAATAAAAAATATTAAAACTTAGAATAGAAAGTATGAAGATGAAAATAGACAGTATCAAAATGAGAATAAACAGTATTGATATTGAAATTAAACAGTATCAAAAATGAGAATAAGCAATATCAATAATGAGAATGTACAAAATATCAAAAATGATAATAAAAAATATTAAAACTTAGAATAGACAGTATAAAGATGAAAATATACAGTATCAAAATGAGAATAAACAGTATTAAAATTGGGATTAAGCAGTATCAAAGATGAGAATACGCAATATCAAAAACAAGAATTAACAATATCACAAATGAGAATAAACAATATCAAAAACGTAAAAAACAAGATCATTGTTTCCTCTATACAGGCGTTACCTTAGAATAATCAGCAGATAATCATCGGAGAAAGAGCAAGCGAACACTTGTCAAAATATGAAAACAAAGATAAGAACTCGGTGTTCCACAAACACATGGTAGAGAAACATGATGCGGTGCCGCAAGAACTAGCTTTGGATTTACTTGCCAAATGTCCAGGTGATGCGATGCTCAGGCAAGTCACCGAAGCAGTTTTATAAACGAATTAAATCCAACAGTGAACACAGAATAAGAATGGGGGAATTCAAATAAGTTAATAGAACGCAGAAACGAATTCGAGCTAATTAATTTATCGAACTTGAGATCAAAGAACAGTCATAGAACGCAACATTCGGTAGATTCGAGCATTCTCGCTGAAGAGGCAGCCGGAGGGCTGCGAAAAATTTGAGAAAACAAAAAGAAAAATTGTGTAAGTGTGTTTAGAATAATGGTTTATAACAAGAAGGTATGAAATCACCAAAATATAACATAGCAAAAAACAAGATTAAACATGAGAATAGACAGTATCAAAATGAGAACAAGCAATATATAAAATGAGAATTAAAAATATCACCAATGAGAATAAACAATATCAAAATGAGAAAAACAAGACTATCATTGAGAATAAGCAGTATGAAAATGAAAATATGCAATATCATAAACGAGAATCAACAATATCAAAAATGAGAAAAACAAGATTAAAAATGAGAATAGACAGTATCAGAATGAGAATAAGCAAAATAACAAATGAGAACTAAAAATATCACCAATGAGAATAAACAATATCAAAAATGAGAATAAACAAAATTAAAAATGAGAAATAAAAATATCACGAATGAGAAGAATCAATATCATAAATGAGAAAAAACAAGACTAAAAATGAGAATAAACAATATAAAAAATGAGAATAAACAAAATTAAAAATGAGAATAGACAGTATCGAAATGAGAACAAGCTATATAAAAATGAAAATCAAAAATATCTCCAATGAGAATAAACGTAAGCAATATCAAAAATGAAAATTAACAGTATCAAAATGAGAATAAACAATGATAAAAATGAGAATAAAAATGTATAAAAATGAGAAGAACAAACAGTATAAGCAATGAGAATATACAAGATCAAAAATGAGAACATACAATATCAAAAATGAGAATATACAATATCAAAAATGAAAATAAACAATATCAAAAAATAAATTATCTCGTATTTTTGTCACTTTCCAAAAACGAAACTCGCACATAAGGACACCGTCCCTATATTCGGCTGTAAAGGTTTGGATCCAGTCAGTGGATCTATTACAGTCAAATGAAAAACCCATAAATATTGACATGGAAGCTTTACCTATTATTGGACATAAACTAAAGTGAGATGAAACTGCTATAGTCTTGGAAAAGTATATCCAGAATGTATGTGATTATTACGATTCTGACGCCCCATTCCCCCTTCTCCCTGATCAAAGGTCAGTAATTTATGTCCAAGATTGTAGCTTCCTGGTGGTTTTTGAAAATTAAGTAAAATCATGGAGAGGGGAGAATGGCAACTGTAGACTTTTTCGAATATTTCTTCCAAATTCGTGTTCTTTATTCTGAATGCAAATAATGTTTCAATTGTAGAAGTATTTATTTCTCAAATTATTTTTTTTTCGTATTCCATTAAAAAATTTACAAGACAAATTTACTAATTACTCTACCTACAAACTATTCTACAAACACTACAAGGATGATACTACCGGGAGCAATAGACTATGTCAACCTGGTGGCAATTACATAGAGAGATAAAACGAAGTACTGGGTGAATCAGAGGAAATGCACCACCCGACCGCCAAATCGCACCCAGAGAACCACCCAACCGATTCGAAAAGTTAGTAGACAATTCTGTCAATGTGTCAAAGAGGCTTTAACAAAATTAAGTCCAGGCCTAATCCAAGGACTGAAGTTGACAGAGGCGGATCCAGACCGGTGCAAAAGGGGCTCGAGCCCCGGTCAGATTTTCATAGATTAGTTCAAATCTATTATCAATTGTCTATTTGTTTATAGAATAATTTGTGACATCATTTTGCACCATTTATCCAAAACCAAAATGACTTCACGCATCCTAAAATGCATGCCTTGTTCATCCAGCGTCTTCGCGGCTTGCTATTTTGGGTAGCCAAATTGCGCTAATTTGCGGACCATTTTATGTTGAAGAACAATGCACAGCCATGGTGCTTTTGAATTGTGGTACGTCATTTTATTCCTAGCCCCTATGATCTGTATATTATGCCCGCAGAAAAAGCCATCTAGCCAATAAGATCTATCTTCACCGGTGCTCAACGTCATTTTCACCGTTGCTCGATGGATTCCACCAATCAAATAGCGGGGCTGACCGGGGCTTGACGTCAAAATGACATCACCGATCTGGAGGAGATTGTTCTCACTAGATCGAATGATGCAAATCAGCATTCAAATTGGCTAAAGTGAAGCTGCAGCTCGTGTGCTCCTGCAAATGGGGGAATGCTACGAAGCTGCAAGAGAAATTGCGTCCAATAAGAAATAGAGGAGAAAATCAGTAACTAAACAGTCACCAAAACAAATCATTGCTCTCTTTCTGCATTGTACAAATTTCGTATAATGTGGAAGAGGAAGGAAGGCTGAGTGAGCAACAACACACAGTAAAAGGCCTGATGCCAGTACGGTAGGAAGATATAATTTGTGTTGCAATTTAACGACCATAATTCGGGTTTGGTTACTATTATTACACGCAACTGAGCTGATAATAACAAACTGAACTTTGCTTGAAATTTTAGGGATTTTGTAGTCACTATTTGCCTGTATTTTTACAATGATGGAGTAGGTTAGGCCTATTGTGATGATATCGTCGATCGCCCGCCTACACGTAGCAGACAAATTTTCGGGATTCCGTTGTAATTCAACTTGATAATGAATCTGTTGTTATCGCCTTGTCAGCTTTCATCAACAAATAATGGGACATTTAATGATTTCTTGCAGAACAGAAATAAGTAAATTTTCTATTTTTTGATACTAAAAACATAGCAGACCAGACCATGAAGTTTTTAAGGGTGGATCTTCCCTCGGTTGTTTTTACAAAATCTTGCCATAAATGGGTGTGGTCATAATTTCCAGACGACTAAAGGCCGCGGTCGCCAAAATTTTCCCAGCCCCGGTCAGAATTTTTCCACGATCCGCCTCTGGTTGAGTTAAGCTAAATCGCTTGCGTGGCCCTCGCTCTACGACTTCCCGAACAAGCGACACAGCCCCACCCCCAACAATCATTTACATAAAACTACACGTACATACTATTATAAAAATAAATTTACGAAACAGCACTTTGCGACAAGAGACTTTACGAAAACGGACTTGGTGGCTGAGTGAGGTACAACTAGATTTAAAGTGGTCTTAATCGAATCGACCAGTTGATCGGATGTATTGTATAGAGTCAACTCAAGTATATTTTTGTTGAGGTCATTGGGGAGGTCTTTATCACGATGTAATAAAAGTTGCGTCAAAACCTCGTTTGAAGAATTGATATATCCAAATGGTCATAATAATGCAAAAACTCCAGCGAGAAGATTTCGACGTTGAATCTCAAAGGAAGGCAAGTTCTCAAAGTCTTTTTCGTTAGTAGGCCTTATACCTACTAACGAAATTCCGCCCCCCCCCCTAGTATATTTTTGTTTCTGCTATGTTCGATATACGTAGAAGGCCGCTGAGATTTAGTAAGTTTAACTTTGTATCATAGAGCAATGAAATTGTAACAATTTTGACATTCTATATTTAGCACTGTCTCCATGGTAACCAAGTTGTAATTTGACATTCTGTGAAAATCTCTNCCCCCAGGCATTGAGTGTTTCAAAACACCCAGGTCAGATAGGGTTAATTAGCTATAGTGAGCTGGTCGCTATAGCTAAATAAGGCCTACTAACGAAAAAGAATTTGGAGAACTGTGAGCTATTGAATTGGCCTACTTTGAAGAAAGGATTTGTAATAACAATCTTTGTAGAATGTCATAGGGAGTTTTATTTCAAAGTTTCTGAACCAGAGATTCATTTGTGAATAGAAGCTTAATTCAGGTCACTACGGTGTCATCAACACCAAGGCTCATGTCACGCGACAGTGATCAATGAAAAACCTTGTAAATTATACATTTATCCAGGCATCTCATTTGCAATATCAAATGTCATCTGGAGGGAAATCAAATGTCAAATCCTGGTTTATTTACTATCATGTGATCTCTGCGAAGGAAGAATAACCTACCGGCAATTTACGTCAAACTTGAATAACTGAATAACAGACCATGAATAATGACGGTTCGGTGACTCGACTTCGAGAGTTCCTTAACTGCACGTCATTATTCTGCAACTCCCCAAAACTCGCCAACGAAAATGGGGGGAGAAGAAATAAGAACCTTTTTCAAAGCGAAAATATTTTCAAAATACAATTGGGGTACAAAGTATTAGGACAATCAATTCAAAACGCTGTTGAAAATGTCTGATCATCCATTGGGACAGTAACAATACAAAGAGATTTCTGTCATATCCAAGTCTCAAATCAAACAGTTTGGCGGGAAAACATTTATCATTTCTTTCTCTTTTTACCAGAATACTAAAGATGAGTTGAAATATTGATATCAACGTTTTGAGGAATTGCGATGAGAAAACTTTGAAGCAGAGTGGTGATCTTATTTTGAAGGGAACACAAATTTGACGATATTCCTGTGCTGGTCAAAATTTGGCTTGGCTGGGATATTTTTTTGACTGAAGAAAACATTGGTTAATGGCATTTTTCATGCCGTTGGTGTTGGACATTGAACTTTTGAAAGAAAGTTTTAAGGATAATTGACAAATTTGGAGAAAACTCAATAGACGATTGTGGTTAAATTCACCTGAGCCATCGTTAGTGCTTCGTCTATCGGCGGGGCGCTTGTTCCCTCGATATTTCCTAATTTTAAATTTAACTTTGTATTATTTTATAGGCAAATAATGGCAGTTGAAGGTTACCCAAGGCACATCAAGGATTTGATCAAATGCAAAAGTTCTTAGTAGCAGTAAAGGGCAAAAGAGTAAAAACAATGGAAGCAGAATTAAAGATGAAACAGGGACATTTATGGAAAATTTTCACGTTTGAGGCTCTGATAGGGGGTCGTTGCTCCTTTGCTCCCTTTAAAAATCAGCATACTCCCTTCCATATTGGACTACTGGATTTCCCAGCATTTTCATCTTCCCTAAAGATTCGTGTCCTCCCTGCTCCCTAGTTCCCGTATTCTACCGCATATAGTCGTGTTGCCTTGCTCCCAGGCCTTTTTAGGTCCAGCCCCCTTGCCCAAAAATCCCTATCAGTGCCTCAATTTTGGTGACTATTGCAAAGCTTTGCCACGTTTATTGGTTTTTGGCACTAAAGAATGGACATGGCCGTTCACAGCTCAAAATATCTAGGGGGGCAAAGAAGGAATATTTCCTCAAATCAGGTCATGACAGGGCAGGTCAGGTCAGGTCAGGACATGAACACTTTAGTATGACAATAGTGGTTTATATCGTAGAAGTGTAACTCAAGAACTCCCTATTTTTTCTGAGACACTCGGGATGTGTTGTTCTTTTTAAAATGTATATTGTTATATTGTTATAAGTGGATGTCATAATTAGAACTCGATGAAATAATGTCCTGTCCAGCTATAAAAGCAATCGAATATTGGTATGCTGTAGTTTTTTAAGTTGTTTTTATTTGTGATAAAAAGAACTCCCCATAGCAGGCATTTGTCATTCAGGGCATAAAGTTGTCACCAATAAGTACCAACCTCTCTCTTACGCTCCTCCGTCTGTTATGGACACTGCGCGGTCTACTACTACCTTCCAACCAAATGTGTCTATATTTTGCAATTTCTTTATTATCGTTTATTCAGGGCTGTAGGAAGCAGCTGCAGATGGGGGGGGCTATTGTTCTCAAAACAATATAGAACAATACATTTAATTTATACTTGTGATTTAGCACCATTGTTTCTAAAATTATTTGGGGCACAAGCCCCTCTGCCCCCCACTTCCTACGGGCCTGTTATTACGACGCTTCTTGTGTTTCCGTTACCATCTTTAACTATCAAGTTGACTTTTATATTTTCTAAATATTTTTCGACAAGTTTCATCCATGTCAGTTTTTGCCCTCTTCTTGGCTTTTTGCATAGCTTCTTTGCTTCTCTAGGTGCTTTATTAGCAGGTGCTTGTTCTTAGGGGTGGCGCCAGGAATCTTCCGACGGAGGGGCTGGAACTTCCGACAGGGGGGCTAAAATGGTAAAAAATGCTGTTTTCGTACATCATTTTGCCAAATTTCCTCCGACAATAACCCGAAATTTCCTCCGACGGGGGGCTAGATGCTTCGGACGGGGGGCTGTAACCACCCTAGCCCTCCGCTGGCGCCACCCCTGCTTGTTCTGGGAGTCTCAGAACATGGCCATACCAGTTTAGCCTGTGCCTTTTTACTATTTTATACAGATTATTCGACACCTTATCCTGCCATTTGTTGTTCACCATTTTTTAGGGAAACTTTCTCTGAAATACGTCAATTGTGAAAAGTACCAATAAATAAAGAAACAACCATTTTTGTGCATATTGAGAAATACAACTTTTGGCTAGTTCCTAATTTCGGAATAGATATAATGCACCCAAAATTACGAGCAAAATCTTGAAAATGTAAGTTGAAGCAGCGGTGAGATGTTGACTTAAAAATTTTACAAAATTGTTGAATTGCTTTTTCTGTATGATTTTTTTTCAAACATTGGTTACATTGTTGTGAATCGCACAGAATTAGAGATAAGAGCGCTAGACTCTCTTTATGGAGAAAAATTCCGTGACAGAACCTCATCTAACACCAGTTTAGACAAGATCAAACCAGTTTAGATAAAGCCAGGTTACGAGTTGATTGAATTAAACACATTAGGTTTAGAATTTCAATAGATGTTTTATGTAACTTTTGACCTTTAAAACTGGCTTAATTTTCAATGTGAATATAGAAGCATAGAACTAGAAGCAGTACTCCTAAAATCACTGAATCTCGTCATGAACCATCGAGAAATATGCTTAAGGAATAAGATGAGTACTTCAACTTCGCAATCAAAATGCTTTTTGAGTACAATGATATTGATGGATTAGTTAAAAATCTAACAAACCCGGAATAAAGAATATTTGCTTATAGCGTCCAGGAACAGGAAGCTTCGTCTTTGTGTCCTTTACTTATAATCCAACAATTCATCCAAGAAAGGTCAATATCTAATCTCGACAAACATGATGTCCATACAAGTCACAAGTTCAATATTAATCATTTGGCCTGTTTTTGCAACGTCATTGTTAGGTCAATAAAGAAACTTGACAAGCTTTGTCACGCTTATCATCTCACAATCAAATCTTATTGGGTAGAAATGGGTAGCAGAGTGTTTTCGAAAGACACAGCCAGCATTTAAGGTTACTGTAACCCTTCAGACAGCGATTAAGAAACTCTACTTTTCACGGCCGTTCCTTAAATTATACCAAACAAACTTATATGTTATTCGAAGCAGAATAAAACGTAGAATACCATAAAAATATAACCAGTTGATTAATTAAAAACGCAAATGATTTATTCCAGATTTTAGGCGAAATTGACCACCCTTGCGGAAAAATCTTGGTGTACCTCATCGGGCATTGTTCGACCAAGACTATCTATTTACCTAAGACTTAAGGTCCTGAACTGCAAAAGGGTGTCACGAATTTTTGATAAAACGTACTGTCTAGAAATAATGCAATTTTAAATTAATGTTAATGTCTGAAATGTCTTTTTTAACTTTTAAACCATTATAAAAGTCGGACCAGTGGATCTATCATAAATCGCTGACACCCTTTGGTAGTTATATGCTTTGTGACCCTGTATGCCAAGTGTCAAGCGATTTGATTGGCCCGTTAGGTACACCAAGATTTTTTAGTACCCACCAGTACCCCGGAATCTTGTTTCGAGAAATCAAGCTTTTATCAAATTGAAGCAGAACGTGCGGGAAAAACGATTATGCTTGAAAGTGCAAACATAAAGCCGCAGGTCAAGCAATAAAGCTTTAGCGCGGTCTTGTTCAATCGTTATATCAAGAAAATAACAGCAGGGGATGTTGTGAATATAGCTGCAAGGTCAAATGAGTTTACTTTAATCCTCTGAAGTCTATTCCCGCAATTTTTGAGAAATATGATTGCTTCTTTTAAAATGCTCAAATTTCCCAGTAATTGTGGTTATTTCTGGAAGTGAGTTGGTTGAAACGATACTCAAATACTTAAACCATCGGGATATGAGGAAAATGAAAAATCGATAAATTTGTGTCTGAAGGGTTACAGTAACCTTAAGGGGTTTTTGGGTCAATTTAAACATGGATTGCAGAAAAACAGCCTGCTTAAAAATCTCTCGAGTCTTTGTTTTCTCATTCAGAGTTACAAGCTATCGTTATTCTTTACAAGTCTATGTTTTCTAAGTTATAACAAAAAGATAGATTTGAAACTGGTCAGGGAAGTGCTTCCATAAAAATTGGCCATTGCTCTCTGCTCCTTGGAAATTCCTTTCCGTATGCCAATTTCAAATGAAGCTCTATTGTTATATCTTAAAACTGTCAACTCAGAACAGATTGCATTTGTTTTACTTTAGCAGAAAAATGGAAGATATGAAATTTATAAAAGAAATTTTTATGGGATTATTCCTTATTAAAAATAAATCAACAATATCTAAAAAGCCAGACGGTGGTCCCAGGTCTGTCCCTTAATTTGGCTTTTTTCTCTCAGTTATGTTTCAGCTCTGTCCTAAAAGAGTGAGTGGCACATTTGAATTTCAGCTATGTTGAGTTTTCTTCTACAATTTTAGGACAACGTAACAAGTTGTAGTGGTTGCTCGGAGCCATCCAGTGTTTACTTTTTGTGAGGACAAAGGTAAAACTGCTGAGCTTCTCTTATTGTATTAGCCCTATCTTTTTTATTTGTAATGTGCTAAATGCTTTTTTGTGAAACTGAGTTGGTTTTCAGCAATTACTTGGGTTGGTAGCAGCAACGTACCTTAAATGCTTATTTTCGACTGGAAATATGCAAAATCTGGGTGGGATAGAGCATATGGATAAGGTAAGGATACAGAAGAGACGATGCTTTAACTGAAATTGATTAAACAATTATTGTGTAACTCATTCTTTTCTTGAGATATCTATCCCATCATGAAAATTGCAAGCTTTTGCGGTTTTCCAAACGTTTCGTTCAGTTGCTTCCTGCAGTCTTCTCCCTAATTTTTTTGTTAATTCAGCATCCCACTACTGAAGTATATACCAATTATTTTTTCTTTGCAGTCTAATTTTTTCTGCATCGAACACAGCAAGTAATTTTTGTTAAAAACATTGAGTTAGTCTTTCTTTATCACTTGTGATTTGTGATGTTTAAGTTCTTTGTACCTTGGTCCCCTGTGCTCCCGATTCCTATTGATAGGCTGCGGAGGAGGGATGAGAAAGGGAACAGAAGAAAATGCAATGTTCTTTCTTACTTCTCTAAGCACAGGGGACAAAGGTACAACTATGACCAAATAGAAAAAGCACAGAAAACAAAGACAAAATCATTTTTAGAAATAGTTAGTCCCTTTTTTATTACTTAATTTAACGTTGGATACAAAATCTAGCTTAATTATAAGTAAATATAATGCTAATTAATACCAACTAAGAGAACAAATGCCATATATAACGTGTTAGTAAACTAAAATAAAAATACAATATATCTATGTGATGTATCCTTGATTTGGTATATATCAAGTGAAAAATTTACAGGAGCATGTTATTGAAATTCTTTTTACTTGTCTTTTGAAGATTTCTAGGTTGTTTGCCTTTCTTACTTCGGCAGGGATGCTATTCCAGATCTGACTACATCTATAAGAAACTCTTTCAGTTCCATAAATAACTGTGTTTGGCTTTTTCGTAGAATGTGTTTCATTTCTGAGATTATATGAAGATTGATGAAATCTGAAGATCTCATCTAAAAATCTGGATTTTGGTTCATCTTCGTTTTATACATTTCAATAGCTAATCTCTGCAGGTTTGTTGATGTATTGTTGTTGCATGATCTTTGGCAAGCAGATCTTCAAAAGTAGAATAATAGTCATTATGTGCTTCCCTTAGTGCTCTTTTTGCGAACATTGTTGATTAAATTATTCATATTTCTGCTACAAAACAATTAGAAAGTTAGGCAGTAATTAAAATTGGTAGTGAAAAATGTTTTCATCTATGTTTTCATTGATTTTCATTCCTTGTTTCCCTGTGGCTTTCCTTTTGTTTTACGGAATTCAATCTTGCTGATCTTCTCTCAATAAGATAACAGACTCGAGCAACAGGAGCCCTCGGATACATCAGATCTAGTCTCATCCTCCTCGACATGAACTGTTTCAACAAAACAGCCTAAATAGGATGTCGTCAGCAATATTTACGAACCAATGTAAAACCTTCATGAAACATCACCAATGAGTCAAGTTGATTTACACATTGACTATGGTTTGCGTCAATCCTTTGTGACTAGTATTGCTAGTATGGACACCAAGTAATGAGAAATGAAATCGCATATCATAAAAGACGGACCCGATTTCTTATTTTGGGGCCGTAAGACAAACGAAAAATAAGACCTGTCACACTCAGTCAGGTATTTGACAGAAATACTCAGTAGAGTAGATTTACTTCCAACGGGTGGGCCAAAAGAAGTAACCCCCAGCATAAAAAAATTCTGAACAACTTTCTGAATGCAAGATTTTGATAAAAGTTATATGGCACTAATTACAACATCTAACGCACCTAGTGAGTAAACGTCAGTTTATTATCAGCTGTAGTTACAGAGAAATGAGGTTTTGAACAAAAGATTGTAGCAAAAATCACTATAACAAAGGCATTAATCATCAAAGAACAACTTCACCAAACATAGTATCCAATAAACGCCCTTTTTTCTGTCACTACATTATTTCTACCTCTACTCGCATCTTTTTTTGTAAAAAAAAACATCACGACATTCCAAGATACTGCTACAGAATGAGATACTTAATGATGATCGAACATTTCGAAATTAGGAAAATTGCCATTTTAGCCATAATATTGTGTTACTTATGCTATGGTGTCCTACTAAAAAGATACATTCAGTTCTTTCAACATTACGGCGTTAAAAATCCCTCTCGTTGCCAGGGAGAAATCAGGAAAAAGTTATTTGATTTAACAGTTGGTTGATGGGTTATTGTTGACGATTAGTTGCTTTATTACAGTAGTATTGCGACCATCCGTTGTAAAAACCTCATTTCTCTACAACTACAGCTGATAATGGACTGATTTTCACTATTCCTATTTCTGTATTCTATGTTGTACTTAGTGCCATATGAATTTCATCAAAATATTTAATTCAGAACATTTTTCAGAACTTTTGTTGTCATGTGAGTTCCTTTCTTGTACTTTTATGAAAATTGAAACTGTAATCAAAAGTTTCAATGCCTATTGTTTAACCACGTGTCCAACAGGTCACAAAGAAAATCTTTCAAATGCTTCCAAATTTTTCAATTATTTTTTAATCTCAACAATATATATACTATTCGATTTGTCCTGAGGAGTAATTTCATTTGATATATATTGCTTATCTGTATTTGCTGACATCAGCAATTTCCAAATTTTATGACGTCATAAATATTTATGATGTCATAATCCTAATGCATCAGTAATTTTCGCATGAAGAAATCATGGAATGATTTAAAATATTGATTAGGCTGTTTGATTTCATCAATTAAATGCGAAATAGATTGTGTTTAATCATCATTCTTGTGCTAACGACATCACTTTCAATCTAATTGTCTTTACCCCTATTGTGGGGGCGTTGTTTGCCCCCCTAGCAAACTTATTTTAGTAGCTCTTAAACGATGGTAGCTACAACGCTGAAGCTTCTTGAATTTTATGGAAATTTAATTAAAATTCTAAAATTTAAATTAACAATGCCTATTGTTTAACCACGTGACCACTTGATGCCCTTATTTGGAGATAGGTCACAAACAAAATCATTAAAATGACTCTAATTTCTTTCATTGTACTCGAATCTCAACAATATATATCATTCCATTTGTCTCAATGAGTATTTTCATTTGTTATATAATTTATCTAAATTTGCTGACATCAACAATTGTTCAATCGTATGACGGCATCTAACTTTATTACGTCATATTTCTAATCAATTAGTAATATTTGCAAGAAAAATCATGGAAGGATTTCAAATATTAATGAAGATGTTTCAATTCATCAAGTAAATGCAAAATTGATGGTGTTTAATTGCTATTATTGTGCTAACAACTTTGCATTGAATTTTATTGCCCTTAATTAATTAGTTAATTAATTAAGAACCAGAAATATTGCTATAGAGCTACATGAAACTGCAAAATAAGGATATCAAGCAGGTGTCTGGATAGTTCTTTTCTGATTCTACAGAGTCATGTAGTAAAAATTACCTTTTTATGCTAATAGCTCGATTTCGTCAAAATGTTCATTGTTTTTGTTTGCCTAGCCACCAGCCACGAGACCTTGAACTAATCAATGCTATTTTAGGATTCGCCTTTGTTCAGTTATGATACAGTGCAAGTCTCTTTATCATAGCTATTATAGTTGCGGAGTTAATTTGGGGGGGGGGCCGAAAAACGCCCACAGTAGAAAATTGATAAAAATTTACCCAGTTAAAATAGGGTTAATTAATTAGTTCTTTAATTAGGAACCAATAATATTCATATAAAACTACATGAAACTGCAAATTAAGGCAGTCAAGTGGGTATTTGGGTGTTATTGTTGGCTGATTTTCTTCAGTTATTTAGTAAAAAGAGACCCTTTTATGCGATTAGCTCGATTTAGTCAAAATGTTCATTGTTTGTGGTTGCCTAGCAACCCATCACATGTCTACAGATCAATTAATGCTACTTTCGGATTCTCTTTTATTCATTTATGATACAATGCAAGTCTCATTTTCATAGCTGTTATAGTTGCGGAGATAATTAGGGGGGCGAAAAACGCCCCCTGTTGAAATTCGAAAAACATTACCCGGATAAAATAGGTTTAACTTAATGATGAGTCTCTATGGACCGAAGTGATTCACATCCAATAAAGAGGAACAATGGGCTCAGGTAAAAATCTAGACGTCGACCTCCTTTCTGTTGATTACATATTCCATGTTTTACTGCATGCTCTGAAAGTGAGACCTGTCGGAAAGATCTTGTGCAATGTTGTGCAAACCCATTATGGTCAAATAAAAGACAGATCACATAAAGATTCAATGTCAAGCCAGTTAGCTTTCACACCCATACGATCATAACTGATAGCTGTTACGGTCTGGAGGATTAAATCAATTGGCAGTTCACCAAAAAGTATAAAAAAGAATAAATATGAAAGACCTTTCAAGAATTGCAAGTACTCCAATGATGGGGGTCTGGGGGTGAATCCCTGGAAAAATTTTCAGGGCCACGCCCTTCAGATCTTTGGGAAACGCCCTTTTTGAAAATAGAGATACGCCCTTTTCAGAAAGATTTAGAGAAAGATTCATCTTGTTTGCGATCAAATCGCATCTTGGCAGAAACGTGACTAAGAAAACGAGATTGAAAACTGAATATAGACCTACCCCATACCCTATGGTTTTTATGTCATTTTTGGCCGAATCCAAATTACCCTATTTTCAGAAAAGTGGGGCTGTATTTACCCCCCCCCCCCCATACACCCCCGTGGCTCCGCTACTGAAGTACTCCACACGAGAAAGGGGGCAGTAGAGGTACTCTCATTGGATGAGGTGAGCTATAGGCCCTATAGCACTCCCAATAACTAGAAATCAGGAGGAAATAGGCTTTCAGATGATGTAAGATTGATATGTATGGGATTTGAAGTATAAATCTGCTAGAATTCCCAGGGGACTAAGCCCCTTTTTCTTATAGCAAAAATCAAATTCCTTTCAATTTTCAAACTCTACTTTTTGAGACTTTCGATTGTTGGCTGTTTGACAATGCTTTGATGAGAAATAGAAGCTTTGCAGCTAAAAACACTTTTTGTCCATTTTGCTTTTGGTAATACTATAGAAGTAACACCATAGATAATTCCATGGGCACCAAAGTTTTCAAAACAGCCAATGTCTGTTACTTAGGGCCTGATTACATGGGGCGGGCTGGCCCGGTTAAACGGGCTGGCTCGCCTAACAGGGATGAAATGATGAAATGAAATGATTACGAACGATTATAATCGTATAATCTGTTCATAAAGCGCATGCGTTGCAGATTTCTCAGCCCGCTTTGCCGGGCTAGCCCGCAGGGGCGGATCCAGACTGGTGCTTACGGTGCTTGACCACCAGTCAGATTTGCAATGGTTTGCTAACTTGGAGTGTTAAAGTTATGAAGTTCATAATTCAAAATATCTTGTTTTCCTGAGTTTCATAAATACCTGATTCTAGCAAAAAAATAAGAACTGAATTAATTTCAACAAATCCACCCATCTCCCTGTCAAGCCTAAAGAAAACTACGCAACGAAACTAATGTATTGTGAAATTTAGGTTTGACTGCGACCCCCTGTTTCCAAATGATCTGAGAGCTTCCGGCCAATCACTGTGTACAAGATTCAAAGTAAAGATGCATGGTTGATTGATTGGACTCGACTTCATTGTAAGGCCTTTTGTTAGCCTACTGTGCAATGCGTCAGCGACAGCGACAGCATTCAGCATTGGTTTTCGCGGGAGCCCCAGTCAGATTTGAAATTATTTATGTTTAGCCAATCTGCTTTCGAGTTGATAAGAGCATTTTAGGCGGGAGCCCCAGTCAGATTTGAAAAATGTTATCATGGCCAATGGATGATCGAGATGACTGGGGCTCAATTTTGGCGGGAGCCCCAGTCAGATTCGAAAATATTATGTAGTAGCATAATCATGAATCTTGGCAATAATGCCAGGTTACGGGGGTTGCATTCATATTTTTCAAGGTTTTTACGCGGGAATTGCAATCGGCCTAAGTTAGTTTCTTCAATTGTGTCAGTCTTTCGTAATGTCCAACGTGAATCATGGAGTCAAATTAGAAATAATCTTAAATAACATATCGCTGAATAAGGAAGAGAAGGTAAAGGCCGTTTCGGAATTGAGGGAGAACGCTGACAAGTACCTGGAATTACAGAGAAGGGAGGGAAAGGAGTTAAAGTTCGCAAGAAGATGTGATTTCGCGGCACTACAATTTCCTAAGAGTCAGAGGGGGAGAGCAAATGATTTGCAGCCGGTTCGGTGAGTCTCAGTTAAAGAAATTTCGAATTTAGTATGCAACGAACTTCATAGAATATTTTATTATTTTCTTATTTGGTTTGTTTTAGCTGTTTCTAAGGTTGACTTTCAAGGAGAAAGGCCCTGATAGTCCAGACAAACAAATCTGTCAAAAAATTGTAACTGTTTTGTTGGCCTTACTAAACTAGTACAACTACATATCTAGTCTGAACGAATAATAAGAACACTCCATGATTTGTTTATTTCAGTTCTTCTAAATTTTTCATATAAAATTCTTCATATTTAATGCATTGAAATCTTGATAAATAATTTGAAAACTTGGAGAGCCTGTGGGGGTTTTGTTTGTGAGAGTCTTCCTCCTATCAGAGAGAGGAAATCAAATTTGTAGGAGGGGTGGGAGAGAACACAAAACCTCCATAATCATTTAAAATATAATCAAATTTTAGCATTAATTCCTGCTTTTATTCGATTTTATTTTCCTGTTGTACAGTAAAGTTAATGGACAATAGCAAAAATGCTAACTATTTTAAAAGAGATATTCACAATAGCCCAACAAACACCAGCAATAAAATGAAATAAGTAACTAAACTAGTTTGAAATTGAATTCAGTTGGAATTTAGTTGGTGGCCAAAAACAGAGATAGCTGTTTGCAGCTTCAGCACGCATCTTGACAGTAGAGGGATGTCAAGGATTATCACAGGTAACAAGGTTAATCCAACTTGTGAGACCTTAGGCAATTAGATATCTCTATACTCCGAAGCACTTTGCTCTTGTAAAACAAAGCTTCTGGTTAAAACGGGCGATTCCTTGGGCCTAAAAAGGGCGTTTCTTGGTGATTTAAAAGGGCGTTTCCTAGCGAATAAAAGGGCGTTTCCCAGTGAAAAAATGGCGTGGTCCCAAAAATTTTCCGGGGGCCTCGCCCCCGGACCCCCTCATATATCGCGCTTCGCGCGATTTGAGCACCAGTCAGAATTTGGGCTGGATCCGCCCCTGAGCCCGGCCTTGAATCGATTACATGAGAAGAATGTGTAACTTCCAGCCCGTTTTGCCGGGCTAGCCCGGTAGGCAGCAGGCGAGATCTCGGCTAACCGGGCTAGCCCGCTTGCCATGTAATCGAAAGTCTCTCAAACACTGTAACTGCTATTGACCCCGGGATCCCGGGTGAAAACCTTCACCTCGGTTAACCAGGCTAGCCCGCTCCATGTAATCGGCCCCTAAGTTGGACACCTTGATCTATGTCCCAACTTATTCATGTACATGACATTTCGAATCCATTCTTTAGCAAATTTGCAGCTCTTTTTGCAGAGTATTACAAATCTGCAGATCTATGTTATTCAAATGATGTCTCTTTATAGTTAGTAACTAGAAATAACAACAGTTATTGAGTGAGACGTTTTGAGCATTGGAAACAAACAGAAGCAAATTATGGAACAGCAATTAATAACAGGCCTTTCTAGTTCTGTTGGCATTACAAGATCAATGCCCCTCTCAAAAATCCTTCACCTACTACTGTTATCATTTTTCATTTGCCCCCCCTCAATTTACCTCCCTCCCAAATTTACCTCGTTCCCAATGTGCAGGGGTACTACAGCCATCAAACAGCTGAGCTTGTTTCTACTGCAAAAGTGATGCCACGTCAATTTATAGTTTGGAGGGGAGGGCAGCTACTTCTCCTATCCCAGTACCCCTTCTCATATGTCCAGGAAAATTCTTATGTTATGGAATGAGATTAGTTGCTAGGAGAAAACCCCTCATAATAGTCTTTTCTTTGGCCCCGTTCACATTGCTCCGTTTTCAACGGAGAAAAAAGTAACCGTTTTCATATTGCGTTGACACTGCTCTACTCTGAAAGCGGAGACTATTGAAAGGGCACTCTGAAAGCGGATACTTTTGAAAACAGAGACTTTTGAAAACGCAAAAACGCAGTGTGAACAACGAAAACGCATACACTGCAACGCTTGCAGTCAATAAGTTCCATAATGCAATCTCTAAAATTGCTTCATGTTAGTGTATGTTAGTGTCCACACTATTGTAAAACTAACATTAAAAAAGGTATTGTTATTATTATTATTATTATTACGGATGCTTTTAAAAATAGATATTTGATGTCATTGCGTTAATTCTACAATCTAGCTAGACTCTAGAGTTATCTATCTATATGACACGAAATGTGCCAGACAAGAAATGACCATGGGTTAAAATCCATCATTATCAAACTGGAGTGGGGATATTGTATTAGAATTGTTTAGCTCTTTAGTTCTAGTTAGATTAGACCATGTATCTGATGATATTGTGTCGAATTGATAAAAAAAAAAAGATAAGGTACACTTGTTTTATTTTGTAAGAAATTGAAATTTGGCCAAGTACGGAAAAGTTTTTAAAATTATCTTATATTGATCACTGAAAGTTTCTTAGAAGTTTCATCAACTTCACGTTATATTTATCGATTGCGATCTCTTGTGCCTTCATGTACATCTCATAGCCAGTTTTATGAAACAACGCCTCTGTATCCCGGGGTGGGGAGGGGGGGGGGTACACGACTTGTGGATGTATGGGCGTCTTTTCAGAAAGCTACCCTCTTCTAATTGCCAAAATTCGCCTTTTACCCATAAATTCGTATGGAATTTTTCATTTCAAACTTCTGCCAATTTTTTAAAATGGGGGGGGGGGGAATTACTCCGTTATACTCTCTCGGCGGGGCTCCGCTCAGTCATTGCCAACACGGGACTCGAAACAAATCTTATCTAACGGATCTCCGCAATTTTGATACAGTGCAGTGTATCATATTGGTTGATCTACAAAGCCAAAGGAAACAAAGTTCAGAGAGATGTGACAAGAATAGAATGTGAAACCGCCCTTCCTAGTTCCTACGCTTTAGATGGCTATGACAAAAGCCGCAGTGTGATCGAATGACGACGGATCATACTGAAATCAAAACGCGGAACGGAATGAGGAACGAAACGAGGAGCATTTCGTTTTTATTTGATTTATACACAAATGAACCCTTCAGCAAATTCAAATACATAATGACTACTTACAACCTCATCCGATAAAATCTAACCATTGCTGTTCTTCCAGGGAGTTCTGTTTGAGAGTCTAGCTCTTTTGGTTCGTTTTAAGTTGTTTTTAAAACGATCCAGTGTTGGTAGCTCACGAATTTTGGCAGTTGTATTATTCCATGTCTTGAGAGCCGCGTAATGAAAGCTTTTTTTGCAAATTCTGTCCCATATCTAGGAGCAGAATCCCTGGACCCATGACTAAGATCCTTAATGATCTCAATTGGAGCACCCTGGAGAAGAGGGGGAAAATCCAGAGGCTCACTCTCACTGTCCTCCACAAAGCCTATAAAAGAGTTTTCTATCTAAAATCTGCAGCTTTTCGGGTTTTCCAATTCATATGGTCTTTGTAGTTGATTGAGATAGAAAAACTGGCTTTTGGATGCTTAAAACAACGAGGAAAAGTTGCTGAAAGTGAACAAATTGAAAATAATCGAGAAATACAGGCAAAACTTGGAACTTTTCGTCCAAAAGTGCAGCTTTGGGTTTTGCGTGTTTTCGCTTCCGGGTTTTTATAAATTTTGTTGTGGGTTTGCGGGTTCTGGTACCCCCCAAAGCTCCCCTCCTTCCACCTTGATGTCAAAGGACACACAACATTGGCTGCATTCAGACAGGCTGCCAGATCCTACCTGAAATAGACATAAAAAATTGTTTTTGAAGTCACTACAAAGTCTTTAGTTGGGTTTTGTAACGGCATGTGGCCATCTGCGTTGTATTCTCTTTCTGTGGTTGTATGTTTTTTTGTCTGTTATAGGTACAGTGAGAGTTAAGCCGTAAAGGGTCTGGAAATTGGACGTGCAAGCAGTGATTTACTGAGTTCTCACTTCACATATTTCCGATTTTTTTCCTTTTCTTTTCAACTTAAGTAGTATATAATATGCGTCGATGTTCAATAACCAGATCCGCATCAGTGTGATGCCCCGTGGGGGTTTTACTGATTACTTGTGCAGATGCAGATGTAGCGATCTGGAGATTTTTACCGCTCCTATTATTATCGGTCGAGTGGATAGATCTCATTGGTATTTATCCCATAGGCTTTCAACACAACGGAACTAGTTCAAGACCTGCGAATTAAATGTTTTAACTGACATCTTCGTAGATTTAAAGTTTTGTGTTCATAAGGTTTTTTCTACGCTAAGCTATGGCTTTGATGCTTATATGTTGGCCTTGGTTCAAACACAATGTAAAATGCAGCATGAAAATTTCTGAGGAGCAAAATGATTTTATGAAATACGACCTTGCTGAAATGCGAAATGGCCTTCAAATTATTGATAATATTGAAATTTTGGATATTCTGATACCTTTTAGTGAAAAGATGATCATTTTCAAGCATTCCAGAAAAGGCATAATTATGACGATTAAAATTAACTTCTACTCGGAGATAAAACAATGAACCTGCAGTTTCTAACTTATTGCAGAATTAAGCCTTTGGCAATTTGAAGTACCAATGGTTGTAAGTCTCCAGAGATGTATTTTGTTTTATTATCTACGTGGCCACGGGCGTAGGGGAAAATAACATCTGGGGGGGCTGCCCGATAAAATTTCTATTGTTTACCAAATTTTTTGCCCGACTTAGGGTGGATTTTTGCCCGAAAAGGCTGATTTTGGTAAATTTTTCCAATGTTGGGGGGGGCTACAGCCCCCCGGCCCCCTGGCTCCTACGCCTATGTACGTGGCTGTAGATGGTCGTGCACGTGGCATTGCTTTTCTATGCAGTATAAGAAAGAGTTCGATTTGAGAATTTAATAATTTTGCATGCACATGCAGATGCAGATGCATCTGGAAATCTTTTTAACATGAACGGGACGACGGGACTGGTTTATGGCAAAATGCAGGCTTTCCTTCCAACCCCACCTATGGAGTGTAATTTGCTTTCTCGGAAAATAGGGCTAGTTCTCTCAAAGCCCAACTTGCCCTGCTGATGAGAAAATCAAACCTTGTGTTTATATCGTCCAATGCTTTTTAAGAAGATTAAAGGAAACGGTTGAAGATAAATCCGAGGGACAGCTTTAGGCCTCTTTATGCGAGTTTAGCTTTAAACATAATTACGGAAATGTCTTGGTACCCAGGGAAAGAAACTTTCAATCAATATTTCAAAGTTAGTGTTTGGGATTTTAGAAAGTCATTCTGCATTCAGCAATGTCGTTCCCTAAGTTGGTAAGTAATTTATGGGGGAAGTAATTTTATTTGACTGCTGCCCGCTACTGAACATAATAATAATAATAATAATAATAATAATTAATTTCTTTACAGTTGGAGGTGGCTCTAGTTTACACGAAGCTAATAAGTACCACCTATCTACTTACAAAGTATAAGTTAAAACCAAAGTTCATAATACGAGTACATTTTTCTCCCTTCCAGTTTTTGATCATGGTTTTAAACTTTTTGCTATTTTGTGCGGATTCTATGCTGTCTGACAAATTGTTCCAAATTGTACTGCCTTTGAACAATAGTGGACTTTGTCCATATGAAGATGTTTTAATATTTGGCAGTAGGAGGAGGCTCTTTATCCTTAGATTATACTTGACATCTTTGGTAATGAAAAACTCGACAAAATGGAAGGGCTAATGGCATTTGAGCATTCATATATTTCGACCATTAGTTTTTGCAGATTCCTATAATGGATAGCTATGTCTTCCGACCTTGCCAATAGTTCTTCAACTGGTTTATTCTATTGTTTAGCTGTTCTACAACAAAACATCCACATCAGTGGACAATAGTTAAAATTTGACATTATAAAAATTGTATATATTGCTTTATGTTTTTTGTAGATACATGCATTTTTTTATAAGACACTGCTTATAAGAAACTCAGCTCTCTGATTGCCAAAACATTAAGAAACTCCAGTAGTGGGAAAGTATTTTGATAAGAAAATAGTTATTTTGATAAAGGAAATCTTTCGCATATTTTTACTTTATTTTCACTCGTTTCCTGTATTATATTACTCGGAAGGCACTTGAGTAATTTCTAAATATTGGAAAAAAGAACAAATAGTTTCTTACAAAAAAAATACGTGTACCCAGACATATGGGAGAATGCCTTTACAGGGTATCGTTAGTGCAAATTTTGCTGGCAAACTAGATATATTTTCAACTAAAGAATAGCGACAAATGTCATTTTATTAATAAATGAATACTATCATGCACGATTGCAAACAAAATTTGCAATTTTGTTTTGTTCTTGTGCCAGTTTGCTCCCACGAAGGGCATAATATTGAGAAATTTCCTCTCGGACAGGGTAAGAATTTGTGTACTCAGAGAGGCAAACTATCCTATATGTTGGGTCCCAGTACCTCTTCCTCGATGTTGTTCTACATTTCGGTAACTGGTTCCTTTACGTTCTATTCCATTCCGTTCCTTGTTTTGTTCCGTATTTCCATTTTCAGGAGGAGCCATGACGGGTGTTGTTGACCACTTGCTGACGTTCCTGCTGGGTGACAATAACAGACGGAATGTAGTGCAACCGCATATTACGTAAAACAATTAATAATAAGGAATAGGAAGCTAGAGAGAAACAAATAAAAAGAGCAGCGAAAGCGAACATTGAAAAATAAAGTCAGAGAGAAACAAACTTCAGTTGGGAATTAAGACGAATTGTTTAGAAATGAATCCGAGCCGAGGATATGCGTTGGTCCTTCTGGCTGTGTTGATGTTATCGTTATGTGCCGATATTTCACTCGGAGCACCAAACAGAAATCTATTGGAAAAAGCTGCAAAGAATGTACGAAGGGCTGCAGAGGAAGTAGCAAAGGTTGCAGAGATTACAAATGATAGAGCTACAGTGAGTAATATTAAAGTTTATAAATTATCAAGCCTTTTGAGAAGTAATGAAAACTGTTGCCTCGGGCAACTTTTGGATTGTCCCTAACAGTAACTGTGTCGAACACAAGCCTTAATCCGTCTAGCTGATATTTTTACACGAGTCCCAACAACTTTGAGGATTGCCAAATTTGATTGAATAGATTTGTTCTCAGTGTTCAGTAGTAAGGCTTATCTAACTATTGAGATGTTTCTTGATCAGTCTGAACCTATATCAATGATACCCTCCTGAAATCGGAACGGTATATCAAACATATTATAGCGTTCATTTATGGCACTGCAGCCTTGGAAATCTTCTATGCACTACCGACTTATCTCATGTAACCTAACTAAATAATGTAACCAGCATTCTGAAAACGGTGAAGTTACTGGAGTTCGTCTTGTGAAATCGAAAATAAAAAGGAAATCTCAGAATTGAATACTACGAACACTGTATTCAGCCTGCTATTAGATCAAAGCCATTGAAATAGATTACATTTGGTGTACTTCTGCCACTCTATTCGATACAAAATTCATACTTTCGAAAGTAGTATGTCACAAGTCTTTCTACTTCAAAAAGAACACTTCAAACGTGTGTCGTCTAAATCCTACGTCACTGATAATTCTAACTTTGCATTTTCCCGAGGGGGGGGGGGGGGGGGGCAACCATAAAGGGGTTTTGTT
>REGM01000037.1:630661-641893 GCA_004194415.1 Aurelia aurita
GGGGGGGGGGGGGGGGGGGCAACTCATATAGGAGGTTTGATATATATGTGCCTCTGAAAAACAAGAGGGGGCGACTGATACAACATTTGGAAAATATAATCCAGTAACCAGCACACCATGTACCATTGTGTATAGTGTCAATGATTATAAAAAAAAAAATAGCTAACAACTATCTATCTATAACTACGGAAAATCCTCGTAAAGGCCAGTTTCCAGTCAGTAGAATTTTCAGAAAATCTATTGTTTACGAAAGAAATAGTCGCTTTGTAATTGAAGAAAAATTGTGGGTTCAGTCGGAAATTCCACTGCCTTGAAATCAGCCTTAAAGCAGACCCCTACCCTGGGCGGAAATTCACAAAATTGGCCTATAACGTCATCAGCGTCAACAGCGTCATCAGCATCACCTGAGCGTCATCAGCACGGAAAAGACATGAGGGGAAACGGGTCAAGCCTTATTTTACAAGCAATAACAACAGAAACCGGCAAACGGACATTTGCTTTCCTAGTAGGGGAGGGGCACAAATCTTTATTAAACTTCCCAAGGACATAACTTCACCGCAGTTTGGCGAAGAACCTGACACTAAACAGCCAGCCATACATATTGTTCTTATTTTTACCATGACAATAACTGTCAACGATAATCCAAATGTATCTCAACAGGCAACAGAATCATTATTGAAATAGTTCAGAGCTTTCTTCTCCGACATGTTGCATTTGCTGGACCCCAACACCCCAGACCCCAAGACCCCATACCACGGACCCGAAGACGCCGGAAGTAACTGTAAATATTTTTCTTTGTGCAATTTTCCTGGTATCAAAGTCGAGCAAAATGAGTGAATAGAAAGGACAACCATAAATTTCTGTTGAACATCATAAAAGCAATAAGAAACTAAGAAATTTACCCTGTAAATATATTTGATTCCTAAAAGTTTCTTAACAGTTCCTTGAAAGAATGAGCGGGTGAGAGTCGCAAGCCTGGTTTCCATAAAGTTTCAATAGACGTGAGGAATGGACAAGTGTCGCAGAGATAGAAAAACAAATGCTATTGCTGCGACACTCAACAACACTCTGCGACACTTGTGGAAACCATGCTTATATTTTTTGACGAGCTGAAGAATTGTTTTCTTGTAATCCGGTTTCTTGAGAAATAAAAAAGTAGGGATACATTGTTTGTTTTTTTATAAAATGTAATGCAATGAAAAATTCGACCTGGATTTCGGAAATTTTGCAATCCCAGGAAAGAAATTTGAGAACATCCCATACATTGAAGTATTATAAGGGTTGGAGCACAATAAAAACTCACTTTTGTTCGGTACAATTATTATCACCTTGTCCATGAAATATTGGAGATTCTAGCAAGATTCTAACTATTTATTGCACTGGCTTGTTTTCGTGGTGGTTGCACGTTGCGGTTACAGTTTATTTGATACTTTACAGTTTATATGATATTAAACGCTATGTTTAATCTATAATTCATAACAAATTACGTATTTTATAAGAAATTGTTTGGGCTCTGATCCAGGGTATTTGCACTCATGCTTTTTAAGTAAGAAGTATTGAAGATTTATGAAAATTTGGGCGATTCTGGCTACTAGAAATATAAATCGATAAGAAGCACCCATTACTTCTAAAAGATGAGTGTAATGAAAGTGTTAGAAATTCTTAAAACAAATTGAAACTGTGATAATTAGGTCGGTTTGAAATTACACGAATTTTAAATTAAATTTTAGAGGCAACAAGTTGAAAGACCAAGGTTTATGAGTTTTCTTATAAAATGCGTGTATAAATGTTTAGCTTGGTTTTATGGCCTGTTATTGCTAGTATTATATTCAACAAAATTTAGAGTTTCTTTTCTTTTCACTCATTTCCTCTACTTTGATACAAAAATTGCATAATAAGAAATATTGACATTTACTTTTGAGGTCTTGGGGTCCGGGGTCTTGGCTCTTGGGGTCTTGGGGTCAAGCGAATAGAACATGCCTTCTCCTCGTATGATCTTCAAACAAATATCAAACGCTTTTGTCTAAACGTTTTTCATCTCAATTCACAAGAGAACAGGGAAATCTAAATCAGTAACAAAGTGTGGAGGACCTTAGCATCAGCCATCGAACATTTGAACCTTGACCTTAGGACCTGACCTGCGGGAGCACCAGACTTTCAAGTTCATTCACTTTCTCCGTCTGTCCAGTGTGAGTGATTTCGCTTTGGGGTTAGTCTCGTTTTGATGAGCGATTACTTGGACTCATCGTAATCAGTCTAGAGAGTTTGGGGTAATTCCCTGGAAACAGATTTTTGCACGCACTTCAGATTGGCTTAGACCTACTATAAAGTCTGTTTCTTGTCGCAGATTGAACTTCCGGGTATGTTTACGTTGGTTTGGAAATGTGATCATAATACGAAATACCTCTCTATTTCCTTACCAGTCGTGTTGCCCATCCGTATATCAGCCCTTGATCATAGGAAGCCCATATTACACTTTATATTTAAATAAATGTATTTTCCTTTCCTAAACTTATCAATAACATGTGCTATGTGTGAAATAAATATTTAATCGAGAAAGCACAAGGAATAACTTCGCACATTATTGATAAGTGTAGGAAAGGAACACATTTTTTTAAAAATAAACTGTAATATGTGCTTCCTGTGCCTTGAGCTCAGTAAGATAAATGTTGGTTTAGTGGACCTGAGAGGCCGAACAAATTCTCCTATGTGAGATAGAGTTGCTAACATGATTTCGTTTTCTATTTTAGACATATTTTCGTCAATTTGGATACCTTCCAGCTGACTATGCTGACGAAACACCAACAGAGAAGAGTATCAAAAATTTTCAAACTTGGGCAGGGCTTAAACCGTCAGGTTAGTAAATTGACCTTTGTTGAATCTAGCTGTATGCTGTAAAAGTCATAATTCGATTTAAAGGAAACGATTAAAGAAAACGGAATACATGCTGATTGGCCATCCTCATAAAACAAATAAAATGTCTCTCAACCGCTGGTTCTAAACAACTCAAAAATAAAGCATGTACAGAAGACAAAATCACTTTGGGTCATTGTATATGAAGGACTAAACTGGGAAGAACATTTCAAAGTTTTCAAGGGGAAAGTTAAGAGCTTCACCACAGCTAACTGTTGACGGCTGCTCAAGGCTAGACCTAAGCATTGCTTCTATGCAAACAAGCAATCTGTGTATGGCATGCCCAAATTTTGATGTGAACGCCCATAGTCCAACTTTGAGCAAAACATTCAATTCAATGACAAATTGCAAAATTAGTGTTGCTGTTGTTGTGAAGAGCGATAATTGGGACTAGGTAGTGAGTCCAGCAATGCTTCATAGCGTCTGCACCTTCTCAATTCAGTTAAAAGGGCATTAAAATTCAATTTATGATTTATGAAACCATATTATTAAAAATTTCAAGCAATTCTTAGAATGATTCACTTAAAACTATCATATTGTAGAAAAAATTTTCGCACTAATATCGGACTGACCACTTGTCAACTGATATTAAAATTATCTCTATTTTGCTGCCAGGGAAAATTTGCGTTCAGGCAAACTTTATAGGACACACTACATGAAAATTACAGTTACTTTAAAGACAAGGTTTTTTTTCCATTAGAAAGAAAATTACTTTCTTCGAACTTTGAAAGTAGAGCATGTTCTGTACTGCTGATATCGGTCTTGCTTGTAGTTTTAACTTGTGCAAAATATGTATCTCAAATTCCAGGAATACTCGATGCCAGAACAATTGCAAAATTCGATCAACCTCGGTGTGGACTGAAAGATCCAAAGTTATCAAAGGCTGTCAGAGTTAGCCGCAAAAGACGATACACTTTGCAAGGAACGAAGTGGTCATTCGATAAGGATCCTACGGTAAGATATCAAATTTCAAGACTAGATCCACATGATTGAGCCTTCGCAACGCCTCTGCCTTCCTTTATCATCATGTTTTTACCCAGCACTGGACTTGCATAAGTAATCGTGAAAGAAATAACGACGACATACATACATCCATATAGTTGGCCTTAATTAGCAATTATAGTATTTTAATCCCGTTATTTTACTATATGTAGCTATAGCTTTTACATTTTGCATTTAATGAATTTTAAACTTGGAACTCTTATCCCTGCAGGACTTAACAGACAATTTTCTTATCTCTCGTAGTATCGTAACTAGCGCTCCATCTTTCTCTTTCTCTTTTTTATTTTTTATTTATGTTTTTCTTTTCTTCTCCCTTTTTTTCCTTATTATTTTATTCATTTAGTATCACGGTGTATTCTACATCAAATTCTACACCTTAGTCTGTTGGCGTTCTATTAAACTCTATCCATTATTCGAAATTACCCTTCGAATTTATCGTTCCACGCTACTTCGTACAAGTCGTATTTTTATTGAAATTACTGTTTTATTGATTTCATGACAGCTAAATCTCTCTGATGGGCCTCTTGTAAACGCTGCCTGGTATGTTTTCCCTGATAAAATGTTTCTATTCTACAGAGAACGCTGACATGGAAACTGTGAAACACAGCCAAAGGACTAACTTTTCTTTAATAAAATGTTTCTATTCTACAGAGAACGCTTACATGGAAACTGAGAAACACAGCCAAAGGACTAGATTTCCAGACAGTTCGTCGTGTAATACATTTTTCACTAGACAAATGGTCAAAGGCCGCAAACATCAATTTCAAAGAAGTTCAAGGCGATAAAACAAAAGCAGATATATACGTGAGTTTTGCTTCTGGAAGCCATGGTGATCCCTATGCTTTTGATGGACTGGGAGGGACGCTTGCACATGCCTTTTATCCATATCCTGGGAATGGTTAGTATTATCTATCAATTTTGCACCCATTAGTAGCGCAATAACGCCCCACGGGACTTGATCGTTTAAGGTGACTGTTTGAAAATTCGTACAAGAACAAACAATTAACCAATTTTAAAAGTTTTAATTTCATCATCTTACTGAGGCTTCAACTTAAAGGTGACCTGAAACGAAATTTTTTATTTGCGAAAGCTAATAGCCTGGTTGAAAAACCAAGAACACCGTTTTCAATTTTTCCATAACATGGTTTGTTTTCGAATTATTCCCCATTTTATGATTGAAGCTGATGACGTCATTTTGTTTGCAAAAAGGCAAGAAAACAATTGATATTGACAACGTTTCTTATCAAAAACCTCTAAACCCAAAACTTTGGCACTGGACTTTCTGTTCATGAGATATATGACATCTCTGGGCAATTTTTTTGTCCCACTAACATACTTCAGCAGCAGGTTTAATCGCAAACATAGTCAATGTCACCAATTTTGCTACTCTCTACCTATACTTTCCTTATAAATATGCAAACAAAATGACGTCATCACTTCAAGACACAAAACAGCGAATATCTCCGAAACAAAATGAAATATCACAAAACTTTAAACGGCATCATCAATCAACCCAGTTTGTCATTCCATTTTGCAAATAAAAAAATTCATTTCAGATCACCTTTAATGTTCAAGAGTTTTCATAATTTTTGGTGCATTACTGCCTTGTGAAATTAGAAATTAGACAAAATTTCTACCGTATTTCTTAATATTCCCAAAACCAGCTAAAAATGGCCTGTTCATTTATGCATTTATGGGAAAGCATACTTACATTTCAACAGTTTCCGTATCATTAGAAAGCAATCTTGACCAAAAAAATATTAATTTACCATTTCAATCGTTGAAACATGGATCAAATTGAGCCAATTACTTTTATTTTTAGGAAAAGCTCACGGAAGCTTGCTGAAATTCTCCATTTGAGGTTAAGATGAGGCATTTCAAATCATGAATAAATTTTCAAACTTAAATTAAACAATCAGTCATGTAACGGAGTTGTAATTTTTCAAATTAGAGTTATAGTTTATGTATTGCGATTGTACAAAAAGAGGATGCATTTTCCTGATTCAGCCTCTATCTACCTATCTGTCTATGTAGCATCCTCGAAAGTCCGACGGTCGCCTATCATTGATCTCCACTGTTCTCTGTTCTGTGCTTTCCTTTTCAGTTTTCCATATCCTTTGGTGTCGGTCCACTCTTTGATGTCATCCATCTACATTCTTTAAGGTCTATACTTTGCTTTGTCCAGTTATGAATCCTTCAATGATATTGAAGAACAAA
Source organism: Aurelia aurita (assembly GCA_004194415.1). NCBI lineage: Eukaryota > Metazoa > Cnidaria > Scyphozoa > Semaeostomeae > Ulmaridae > Aurelia > Aurelia aurita. The sequence goes on from REGM01000037.1 coordinate 636,794, forward strand.
TTTGGGTTTTAACTTCTTGCTATTTGGCCAAAGAATGATAACTGAGTGACCTGGTTGATTAGATTATGTTTATCTTTTACTCTGCCAAATATATATTTACTCGTAACTTTGCTTATCCTGTTTATCTTCTGCAATAACACCATATTTCAAATGCAATTTGGCAAAACAAATAGAGGAAGAAGAATGACAACTTACATCGATCCCACTAAGAGTGACAAGTTTTATCATACTGGAACAAAAATGATGGACAGAAATATTTGGAATGGTTATTTTCGGGGCTAGTTTTTTCCTCACAATACTACAATGCCACTCAAGTTATTAAAGTTTGCTGACTTCATTAGTCAGCGTTCAATTACTTACTCTGAACTTAAAATTCATCTGATCAACTAACATTTATCAAAATTGTTTTAATAAAGAATGGATTGTTGTGGAGAGTATTTGCCCTCTTGGTCATAAAGTGTCATAAAAGATCGATGGATAGATTTTATATACACTCAAAGATATCCTGCAACATCTGACAAAGATCCTTAGAAAGACAAATTTTAGTAATTTTTTTTTCAAAAGTTTGCAAATGCTTGGATCGTCGAATTGAAAAACCTATCTTATCTTACAACTGCCCGTGTTTTCATTTCAGATATTGGAGGTGATATGCATTTCGACGATGACGAAGATTTCAAATATAAATCAGCAACCGGCACTGATATATTTTGGGTTGCAGTGCATGAAGCTGGTCACAGCTTGGGACTGGAACATTCTCCGGAACTAGACGCAGTTATGTATCCTTGGTATAAAGGAAGTACTGGTGGAGACTTCGACTTGAGACGGGATGATATTTTGGGAATTCAAGCTTTGTATGGTGAGTATTGGCTAAACAAAATTTACAATCAGTGCATTGACTTGCTCAAAACCATTATATAGCGGGTGACTAAAAAAACGTCAGGTGTTTGCCAATTTTTAATGATGCAGTTTATATGATGCAGTTCTTTTCTTTGAAACTTCATTGGATAAGAAAAAGGTTAACCAAAAGTCTGTCTCAAATTAGATGCCCTTGACAATGCCCCCAAAAAATAAGAACTGCAGAGTTTTGCATGAGCAATTTTGCGTTATTGAAAATCTCACATGAAGTGAACTATTTAATTTATCGAAATCGGTCTCCCCCTTCTAGTAAAATCGTGCTTCACAAGATTCCTGAAAAATGCATTTAGCTAGATTCATGTTAATGCACTTATGAACTCCTAAACCATGACAAAGATACTGTTTATCTAACAAAAAAAATTATACCAGACATTCATTGTGTTAAAACACAAACGGAAGAATTATTTTCATTCATTTTGTATCTCTGGGGAAATATTGATTTAATTGTTATTATTGTTATGAAGAAGAAAGTTCTTATAACAACGATAACTTTTCCCCAAAATTGCTATATCACAAAATCGCAAATAAACATACAAAGATATGACCGATTTTAAAAAGCTAAATATATATTTTATTAAACTAATGTAATATGTATTCTGCATTATAAAACTTCAACAAACACTGTCTGCATTGCTTTTTGTCAAAATATGGCTTCTTAAACTCCTCATGTTTTTCTGAGTCGCCCTGTGAACCTGAGAGGTTTTTCCGCGATTTTTGTTATCCCTGGTACGATTCCTGGCTTTAACCCTAATTTAACCGTGGGGGGTGTTTTCCACCCCCCCTGTCGGTTTTTTGCAGAGCATTTATTAAGGGCATTAGCTATGACTCTCTAACTTTCTGACAATTAATAATTATCTATTAGCTACATTTTGACAATAAAATTTTTGAACAATGGGAGTCACGTAACAGATGACAATAACATATTTGGTAGATGGTATTGACAAAATCAATGTTTTTGATATTTTTACAACCAGAATTAGTTTCAAATTTTGATTATTATACCTTAAAAGAATCAGCAAACAAAGACCTTTCATTTGTTATCAAGAACAATGGAATTTGCTGACATCAGCATTTTTAAATGTTGACGTAACATGTGCCGCCATTTTGGGTAAAATTTGCAAACTTTGAAACTTTTTCCAGCGGAAGTTGTAGAAAATGCATAGATTTGCGTTTTGCAATACATTTAAAGTATTTTTAGCAATTTTTGTATCAATTTTTGGTCATAAAACCCACTTCGTTGTTGTGACGTCATCGAAATTTGTCATTTTCTTCAAAAACAAAAGTCTAAAAACACCTTTAGGTATTATTTTTGAATTAAGAATGAATAATACGGCAAATAAGATGAAAAATAGCGAATTATATGATAATTTTTCCGTTTTTAGAACGAATTAGCTGGATAAACATAAATTTTGACATTTTTCAACATTATGACGTCATAGTGACGTCATCTAATAAGATGGCCACACCCAAATCTGCCAATCTGTAAAGAATGGTTAGAACTACGCCCTTGCCAAGTTTTAATGATTTCCCATTAGTCTAAGGAGATTAATAGAGGGGGGTGGAAAGCACCCTCCCCCCGGCTATATTAGTTCAAAAAAGCTCGGTTAAATTAGGATTAAACCAAAAATTTGTTTAATTGTGACTGGCCATCGCTGAAAGCATTTATTCATTGTGTCAGCATATGAAAAATGATTGATATACATGTATGTTTGGCTCTCACAAAAGTCTTTTCGACATATGGTAGGCTGTTAAATTAAAGAAGTGAGTCTACTTTTTGCCAAGATGAACACAGATCATCAAACATACCACCATTCGATAGCTCTTGATGAGAGCTTTCAGATGATGTATAATGTTATTCGTTTTGATGTCGTCAGCAATTTGATAATAAATGAAGGCATAAAAGTTTATAACATCATATATAACTAATAATAAATGTCACAGATGAAATTTTATAGTCAACTTTGATTTTCTTGATACTTTTACCAGATTTTAAGGCATTTTTGAGTATTTGCATCAGTAATTAGGGCTTTTAATAAAACAATGAGAAACTGGTGTGACTAAATAATGAATAAATTAAATAAATTATGAGTTTAAATGGATATCATATTGCCGATTTTTGCTCTGTGATGATTTGTGTTACACTCTAGAGCCATTGTGGAAGGAATTACCATCTAAAAATTTAAAATATTGCCAATATTGCCAATAGTTAGAAAATATTGCCATTTTTCTTCATTATGACGTCATAGTGACGTCATAGATGCAATGAAGAATACAAAAAATGCCCTATTGTTTAGATTTTGTTACTGTGCACCATTGTATCAAGTCTCGCCCTCATATCTGTATTCATCACGGAGTTATAAAGGGGGCACTTTATGTCCCTCCCCCCGGTACTACAGGTGTCCAAAAAGCCTGGTATTAAAAGGGTTAACGCAAAATACCAAGAAAACAATTTTGGTTCAAGTAAATTTTTGGTACCATCAAGAAGTCTGACAGACATCCCGTCCCGCTTTCTGGCTGAAATTCGGTTTAAAGAACATAGAACGCATTTCGTTCAGCCTATTTTGGTTAGTTAGCAAATTACCTCCCGTACCCCTAGTAGACATTTCTGATACATAGACAACGATTTTGCAACTAACAACGTTTTGACTATAGGGAGTTGCCTATTTTGCATCCCCCTGTGAAATTTCATTGAAATATTTTAGCAAATAGCGGGAAGGGATAATTTCCGGGACTGATCTGTTAAGATCTCAATTTTTGCTAACAAAATAGCAGAATTGCAATCTTTTACAAATTTCTTATGCAGCAGAGTGTTATTAGATTTACTTCACCTTAATTACCATCGTTGGATGGATGGAATTTTCGCCCCCCCCCCCATCCCCTATTAGCACAGGACACGTCAGATTGCCCAACCATCATAGGGTTAAACGTTTTCAGTGCAAGTCCTCTTTCAGTACATTTGTAACTCGGGTTGGGTATGTATAATTTCTGTCTTATAGATTTCACGAACTTCAAGAAGAAGCAAATGCATGAACTGATTTTTACCAATTCCATTTTTCTTCAGGTGCTCGACCTAAGCCTACAGCTCCTCCACCAACTCCACCAGCCCCCACAAAACCACCCACTGAGGCTCCAACTCAACCCCCTACTCAACCACCTACTCAGCCCCCTACTCAACCACCTACTCAACCCCCTACTCAACCACCCACTCAACCCCCTACTCAACCACCTACTCAACCCCCAACTGATCCTCCAACACAGCCCCCAACTGACCCCCCAACACAGCCCCCAACTGATCCCCCAACACAGCCCCCTACAGACCCACCAACAAAGCCTCCAACTGAAGCTCCTACAGACCCACCAACAAAACCACCCACGCAGCCCCCAACACAGCCCCCAACTAAAGCCCCTACTCAGCCACCCACGCAGCCTCCTACAAAAAAAACGAAACCCCCTGGCATGAAGGACTGCATGGCAAAAATAGATGCAACTAGTGTTGATCACAGTACGGGATGGATGTATATATTTTCTGGGAAGAATTTCTATTTGGTTTCAAGAAGAGGACTCAGATTTGGACCAATTGCATTCAACGGCTACTTCCGTGAAGTCGAGGGTGAAATAACAGCTGCTTATTCAAGGCTGAATGATCATAAACTCGTTATATTCACCGGCAACAAGTAAGTGGAGCTCATGCTTATAATTATAGTCCTAGTTATATCTACTGCTACGTTCACTATTACCCCCTCATCGTTCATATTACGACTCATAGTTTAGAGCCACAAAAACTAGTCGCTTCTAGTGAGCGGCTCAAAAGACCGAAGGGACTGACTGTGAACGGCAGAAATAACTGTGGGTCGTTTGGCTCGTTGGAATATGAACCGGTTCTATCCTAGCGTCTCAGTCGTTGGGGTTGCTAGGGTCGTTAGTGAGTTCACTTTGGCTGTTCACATTTGATCTGTTGGGACTTTGGATCGTTCTTTTCCAACGATTCTAAAGACCCCAGCTACTGCAGCGGCTGCTACGACCTAATGTGAATCAGGCTTTAGTCCATCTGCCATTACTATCAAAATGACTGTTTCAGATTCTCAAATTTAGTCCAGTTTCTGTGTAAGTATGTTTATGATGATAGTGATAATAATAATAATAATAATAATAATAATAATAATAATAATAATAATAATAATAATA
>REGM01000037.1:643078-716012 GCA_004194415.1 Aurelia aurita
AAAAAAAAATAGACCATAACAAACCTGACTTGGTCCTGCTGGATAAGAAAGGAAAAACCTGCTACATTATCGATGTGGCATGCCCCTTCGATACAAGAGTTGAAAAGAAGGAGAAAGAAAAGTTTGAGCATTATACAGATCTGAAGTATGAACTTCTCAAGGTTTGGAACACGGAAGTGACAAAAGTATACATAATACCAATTGTGATTGGCGCTTTAGGAATAGTCACGAAGAATGTTGAAAAATATCTTGAAAAAATTGACTTCAAACCTGGCTTAGATCCTCTGCAGAAAGCTTGTTTGTTGGGTACTGCCAGAATAATCAGAAAAGTTTTGGACTACAGCGAATAGGACAAAATAGAACACTAGAAGACAAGGAAAGACGGTTTAGAAAGAAAGACTTTAGATCTATTATCTCAAGCCACGGGAGGTGACCTGATAATAGACAAGATACTGGTATAACATCGAGACCATGAGAAGAATTGCATAATAATAATAATAATAATTATAATTATGACTATAATTATAATTATAACTATTTATTTATTTATTTAGGGTTGGCACGATGATAGCTACAAGCTAGCTAAAGCCAACCATTAACAAAAACTGGAAATTAAATAATCTTATTTACATCTTTACTATACAAATAATTAAATATCTATAAGAATTCTAAATTATTTGCATATTTCTTGCACAATCGAGATATGTAAATAATTTAGGATTCTTATAGATATGAGTCGTAGTCGTATGAGTCGAAGTTGTAGACATATCAGTCGTAGCTAGAGTAGCCTGCAGGTCTATCGTAGAAATAACTACGATGTTGTAATCAGTCTAAATAGACCTTTTAATTTTAACATATTTGGCGAGCTTGCCCGGGTCATGAAGACGCCAGGTCATAATTTTGGTCAGGTATACTTGCAGATTGAATCACAAGATGTCTAAACATTAGCAAGCAGCTGCCCCCATATAGTTTAGACTTTGTAAAACCTTTTTAAAAAATTGTAAGATTTTCAACACGAACAGATGTATTTTGAACATTCTGTAGAAGTATTTTGCAAAAAACTACGAACTTAGCTATCTTCGAATTCCTAGCCTTATCTTTACTCTTCAAGTTACAGCTACAGAGCGAGTTGCTACTACTTATCAAACTATTTTTAAACAGGCATCAATTGAAATTTTAGAATTTTAATACGATTATGAGTTTTAGTTTGAAAATTAGTATTTTGTAGGTTTGAGCAACATTTTTGTTTCAAATCCGCTAGAAATGAATTCCGACATTCATTTCCTCTTCCTTGCTAAGTGACTAATGTTTCTAATTGCAGATACTACATCTATGATAAGCAGTTTTATCTTCGCAAAGGACCATCACCAGTGACAGACTTTGGGTTGCCAGCTAATGCTAGGGTTGACGCTGCAATCCAATGGAAAGGAAACAGCCGCACCAGATGGCAACATGGGACGAAGACCTACATCTTCAGTGGAACGCAGTATTACAGATACAATGAGCTAACGGGGAAGAAAGATCCGTAAGTATGCCTGATTATTCTCTTGAATTTCACAGGGGCTTATCCTTTAAGAATGCCTCCATGCTTGAAGCTTCAACATAATTGTTGAGATCTTTCTCATAACTTTTGAAGCATTATTTAATTCATCAGAATTAGCTAAACGTCCTTTGTCTCGATATGGCCAAAAGCAGCCAAAATGGGCTGTTCACTATCATGTAGATTTTGACGTTATGATATCCACCATTGATGGGAAAGCAAACTTTACAGCTCAGCAATTTTCATATCATTTGAAAGCAACGCCTGAGGTAAAAAAAGCATTATTTACCATTTGGATAGTTGAAAAGTGGATTAAATTGCGTAACTCATTTATAGTTTTAACCAAAGCTCATGGAAGCAAGTTTTGGAGAATTATTCATTTGAGATTAAGATAGTTCATTGTAAATTATGAATAAATTCTCACAATTAATTCAAGCCCACAGTAGTTTTTGCACTAAGATTTTTCAAACAATGGATACATCTTTTTGGTTCTCCCAGTGGATCTTTCTTCCTCAAACTATCGTAGCAATAAAACTTTATAAAAACTTGATGTGCACAGAAAAAAGAAGAAATTTAGATTCGATCAACTTGTGAAGCCCAGAGCACCAAAAATTGGGTGATTTACATGTGGGACCTCACTGAAGACAAGACAGGCTAAAAATTGCAGAAAAACCAAGGAAATCATCTCTCTGGTCTAAATAACTTTGATTTTTTGATGCAATTCCTCTGGTCATATCCTAAACTCTGTGCCAAACTTCTGAGAACATTTTATATGGTCAAAAGTCGTTTGCGTTTCGCGGAGATGGCACATGTAATAAACTTGATTTGGAAATGAAATTGGCCCCACCGATCCAGTCATTCAAAACGAAACCAAAAGCTTTGAATTGAGAATATTCAAGGAAAGCTGATCTGCGTATCAATTGTGATCTTTCCTTTTTATTTTTCAACTTCAATAGCTATTTATTGTGATTTTTATTTATAAAAACATTTTTAGGTTCTTGCAGCAACAATTGGAAAGTAGTTGCTTAAATTTTACTAAACTGAATTGTATCCCAGGTTAAATATGTTTAAAATTAAAATTGTATGAAACATTGAACCAATAACTTCTTATTTAAAATCATACAGCAAGAGCCGAGTGCCATGGTATTTGTAAATGCTCCTTACGACGACCCCTGAATCTTACTAGGGTGTGATATGACTGTAATTACTGGCAAGTGAAATTTATGGATGCATGAATGTAAGACTAAACGTCGTATGATCTACTAGTTTTTCTGCTTGCAATGAATTTGTAAATTTGTGCAAGACAAACTCTGTGCGAAATTTGCTTATTTGTGTAAGCCTGAATAAGCTATTAAATGGCAGTGTAAGCATCATTTGTGATGTGAGTTCTCCTCAGTTAGAGATCAACTTATGTTATCGCAGAGGTGTTCAGTTTCGTTCCCTTTTAAAAATACTTAAATGTATCTGATTTGATTGAAAATGAATAAGTTCCTCAGTTTCTTTCATGACGGAGGACAACTCTATCTAAATTCTAGGCAGACAATTAATGCTTCTCAAACAATTGATGTACTTATACATACACTTACCGGGTGTCCCAAAAAAAGTATACAGATTTGGTCAACCCTAACGATCAGAATTTAGCATGAATCAATCCGAAATCATTTTTAAAACATTACTCGGTAGCTAACTTGAATAGAGATACCTTGTTTGTTGACATTGGTGCTTTGAGAGTGGAGATATAAATCTTCAAAGGAAAAATTTGCCTCCACCACCCAACCAGAGCTTTGGCGTTTTGGCCTAAGCAAATTCTTAAAGCACAGCGAATAAGTCAAAAATAGACTTGGAAAAATTGAAACAGGAAGAGAAAAATTAAAAACTGCACAACAAATGCGTTTCACAAAATATAATTTACGTGACGCTTATCATCAAGGGAGCTCCGAAGTAAGCTTTATTCATTTAAATGGAACACATTGTGGATATTGCTTAGGCCGAAACGCCAAAGCTCTGGTTGGGAGGTGGTGGCAAATTTGTCCTTTGAAGATTTATATCTCTACTCTCAAAGCACCAATGTCCACAAACAAGGTATCTATGTTCAAGTTAACTATTGAGTAATGTTTTAAAAATAATTTTTGATTGATTCATGCTAAATTCTGATCGTTAGAGTTGACCAAATCTGTATACTTTTTTGGACACCCGGTATATATACATAAACTCTGAAATGAAGATAAAAAGCGCAAAAGATCACACCGATGCCTGTTTCTTTTAGACTTGCTGCCCTCTTCTTCCTGTACACTTATACACTATATATACTTTATATATATACTTTTCTTCAAAATATTAAATATATTTTGAACATTTTAAACATTACAGTTATTACCCAAGACAAATCAGCACAGCTTGGAGAGGACTGCCATCACGAGTCACTGGTGCTGCTACAGGTTTTAACATCGATGGTAAACCTGGACAGACTTATTTCTCAGCTGGGGATAACTTCTATATCTTTGACGATGAGTATGTGATGAATTTAATATGTTTATTGTTTCAATGCATTTGGCTTTGGGCATGACGAGAAGAAACCACGAGGGCCGGAGAGTTACAAGGGCTAAACGATAACAGAGAAGATTTGGTCACAAGCAGATTTGAATAGATACCAGCAATTAACATATTGGCTGAGTCAAGAAAATATTCATTTTCGGATATCCTTTTTGACTAGGATGAAATCCATATTTTGAATGATAAGTACGCAATATTATCATCCTCTACAACGCAGTGTCTTTGACTTCAGGGAATAGGAAAAGGTGTCACGATGTTCACCAAATTAAAGCTTCCTATAAATAGTTATTAATTTTTATGAGAATAATAATTTGATATTTGCCGCCCTCATACAGAGTTTCTCAAAATCTTTATCAGATCCAATAATCTTAAGTTATAGATTACCTACAGTTGATGTAAACTATTCCTGGGAAATTAATTATTTTGCTCTACATAGGTAGGGAAATCAAATTTAGTTTTCATTAGCTCCATCCCAGCTAAAAAAGCAACGAGGTGCAAAAGTTTACGTTGGAAAATAACAACTTAAAAGTTTTGAAATAGGGGCTCCCTAGCTATAACAGTTAATTTTGAAACAACCTGCAACTTAGAAGAAACAGCGCTCGCTTTTCTTGCACTTCAAAATTTCTGCTTCGGGCAGAGAACTAACTCATTTGGATGGCGAATGTTTGAATATGATAAATCCAATCCGTATAACTACCAAAGAAGTAACAGCGCTCGCTTTGCTCGCACTTCAAATATCCTTCTTCATGCAGAGCACTAACACACTCAGATGGCGAATTTTTGAATATGCTCTATCCAATTTATATAACTACCTAAGAAGTAACAGCGCTCGCTTTGCTGCGCACTTCAAATATCCTGCTTCATGCAGAGGACTAACTCACTCAGATGGCGAATGTTTGAATATGTTCGATCCAATTCATATAACTACCTAAGAAGTAACATCGCTCGCTTTGCTCCCATTTCAAATATCCTGCTTCATGCAGAGCACTAACTCACTCAGATAGCGAATGTTTGAATATGATAAATCCAATCCATATAACTACCTAAAAAGTAACAGCTCTCGCTTTGCTCGCACTTCAAATTCCTGCTTCATGCAGAGCACTAACTCACTCAGATGGCGAATGTTTGAATATGTTAAATCCAATCCGTATAACAACCTAAGAAGTAACAGCACTCGCTTTGCTCGCACTTCAAATTCCTGCTTCATGCAGAGCACTAACTCGCTCAGATGGCGAATGTTTGAATATGATAAATCCAATCCATATAACTACATAAGAAGTAACAGCTCTCGCTTTGCTCGCACTTCAAATTCCTGCTTCATGCAGAGCACTAACACACTCAGATGGCGAATGTTTGAATAGGCTCTATCCAATTCATATAACTACCTAAGAAGTAACAGCGCTCGCTTTGCTCGCACTTCAAATTCCTGCTTCATGCAGAGCACTAACTCACTCAGATGGCGAATGTTTGAATATGTTAAATCCAATCCGTATAACAACCTAAGAAGTAACAGCACTCGCTTTGCTCGCACTTCAAATTCCTGCTTCATGCAGAGCACTAACTCGCTCAGATGGCGAATGTTTGAATATGATAAATCCAATCCATATAACTACATAAGAAGTAACAGCTCTCGCTTTGCTCGCACTTCAAATTCCTGCTTCATGCAGAGCACTAACACACTCAGATGGCGAATGTTTGAATAGGCTCTATCCAATTCATATAACTACCTAAGAAGTAACAGCGCTCGCTTTGCTCGCACTTCAAATTCCTGCTTCATGTAGAGCACTAACTCAATCAGATGGCGAACTTTTCAATATGATAAATCCCATCCATATAATTACCTAAAAAGTAACCGCACTCGCTTTGCTCGCACTTCAAATTCCTGCTTCATGTAGAGCACTAACTCAATCAGATGGTAAATGTTTGAATATGATAACTCCAATTCATATAACTACATAGGACGTAACAGCATTTGTTTTCCCCTCACTTGAAAATTCCAACTTCACGCAGAGTCCTTGCTCTGATGGAAATTGTTTGAACATATCTTAAATTCTGCTAACCAATGAACATGTAGAGCATAGTTTTCGTCAGATTAGAACATGATATTGGCACAGTTTTAACATAGGAAACTTCAACGTAAATTAAATAATGTCACATTGCACAAAGAGAGTTAGTGAAATATTATGTAGTGGCTACTATACATGGCATATAGCGTAAATCCTCCTGGCGGCATTCTCTCGAAATATGTCTTGACTTGTTTTCATAAAATTTATAAAAATAGCATTAAAAGTGCCGGATGATAAGAAGCAGTAACGACTTTATACCCAGCATTGCCTTTGAATTGACCAATGAGAAACACCGTAGGGTAGATTGGTATTATCTGTTGAATCAGAGCCACCTGAAAACTCATGGGCCTACAGAATCACTGATTGTTTATCAAAATATGATCAACACATTTGTCTGCATGGTTTCGAATCCTGGGATCCTGGGATATGTAGGATCTATGTAAGTGCATGCTATGTCTCACTATTGCTGAGTAAATTTTGAATTTCAAAATGGCGGTCATAGCATTTTAGATAAAGACTAAATAAGCAGTGAGACTTATCAAGTGTTTTTCACCTAAATTTTATCAATATTAACACATATTAGAGTTAAGAAATGTGCAAATAATTTGTGTTATCATACTCTATATACTATACATTCCACGATTAATGAGGCCAATATACGATTACGCTAAACATGGCGGCGAGGAACATTTAGCAAGATGCACTGCGTTCCAATTACGAATGTTTAACGATTCTATAGGGATTTGATCATAGAACACAATGAATTTTAGTACAAAGTTCCTCGCCGCCATATTTAGCGTAATCATGGATGGTAAATTGCTACAGCAACAAGGTTTCATTATGCTCCACTGTAGTTTCGCTTTTTAACACAATGTTATTCTTGTTACAGGCTGATCAAAACAAGCAATGGGTATCCAAAACACATCAAGAACTGGTTTAAATGCTGGAGCGAGAAAGCAGATCCAATCACATTTGGGAGCTTGTTTGACCCAAGACGTGAAGTGGAATCCCCATAATTTCACATCGCCTGAAAACTTTGATCACTGAATTTTGTATGTACTCCTAGATCCTTGTATAAACTCTTATTTGTTGGTAATTAAAAACCATAATTACAGAAGCGCAACTGTTACAGAATGATTTATTTTGATCTAAAAATATTGATTTTGATGCCTGCTTAGATTCTTAGAGAAATATTGCTTGGAAATTGAAATGTGTTATGCGAGGCGTGTATCAAAAGGAAATTCAATGGGATTGGTTTCAATGTTTAGGGGATTTGTATTTGGAAAAGACAATTTTCCAAAGTCGCACGAGAGTTTTTATGACATTGTATGCCCCTCAGCTTAATCTCTTGCTAAACCAGCTATCTAGGGCAGTGTTCATGTACAAAGTGCTATTGTATTGAGTTAAAGAGTAGGACCCCGTTTGCACTGAATCAATGCAGCTTTGAATCTATAACAAAAGTGTAACGGATCAGCCTCTCTTTTACTCTGTTCCTGCTAATCTGAAAAACTTTCGTTCCTTCTGTCAACAGAAATTTTTTGTTCTGGAGCAGTGTAAACACTCTTGAATCGTAACAACTTTGTAATGGATCAAAACTGTACCGATACAGTGTAATGAAACACCAGTGTAATGAAATTTAGTGACAAACTTGCTTTATAGAAAATGTGGACCAGCAATGAACGCTTGCGCGAAGGACGGCGTTAGGGGATTTTTTACCATGATCCTTTGTGTCTTAAAGAATTTTGTTCGATTTGATTGGTTAATCTATGATTTGACGCAAAGGATTATGGTACAAAATTCCCTGTTTTCATCTATAGCGTTATCGTCGATTAACTTGGGGGAGAGAGTGGAATTATGTAACCGAATGTAAGGAAGCATGGAACAGAAAAATAAGAAATATTGATATCTATATTGGTTGGAATAGACTGTTCCCCGATGATTTACAGTTATTTCTTGAAAACCCACCATACATCGGCAAATGAGCAATTTGTTCTTTCTCTCTCTGTTCCTTTATTGCATGTGCCATGATTGACAAGTACCTCTTAATTAACTCTGCCCTCAATAGCTGAGTTAAAAGGCATTTTTTTTTAAGATTAGGTGATATTGATCGTTACTGATAATAATGCATTTCAGAGAGTATAACAAAGATATGAAACGTAAAAGGACATACATCATCTTACTGCTTCACTCTCAATACTGTTTATTACAAACAAGCAACTGCAGCTCAGAATAGGATTCAACAACTTTAAAAAGGTCGGTGGAAAGTTCTATAACCTATTTCTTTTAATTAAATTGCTTGATAGAAACTTTAGCTACGTTGCTATAATTTTACCGTTGGATGTTCCTGAACTCTGCAATATGTTTCGAAATTACAGCGTATTTTATATTTTAAGCTCTTTTGAGGAAGTGACGTCATCAAATTTCTAAATCATAGACCAGAAAAGTGAAAGACTTGTGATTGATACCATATTGTACATATTCATAAACTATTGTTGTCTTGATGTTGTTATTCTATGTTTCCTCAAAAAATATAGAAAATATTACGATGTTATTGAGTTCTTTTCAAACTTTTTCTTGAATTCTTAAAAAAAAGAACTACCCTCTAAATTTGAAAATATTGAAGATTTCTGAAAAGTCCAACGGTTGAACTATAGCAAAGTAGCAAATGTTTCCTTCAAGCCATTCAATTGAAAGAAATAGGTCGCAGAATTTTACACCGACCTTTTTAAAGATTTGGAAACTATGCTCTTCAGCCCTTTTCAGGTCCTCACACCCACCAATATTTTATTACATTACTGATCGTGAAATTGTTTCGTGTGCGAGTATCTCAAAGACCAATAGTTTATATCAAAGATTGTCGTTTTTTATTCCTTCAAGGAAGAGATGATGAAACAAATACGGAAGCCCCTAGGGGCCACTGCAGCATTCAGTGCGTACCACTGCTGCAACATATCAAATACAACAGCTGCATTTAAGAAAAGCTTGTTGCATTTAAAACAAGCCTGCTGCATTCAAGAAAAGCCTGCTGCATTTAAAAAGTTTGCAGCATTTAAAACATGGCTGCAGCGTTTAGGAAAGGGGAGAGGACTCGGAGGAAAGTGTGCACTGAATGGTGCAGTGACACTTATGGGCTTCCGTAAACAAATTTCTTAAAACAAAATTAGAGAAAAGTTGGTGAATAAAAAATGTGACACCTGTTTGAAAAATCCTAATGTGAAACCCTTCAACTGATTTTAAACTCAAAACTCAACTGCACAATTTAACTATGACTTCACTTTGAGAATGTTCACATAATTTTACAGTGCACCAATATGCCTCTAGATGAACAGTTTCCTGAAATTTGTTTTCTGTTGTTTTGCCTTTTGCTGAAAAATGCTGATTCAATTGAATCTTCATTTAAACATTGGTATGGAAAAAGTCTGTTTTGCTAGCTTAGGGCATTGCTTTCTTGGAAAGGAAACTATTGCAAGTAAAATATGCTCTGCATCAAGTTTAGGCAACAAAAACCGCGTAGCTGTGTCAAAATCTGTATCAGAACGGGATCAGAATAAACAGCAAGTGTTTTAATGTCTTTTGGAACATCGAAGAAAGTGATTTTTGGTTAAACAATGATTTCTGAGAGAACCAATGCATACACAACTATGAGCAAAGTCTCAAAAGATAAGTTGAAGCCTCTTCAAAACAAAGGTTGAAATTGTACAAATCGGTAGGGGTGATTTTCGTAGTATAATATTTTTAACAGATGATGCATTATTATGGATCAATTCGCAAACTACAACGTCTAGCCTCATGTTGACAACAACAGATACATTTTAGGGTGCCTTTTTCAAAGCATCTACGGATTTATGGGTATGCACCTTCAGTTTGTCTGGGATAAAAGGATATGCAGTTTTCTCAGCTTCCCCGGATTTATTGGACACCATTCCTGAAATGCAATTGCCACAGCCCCAACATTACCCATGCTAAAGAAACATCGCTCTGAGCACAAGATAAACAAGAAAATTTCCTAAATCAGTACTGCTGTATAATCATATGCTGATCATTTTACAGATGAGGGTAGTTTAGGGTACTCAATAGTCTGGTTTGGTTTTTAGTCTACCAGTTGTCCCATTGAGAAATTCCTACGTTTGCAGATTTGCTGCGGAAGAGCGGTAATTTCCATACTTTCATATTTACTCGATTCTGAGAGAAGAGACTTCCACTAAAAAGTTTGCATTGTTGTGAGATTTAGTCTACTGGCTATTTCCAAAGATAAAGCCAATCAAACCCAACACACTAGGACTGTCCAAAGCCAGACGACTTACTCCTAGCAGCCATAAACTTGCTCTTGGATTACCATCTAATTTGTCTTACTGCTTCTACTAAACTACTGGACTTAGTTTACCAATTGGGTTCATAGATAGTCCACAATGACAAGATGTGCATTTAAATATACGCCAATGCTTTCCGTTCCTATATGTATAGACACGACAATTAGCCTCCTAGCAGCAAAAAACTTGATCTTGGATTAACATCTATTTCGTCTTAATGCTTCTACTTACTAAACTACTGAACTTGGTTTACCTTTGGGCTCATAGGTACACCACAATGACGAGATGTGAATTTAAATATGCTTTAAGTCTTTCCGTTCTTATTCATGTACAGACAGGGAAGTGAACTTTCTAACAACCCAAATTTTTGTCAATCTCTTATTCTGATAGACTTGATTTTCCATCGTTTCAATGATACATTACAATAAGAACATATGGATTCATATATCTTATGAGTCCTGTTCATGTTCAGACAAGGCATTTGAAGTCAGTCTCAAATAGATGTCATGTTTGTGATAACGCATAAATTACTGATGCAGAGTTCTTCAATTGTTTTTTTTCGACGGGGGAGGGGGAAACGCTTTAATCATTTTCACTTGTCATCTAATTTGAGACAGACTTTAATTAAACATTCCATGTATCTTTTCGATCTCATTTGCGCGCAACGAAAGAGCAAGTTTTATTGGCTGCAGAAACATATGCGTCGAATCTTTAAAAGAGCAGGTGTAAATGGTTGTTACCATTTTCTCCGAATCCGAATTCAAGGCTGTTTTGGGTGTTTTTGGTCTGAAACAAATGATTGAAAAACCCACGAGAGTAGCAGAATCATCCAAAACTCTCATAGACGTCATACTAACAAATAACCCCGCAAATATGATACAAACTGAAGTCATTCCTACCAGCATTGGTGATGAAGACATGGTTAGCTGTGTAAGGAAACTGAATCACTCTGGTTTCAAGCCAAGGCAAACAACCTGTCGCGATTATAAGGAATATCGTCCTGAGGATATGAATAAAGATCTAGAGGTCTCCTTTTTACATTTGTAGATTTATTAACGAGGCCTGGTCCCTGATGAAAAATAGTTTGATTAAAATGTTTGACCACCATGCCCCAAAGATATGCAAAAATGTCAGGGGTAAGCCTGCTCCGTGGCTAAACACCGATGTGAAAAAACTTATGAACGACCGCGATAAACTTCTCCGCAAATCGAGAAGAACGAAGGTGGAAGTGGACATTTCTCAGTATAAGCGAAAAAGAAATGAGGTCAACATCGCAATCAGAAAAGCAAAATCGACATATCATAAAAACCTATTGAAGGAAAACAGTGCGAACCCAAATAA
This sequence comes from Aurelia aurita, assembly GCA_004194415.1. Classification (NCBI taxonomy): domain Eukaryota; kingdom Metazoa; phylum Cnidaria; class Scyphozoa; order Semaeostomeae; family Ulmaridae; genus Aurelia; species Aurelia aurita. The sequence continues at coordinate 654,889 of REGM01000037.1, forward strand.
GTTTTGGAAAACAAGTAAATCCATATATCCAACCAAGGCAAGTACGGGGCCATCGATGCACTCTTTTGATATACAAGGTGAAAAACAAACGATGCTATTAAGAAAGCCAATGGTTTCTGTACTTTTTTCACAACGATCGTTACAACTTTACGTGAAAAGGCCATTCCCCTGTGTAACTTTGTTTGGAGACCCCCTAGATCAGTACGTAATAGAGCTGGAAATAAATTCAAATTCCGCCATCAAAGCTTGAGGTAGAACGAGACCTGACGTCCATTAAACGTACCAAGTCAACCGGCATTGACAATCTGCCCCCGGGTTTGCTGAAGGATGCTGCAAGTAACAAATCTGCACCCCTGGCCCACCTCATTAATCTCTCCCTGCAGACAGGGACTTTTCCAGCAGACTGGAAACTGGCAAAAATTGTGCCAATACATAAATCTGGCTCTTTTTCTAGCTTCGACAATTACAGGCCGATTTCAATTCTTCCGGTTCTGTTCAAAATTATTGAAAAGGCGGTGCATCGGCAAGTCATGGGATTCCTCGAAGTCAATAAGTTATTATCAAAGTTTCAATTTGGATTTAGGCCCAAGTTGTCCACGGAGTTAGCAGCAACTCTCTTATTTGATGAAATTCGGCAACATGTAGATGAAGGGAAATTACTTGATGCAACATTGATAGACTTAAGCAAGGCATTCGATACCATGAGCCACTCGAACCTACTACAGAAATTACCTCAGTACGGAATTTGTGAAGAAGAACTTGGATGGTTCACAAATGATCTTTTTCGTCGATCGGTGGTTGTTAGCTATGGCAGTTGTTTGTCTAATAAGCAAGATATTCTAACCGGAGTGCCACAAGGATCAATTCTGGATCAATCCCCTACTTTTTATCATAACTTTCAATGACATAACAGATGTGATAGAAGTAGCAAAGATTGTGAAGTATGCTGATGATGCAGTGATATACGTAGCTGATAAAGACGTAGCGGTTACAAATTCTAAGCTCACCAAAGATATGGACATCATTGCCAGATGGCTAGACCAAAATGCCCTGATAATAAATCTGAAGAAAGGAAAAACTGAGTCGCTTCTTTTTGGAACATCGCAGAGAATCGCCAAGCAAAATGAAACACTCAATGTCATGTACCGAAGCGATAAGGTATTGAATACAAGCCTTTAAAAATATCTCGGCATTGAAATTGACAGCTCCTTAAATCTCAATTCCCATTTTGAGAAATGTTTTAAACACGCATCAAGCATGCTGAGGCTACTGGTAAAGCTGAGAGATTATCTTGATTCGACCGCTGCGAAGGCGATTTATCGCTCACTGATTCTGCCTACTTTCACATACTCTGGAATATTACAGCTGAAGCTAACTGACACTCAAGACTAACATCGTTTCATGATCGCTCATTAAGAACAATAAAAGGAAATTTGAACACTTGCGAAGAAATTCAGTCTGTTAAGGCTGATTTCCAGTCAGTGGAATTTTCCGAGCGGCCGGAATTTTACACAATAAAAGGTTACTCAGGCCTAACTTTCTATTGAAATTCAAAGCGACATTTTCTCTCGTAAACAATAGAATTCCCGTCCGCTCGGAAAATTCCACTGACTGGAAACCAGCCGTTACAAATGCGAATAAAATCCGTGCATGTAAGCTTGTGCGCAAGTGTATTGACAAGGACATTTGTGATACTTTTCAAGGGTACTTTCAAATCAATGATCACAAAATGCAAACAAGAAACAATCAATGTCTGGTAAAACTTCCAAAAATTAAAACGGAATATGCTCGCAAATCATTTCGTTTCATGGGAGCAAAAATTTATAATGAACTGCCAGTTGACATACGCAAAACTGAATCATTCAACGCCTATTTTACTTGAAACTTCTTATCTTAAGTATGTAATATATTATGTTACTAAAATTTCTGTAAATTCTTTATAAAATATATATACTTTTATTCATATTTTTATAGGGTTTTAGTAGTTTTACTTTTACTTTCTTTTTACGTTAATCAGGACACACATTGATAACAGCAGAAACGTTGAAGTGTTAATCCTGTATAAAAATTCGTATTATTATATTTCAATACGTTTAATTTTGAATAGATCAGAGGATCTGTGACATATACGAGCCATTTGAATATTTTTTGAACGCTGAGACGTAGAATGTTCTGTTGTTGAGTATAATACAGTTTAAATTTGGCAAATTAAGACCAAGGGGCTCCTCAATTTTGAGGCTAATTTGTACGTGTTCTTTTACGCCTTACTCTGCTATTCTCCAATGTTATTCCAATCTCTAAATAGACTTCTCTAGATAGTCTAGAAAAAACAATTGAAATACTTTTAGAAACCTGAGATTGTAATTTACTAACTTGCCACTTTTCTACAAACCTTATTCATTGCAAGACGGAGGGGCCACGTAAAGGTTGGTTATGAAGAGCAGTCTTTCTGGCTCAGGGACCGCGGCGGAAATTTTGGATTCGGAGAGGCTAAAGAGCAGTTGGAAGCTTTGAAGGGGTCTGAGACCGAAGCCCCAGAAACATTTCTCTGGACCACGCCATCTAATTTGGCTATAAATGTGACCAACGCCCTGTTAATTACTAAAAACACCTAGGAAAATATATTCATTAGTAGCATGGTCAACAACTAAATCGTCATAAAGCATCAATAAATTGAAGTGTACATTATTGCAATTCTCATTTCATAGCAAAGGTTCAAGAACAACAGAGCATTTTTTGGGGTTAAGAGAAACGGCCAAAGAGGAACGCCCGGCTTTAGTCTTGTATGTTGTAAAGTTAAACATTTCGTAATCTCGTGGAATTATTACATTCTAAAAGATAGATGATATGGAAACGTAAAGCCTCGCTAATTTCAGAAATAAACATTGCAAACATAACAGAACCAAGTAACACAAACATTGTTTCTTATGAATACATAAATTTGCTTAGTCAATAAATCCAACTGTTAATCAAATTTCCCAAAAATTTGCATCCTGTTCTCATTTCTATTGCTAAAAGTAATTGCAACTTCAGTAGTTTTTATATAGTGTCTTTCAACCTCTTGTGAGTATTAAGAACTGCTAAATCATTAAATCTTTCTTGGAACATTCTTGAGCGAAGAAAATTTTTCAAGAATTCTTGCTATTAAGAATCGAAGAGGATGATTCTTCGCCATTTGCACTTGTTGTAGGGTTGATAATACGAAGCAATTTACAGATCTGGAGAACTTCACTTATCAGCAGTCTTCCATCCATAAAATCATAAAATCATCCATATATTATGAAAGCACTCTATATTAACATCACTTGCTAAAACTTTGAGTATTTCAAGCTATGGTAACAATAATGAAACTCATTTATATCTTCGGAATAATTCTCCTCGACCAAATTTTATCTGAGACGAAGCATCGCTTGAATTTACACAGTCAACAAGAACAAATTACAGGCTTTTGAAGAAATAAAGCTGGGCTGGTTGAAGCTCTCTTTGATGCATGAAAACCAGTACTGTTGCGGTATGCAGAGGTACCCAAAGGAAGGGTGTTAACATTTAGATGAATGGATTATGAACGGTTTGCAATATTTGCTCATTTAAACATAATTTCTTAAACAACTAAAAACTATATATTTAAATTATTAAGGGATTAACGCCTCCGCGGTCCCTGAGCTGATAGTGAACAGGCTATCTTTTTTCCAGTTTTTTTCCGTTTGCAAATCATTTGTTTTCAAAGTGCATGCATCTCGGACATTTAGCAGATTCTTGAGTAGCATTTGCTAATCCATTCAATTGTTTTTTCAAAACAAGACAATAATTTCTTTTCTCGAACTCTGCACATTGCAAGGTCCATTTTGACATAATGCATCGTTGCGTTATATGGGGCAGCATACCCCCTTACCAGTGATAGCAATTAGATTTATAGTAGCTCAAGTAATTAATTTTCAAAGAGAGAAACTGGAAGTCTTCAGTTCCACTAAGAAGAAAGTTAATTTTGTTTTCCAACAATTAAAATCAAGGCAAACTTAGATAATAGTAGATTAAAGGTGAAAAAGCATGTAACTATTAGCCACAACTTCAAGGACCCACTGGTTTCTGAAAAATTGTCAAATTTAAACTACAATAGATGCAACAGAAAATAATATGTCTCATCTTTCAAACTATTTGATATATATAAACCCAAATGGTTTATATATATCAAATAGTTTCTGAATTATTCAAGTTTAAAAGTCGGACATTTTTTTGGGATACCCTGTCGCAGGACATTTTCTAGAGAACAAAGTTCAACATCTACTGGTCTGAGTGGATCTGATAGAATCCGCATGCCTCTTTATGCTAATGATATTGTATTGTTATGTATGAAGATTGAGGAACTTCAAAACTTCATTGAAACATATAGCAACACTTTCACTAGGTATGGTTCAAATTTCCAATACGAAGACAGAAGCAATGACATTCAATGTAATGAACGAAGATGTACGAAGAGGTAATGGAAGCACCGTCTCTTGTCTCCATTATTGACAGTGGCGTACCCAAGGGGGGGGGGGGGGGGAATGGGGGGTCCGGACCCCCCCCCTTTTGAAAAAGATGATCCTTTAGATTCACTCAAAAACGCAAAAAAATTGGTCCCTAGGGGGGGGGGTAGGCAGATCTGTCAAAAGATGGTCCTTGAGTTCTGGAAAAGCAAGGATACGATGGTCGGGTAAAGNGGGGCTTTGCCCGCAGACCCCCCCCCCTCACTTTTCAAGTGCTCGTACGCCCCTGATTATTGACATTCCTTTGAAAAATGTGAGAGAATTCAAATATCTTTGCCATCAAATACATTTAACAAGTTTGAAGAGGTACAATGCCATGTGCTGCATAGCATTGCCCCCAGCTTACTCTAAATGGCATGAATTGAAGCATGTACCGGGTGTCCCAAAAAAAAGTATACAGATTTGATCAACCCTAACGATCAAAATTTAGAATGAATCAATCCGAAATTATTTTCAAAGCATTGCTCGATAGTTAACTTGAACATAGATACCTTGTTTGTCGACATTGGTGCTTTGAGAGTAGATATATTAATTTTTCATTTTAAGTGAAACAAATTGTGGATATTGCTTAGGCCAAAACGCCAAAGCTCTGGTTTGGAGGTGGAGGCAAATTTGTCCTTTGAAGATTTATATCTCTACTCTCAAAGCACCAATGTCAGCAAACAAGGTATTAGGTATCTATGTTCAAGTTAACTATCGAGTAATATTTTAAAATGATTTCGGATTGATTTATGCTAAATTCTGATCGTTAAGGTTGACCAAATCTGTATACTTTTTTTGGGACAGCCGGTACTTACTGATAACTTTATCAAAATGAACATTCGGGTTCAGTTCTTGGAAGCCTTTGCATTCGTCTGGTGTAGAGTAGCCAAGCATACTCAATCAAAGCAATTGACAAGAACAAGTTGGCGTAATCCGAAAAATGGTCAGACATGTTTAAAGAGAAAAAAACCCAAACAGAAGGGCTGGGCATATAGTGATCAAAGAGGGTGCTGACTATATTCCTTTTTATATTCAACTGAAGATCTGAAAAGAACTACCAAAGCAAATTGCATATCCGACTTTTGCGATGATGTACAGCATTTAAAATACGGAGCAAATATTATTGGTTTTCCAAACGACGACATCCAGAATAAACTACTCTTTTCATAAGATCGGAGAAAGTATGCCTGTGGCTAAATGTCGAAAAACAGTTAGGTGTATCAACAATGCAAGCTCAAAAGCGATGAAGAATGGAAGACACTTCAGCTACTTCATTAAGAAACCATTTACACTTTTAAAAAATTTTTTATCAAGTTTTATCAAGAGTAATCCTAAATGTACACGGTACATAAGGATAAATATGATGATGTTGGTATCTAATTTAGAACCAGGGCTGCACAATTTTCATCGCCAATTTTGGCCAGTTGGGTGATTGGAGAAGCCTGCAGTCTATCAAATCCTGTGCCTTCGACACCTACATAAGTTCTAGTCTGAGCCGAAACGTTCCGAATGTGTCCAAGCCTTAGAGCCAATGATTTAAAATTTTGATAAAATGATTCAAGTCGAATGAATTACACTATGAACTGAGGTTCTGAAACATGTTTATTGTCGTCATCCTTTTCTTGAAATTCCTACAAAAGCAGCCTTTTATTTTCTTTATGTTTGGTGATTAGGCATTCCCCAAAGCCATGCCAACATATATTATTCCTCAGTAAACTATAGGAGCTCTAAGCTACTGAACAATTCTCAATTGCCGAATTCAGAATTTTGAAGCATTGTTTTCTGTCATTTCCGAGGCTTATGACTCTGCTTACAGGCTTTTCCCGTGATTTTTTTTGGCATATCATAGACATATTTGACATAATTAGACATAATTGATACCACCAATCCCACCCGACTCGTTAGTTGGGCAGGGTGGGTGGTAGCTATAAGTAGGACTAATAATTCTAGGTACATCCATACCCAGAAGTGTGCAACCCTTACAATTGGAATTTCAGGTTACTCATCTCGAAAATTGTGAGTAGTTTTGGCAAACGACTAGAATTTGTAGCAACATAACATTACACTGTTGACTTAACGAAATAGAAAACATTCCTGCAGCAAAAATCAACAAAATCTGTGTTTTTACAACAGCTTTTGTTGTTTTTAATGCGTAACCAAATATGTCATTACAAGCCAAGGGACACTCGTCTCTACGTCAACTAAGTCAAGCGTGGTTTGTTGTTTTTCAAAAAGATACAAATAAGAATACCGGGAAAATGGGCGTATCTTTTAATTGTTATCATTGATGCAATACAATAATATTCAATATTGTTCTAAAAGTATAGTATTTTTCCTATATGGCCACGCTACAGTCAATTATAAATAAGATACTTCATTCAGAATCTCGTTCTTTACTATCAAAACATGTCAAGCCTATTTTCTACTTTGGTATCTTGATTCAAAGTTCGCTTTTGAATGACGGCAGGGTTCCTGTAATTGCAGGATTATCTTAATATCAACGTTTGCTTTCGCGAAAGAGCCCGTTCTCCAGTAAGATGAATGGCCTGAGTTATATGGTGCGATTTTATCCCGGGGAGGGGGGGGGGGGTGGCACTTGACCAGATTTTGGTTGGGGACGTGCCACTCAAGTTTCAAAAGCATACCCGTTCCTTATACTAATTTCTCGAAAATGTATACCCGACCTTAAAACATAAAAAAATAAATGATCCATTTGTTTGTTTTTTATACCAAAATCGTGAAAATCGTTACCGTTCTTTATACCAAAATTGTGAAAGGTGATACCGTTCCTTATACCAAAATCGTGAAAACGATACCCTTCACGATGGCATGTCCTCAGTACCCAAAATATACAAAGTGCCCCCTCCGGGGGTCCTATAAACAGGACAAATAGAAACCTAAACACGCCATTGCTTCTTTTGGCATTGCTTTCTTTTGGCACGCTTCGGATTATCAAATACAATATGCTATTTATAAACCTATGGTATCTCATATTTTAACTCAGGTTATTCACTTTAATAAAGTTATTTAATTCATATTAAATTTATTTTCAAAGGATACCACATTCAGTTTTGGTCATTGAAATTTATTCTAAGATACACTTTGAACCAACATTTTCGGATTAGTGTTATTCCAACAAACAAGTTGTCAAAATATTTTCAATGACCAAACATTCTCGCATACCAGGAGTGCCAAAAAAAGTTCAGGCGTTTGAAAAATAGTAGTAACTAAAGTCCTGGATGTATGTACCTAAAGTGTTAAACTTTTAAGAAGGACCAACAGAAATATTTTAGCAATTTAGATACTAAGATTGTACATTTGGAAAGTAATAAAAAAGCTTTCATTAATAATATGTGCTATTATGTAGGGCTTTGTAATACTCATGATAAATAATTCTTGTTGAGGAGGATGCATTGACAAAAGATTGCAAAAATATCGCAAAGATCATGAATGACTACTTCACTGACATTACTGACACCCATAATATTCCAAAATATGTCTCAAGTGAGTTTGGGAACGTACTTCCTCCCAATTCAAGTATTAGCCAATCATAGAATCATTGAGTACTATAAAGATCATCCTAGTATCTTGAGAGTCAAACACCACTGTCAAGAAACTACTAACTTTAGCTTCAAATCCGTCAATACTACTGTGATAAAAGATTAAATTGCTTCTTTAAACTCAAATAAAGCAACTGGACCAGATAACCCTAAAAACTGCCGTTAATGAAATTGATGAAACACTAACTGATCTAATCAATGATACAGTTGAATCATGAATTTTCCCTTCTGAAATGAATAACTGATATAAACCCAGTATCTAAGAAAGGTAACTCAGCGATAAAGAACAACTATAGACCAATTAGTGTTCTACCTTCAACAAGCAAAATCTTTGAGCGAGTCATGAATAACAAATTTGTCTTCACATGAAACGTTATCTCCTCTATTTACTTTATGGTTTGCGAGAATGGTATAGTACCCAGCTTACACATGTGCTTCTTGTTGAAGATCTGAAAGCATGTCTTGATTAGAAACTGATTGCTGGTACAATGACGATGGATTTATCAAAGACATTTGTTTACCGCATGACTCATTAATTGCAAAATTACATGCATATGGCTTTTATAATAACGCCTTACAATTCCTCTACAGTTATCTCCAAGGCAGGGTTCAAAGACGAAACTGAACTCTAAGTACGGTGAATGGAGAAATATAATCAATGGGTTCCCACAAGGATCTGTGTTAGGACCATTGCTCTTTAACATTCTTCTAAATGATGTTTTCCTATTTTTAATCAAAACTGGAATATTTAATCTAACCTTGCGATAACACAATATGGATCAAGGGGCAAACAATTAACACTATAATCCCAGTCCTTGAATCTGAGATTAGCACAGAGAGCAAAGTGTGAGGAGATTAAAAAAATGATTGGGGACCGTCCAATCGAAAGTACAGAGAAAGAAACACCACTTTACTCGACAATAAACTTAAGTTTAATACAAATAAAAAGATTTGTACTGAAGCTGGAAAAAAGATAAGTCTTCTGGCAGAATAGCACCTTATTGAAATGAAGTGAAAAGAAATTTGCTAATAAAACACTTTTCATTACCTATTTTAATTACTGCCCGCTTGTCTGGATGTTTTGTAGCCAAAAAATGAATACTTTAATCAACAATGTTTACAAAAGAGCACTAAGGGAAGCACATAATGACTATGATTCTACTTTTGAAGATCTGCTTGCCAAACATCATGCAGATTTGCTTGCCAAAGATCATGCAACAATAATACATCAACAAACCTGCAGAGATTAGCTATTGAAATGTATAAAACGAAGATGTCCAATTTAATCCAGATTTTTGGAATGAGATCTTCAAATTTCATCAATCTTCATATAATCTCAGAAATGAAACACATTGTACTAGAAGACCAAACATAGTTATTTATGGAACTGAAAGATTTTCTTATAGATGTAGTCAGATCTGGAATAGCATCCCTGCCGAACTAAGAAATGCAAACAACCTACAAATCTTCAAAAGAAAAAAAAACCAATTTCAGTCCCATACTCCTAGTGTAGTTTGTGCACTCAGTATATACCAAATCAAGGACACTTCACTTAGATATATTGAGTTTTTATTATAGTTTACTAACACGTTATTTTGTTAGTTGGTATTAATTAGCTGATTATATTTAAAAGATATTTTTCATGCATTTCTCAAACAAAGGATTTTCGTACAGACGATTTTATCAATTTTCTCAGTACTTATAAAACACGAGAAAAATCACAAAACTAATTTGATCTATTAGACAGAATTCGTTCCATTCCAATCCATCCAGTACTCTAGGTGCTGTGAATTTTCAAACGCCTGAACTTTTTTTGGCCCATCCGGTACGATGTTTTTCGTGTCCTAAATTTATAAAAGATAGGAAAGCTTGAAATTCAACTTTGATGGTAAATGACAAACATAATATTTTCTCCCCCCCCCCCCCCATCCCATTCTTATTCATCAACTTCTTGTCAATGCGACGAGGGGGGGGGTCCTTACACTTATAGTACGTTCGCCACATTTTTAAAATTTCAGACTCCTTTCACCTTTTGAATAGGGAAAATAGGCAACTTTATATAGAGCTTACGCTTTGGGCTAGACCTCCCCTCCCTCCACAATACATACCTACTTTATGGATACGCCCAGGCCTGACAGTATCTTATTCAGGCTGACACTTGCTTGGAAAATATCAAAAGATATGGTCTCAAATGTCATTCTTAGGAATAGTACCTAAAGAAACAGCAGATTCGGAATCTACAAGGTCGTCGGTTTAGGGATCGTCTCAAAAGAATCGGTGGAGTTAACGGAGTTTTTATGGCCGATTTTGCCGGAGATTTATGATATGAAAATCTCAAACCTCCATTATTTTGTGTAGAAAACTCCGACAATATTGTCGCCGTTTTGGATTATTGGTGGAAGAATTGCCACCGAACTGCTATAGAAAAAAGTCCGCTTTTATTGAGACGATCCCTTAAGTAAAATCAAGGAACAAAGTTCGAGCTGCAATGATTTAAAAAGCTCGATCATGACGTCATAGGATTTCGTTGTACCTTATTGACATCATCCCAAATGATACCTCCGATCAAAATTGAAGATGTATCCAAGTGAAGCATGAAATTTGAATCTCCATGGTCAATGTATAGTAAAATCAAGCATAACATCAAAGGTTTGGCACGTTACTAGAGAGTTTGAGGAAATTTCCCACAAAATCTAAGATTGACTCAGCCATTGGAGAGTTGGTATGGATATCCCTACATTGAAAACAAAAAACTTCCAAAAATCCCCAGCCGCCCCTGGCAACATAGTATCATTTAGGTGTTTTGAAACCAGTTTGCACAATAAAAGCAAGAAAGTGAATGCTGGTGTAGACAGAAAGACTTCGTTTTCCCATTTCGACTCTCAACATTATTCAGGCCTTAATTATAGATATTGTATTAATACAAAAATTCAAGACTTCAAACATATCAAACAATCTTATTTCAACCACAAATTCAATCTCTTACCTATCTATCTACGTCTGACGTCATAATAACCTTCTAAGACTCGAAACAAAAATATCAATTTATAAAAGTAAATAGATAATCTAAAACGTAGTTCTCACTTCTCGTATCTCCAAGTGGTTACTCAACCGACAATGGGTGATGGATGACTACCGATTAAATAAATTTCAAATTAATACACACTGGGTTAAGGTGGCTCACTGCTGATCAAAATGTAACACTGATACACATTTGATGTTATATTGCAGTGGGTTTTCGTCAATGAAACACACACGGGTTTGTTTGAAAATTACATTACTTAGTAGGTGTGTCAAATAGGGCCGTCACTTGATAGCTACGTCACGGAATACCTTTTGTCGTGTATGCTTGTGATAGAGTCTTCATGATTGTGCTCTATGACACATGATTTGCACTGCCCTCTACGTCATATGTGGTTTTAATAGGCTTATATTTTGGTTCCGGCCATGATTCCGCATTCAATCTTTTCTGAGGAATAAAAGCCTGTGAACGGACACAGCAAGAGGTAAGTGGTTTTAAGAGATTTCGCATGGCCCCGGAAAAAGTTCTCAAGCTGAATAAAATCATGCTGTGTCGGAATCGACTGACTGTTTAAAAATTCGAAATCTTGCTGGGCCTCAATTGCGTAGGTGACAAGTGTGTATCACGCAAAGAATTATTAAAAAGCAAAAGAAAGCAACAATTCTTCTCATTGGATAGGGTATTCTTACAAAGCAACAGAGTAGTTTCAAGTGAAAGATTTTCAACGATGAAGTTCACTAAAGTTGTCGGTTTGTTTTTGTTTGCTGTCGTGTTTCTTGAATCCTGTATAAATATGTCATCTGCAAGACCAACTCGTACAAGATTGGCGAGAAATATAGGACCACCGTTATTCACATTAAAACATGTGCAGAAGGCAAATGTAAGTATACATGTTTGCTTCAAGCACTCTCTTTACACGTATCTTTAAAAAAACTAAGAAATTGGCCCAGTATTGAAAATTTCTTAAAATTATCAGGTTTTGAGTACTCCGTGCTTGAGTTTGTATACGAGTTTGTTACGAGTTCTATAGCAACCTTTATGTTTTCTTCCTGTTTCCTCGTGGAAATTTCAAAACAAAGTTATTTGAAGCCTTTCCAATGTTTAGAAATTTCTCAAGTACCTTCAGTATGAAATTGAAAATAAAGTGAAAATAAAGTAAAAATATGTGAAGGATTTGCTTGACTGAAATAGATAGGTGCTTAATAATTTTCTTCCAGTACTGGAGTTTCTTAATTTTTTAGCGATCTGAGAGTCCTGACCCCGACCTGTCCAAGAGGGGCACCGAAATGCACCTAGACAAATATTTTTCAATTTGGTACCGTATACTCGCGGATATAATATAAGGGTATACCCTTATGCACGAATATAAGTAACGTGCCCACAAACACAAGTCTGTTTTGAAAAAATCCCAAAAATGAGAGATGATGCATTATTCAAACTGATATTCATTCATTCTTGCTAAAAAGTTTCGTATCAACAGTTCTCTTTTGTGCATCCTTAGCAACGTAAGTATATGGCCTTTCAAGTCCATTTCCTCTTTGTTGTCTGTTTCCTCCTTTAAAATATATACAGGTGATACCAAATAGTTACTTTTCTCTCGAATGAACGGTCTGACATAAATGAGATAGTGATTTTCGGAAAGCCACATTCGTGTGCTTTCATTTGATGTATCATTTTTGCAAAATAGATTTCTAGGGAATTTGCAAGGAGGGGAAAAGTAAGTATAGGTAAAGATTTGGTAGCATTTCTCTTAGACATTGTTGTAATTGTATGCTTATTGAAAACCTAAACTAGCTAATATATCAATTTTCTGATTCTGTAATCAGCACAAGAAGCTTTCACAGTAACATTCACGAATGATTTAATCAGTTTGAATAAAGGCAATACCATAGACGTAGGAGCAAGGGGGCTGAGAAGGCGGCAGCTCCCCCCAACAATGGATAAATTTACCAAAATAAGCCTTTTTCGGGCAAAAATCCACCCTAAATCAAGCAAACAATTCGGTAAACAATAGACTTTTTATCGGGCAGCCCCCTCATATTTTATCTTCCCGTAAGCTTATGGTCAATACCGTTTAAAAACTTTTTGACAACGAGAACTCTCTGTGTAATATCTCTAGATGCACCAGGTTTTTTCGGAAGAACTTGTAAAGCATGAAACATTTCAACTTATGCGAGACACTTTCTGATGAAGGGCTGCTTTATTCACAACTTTGTTAGGTACTGCTTGCCTTCCAACTTCCCGATGACTTAACCAACGCAAAATGAAATGAAAATGGTCTGGCTTACATCAAACAATACAATTAGAACAATACCGAAAGGAAGTGCTACCTCATTTTGACATATGTTTACTTTTTTCTCAAATTTCTGTGATCAATAAACGACAATGCCGAGATAAAAAATCATTACTTTTTTCTTGCTTGCGAATTCCCTAGCCACTGTTTATGCAAAAACTATACATCAAATGAAAACACACTAGTCGGGCTTCCAGAAAATTACTATCTGAATGATGTTAGGCCTGTTGGTCCAGAGAAATTTAAATTTTTTGGACGCTAGCCTTTGCTATGCACCCTATATAAGGGCATGCCCTTATATGCGAGTCGATTTGGAAAAATATGAAACGTCATTGTTTTACTATCTTCTCCTCTTGTAAAGCGAAGAATACATTCTGTAAAATATTAAGTGATATTAAGAATATATTTCAATATCCAATTCATATAATTGTTCTCAATTAAATTCCGAATTGGATTATGCGTATATATACTCAAACGAAAAGATTAGAGAAATCACCAACTAAAAGTCGACTTCAAATTTTTGTGAAGCACAACACCTTAAGTACCTGGTCCATGTGATAAGGTTACCAAATGACTCTGAACAAAAGAAAATATTGTTTTCCACTGATAGAATGTAATTCTCGAGAAACAGGTGGCTAATTATCGAAAAGCTTCTTGGTTTGTCCACAATTTAAATACAAAAAGATATGCACAATCGTGAGGAGTTCCCGCTTCTGCTATCAAGAACACTGAAAGACTGACTGCAAAATTCTATGATTTTATGCCTGTTTTGCTTTTAACGATACAGAAGCATAATCCACCGAACAAACGTTGTTCAATGGATAAAGATGATGATGATAATGATTGTAGCATGTCCTTGGAATATATTTAACATTTTATTGAAATATAAAAAAAAGGATTTCCCACGTTTGTAATCGCAAGAGTTCCTACGGATTTTTACGAATTCATATGCGTTCTAACGAATCCGTATGAAATCGTCTCCGGATTCTGGAAATTCTGTACTAATCCTTACGACTTCTGGGGAATTCTATAAACGAAAACTGTGCTAAGTTACAAAAGAACTGTACTCTGTACTGTATAAGAGGAAGTTTCTAAATTTTTGACAAACATTTAAAGAACCATAAATTCTAAACTGATTGAGGAAAATCAATAGAATCAATACAAGAAAATCTCAGTTTTTTTAGTCTATAATATTGTACCAAGCAAAGTCTGTGGCTTTTATGGTTTACGATTTAGCAATTTGATGACGTCACAACTTCACACCTACCAGCAATATTAAAAAATAAGCTGTAATTCTGAAGCTAATGACGATTTAAAAAAGGCTCTCCCTGGCATTGTGGCAAATTACCTAAAGTTTCATTCCACCAATTCAGTTAAGAATAAATGGGCAATAAAATTTTACATGATTGATGTTGAAGTTCGGACGCCTATGCTCAGTGTGTTCAAGTTCAAATCTCTCGTCATTAAGTTGATAAGTATACACCTTTTCAACTAACGGCCTCGTTTTGGAAAATTTTTAAAATTTCTTCATACGAAACTTTAGACCACGGATCTGGATTTAGCACCCAAATTTAGTAGACCCCGAACGATTTTCACGGTCAAATCCCTTATAAATTTTCAAACTTATTATCGTCATAGAATTACAATCGTAAATACTAGGATTATGAAAATTTGTCTTTAGACTAAAATTTGGGTGCTAAATCCAGATCCGTGGTCAAAAGTTTTGTGTGAAGAAATTTAAAAAAAATTCCAAAACGAGGCCGTTAGTTGAAAAGGTGTATTGTATAGAGACGGCCCTACAGTGGTTAAATAGATTAAACTTCTCCCAAAATTGATCGGCATTCCTGCATCAAATTATGGCCATTGGAATTAGAGAATGAGACTGACAAAATGTACATTTTTATCAATGTCTTTGAGTCCCAAGTGAGCGTAGCTGCCACAGAAAAATGACGGACTCAAATTATCAGTCTGAGATAAATGGCCCAACCCTAGCGTCCTCCAATCAAACCCTGTTTTCATTACTTCAAAAATACATTTTTCTCAATTTGTTATTTCTTTAGACTTACTTACTAAAGTATGGATACATGGATGGCTGGGGATATCCAGATAAAGAGGAACTGATTACTGCCATGAAAGGGTTCCAGTTATACGCAGGTCTAAGGCCATCAGGTAATTTTCATTATTATCATAAATTCAATATCGGTATAACAGGGTGACAAGAATTGATACCAGGTGCCCCAAGAGGATTTATCGGCGGCATTTGCCTTTCTTTGTCATGGGAGATGAATACTGAATGAATTTCTTTGAGTTCAAGGCTCGGTTGTCTTCACTTGTAAAATAAAAATTAAAGGCGCTTTTGTAGGTAAAACACTGTCGTAACGAAGCTGTGAAACTGTCATCACATTGATTACAATCACTGTTACGACATCTACATGCAAACAAAGATACTCAAATTTGGTCTTTGCACTTAAGTTAAATTTTTATAAATCGATTAAAGCAATGAGCTTTCAGATCGGTCAATTAAATTAGTTGATAGAATTTTCCAAAAGGTACAAATATTTTTGTGTCCCCCGGTATTTCCGCTGAATTAATCAAAAGACCAATCTAAAGTCTGTCTCAAATTAGATGTCACGTGAAAATGCCCGCGAATAACAACAATCGAAGAGTCTTGGGTGAGTAATTTAGCATAATCGCAAATCTCACGTGCCATCTAATTTGAGACAGGCCCTAATTTATCATACTTTCATGAATGTTTTATATTCAGTTCCAGGATTATTGGATCTTGCTACCTACAGACTAATGAGGAAAGATCGATGTGGAGTCAAGGATCCTTATTTGAGGATGAATTTCAATCACGCAAAAAGACAGTATACGCCATCTGGAATAAAATGGAGCTTCAAGGATGGCTCAACAGTAAGTCAGTGTTTTCTTTAGTAAATTTTCAAATGGAACTTCGGCTACACGCCATTACATGCACCATATTATTTAACCCTATTCTACCCTGGGGGAGGGGGTAACGAATACTTTCTGCATTTGTATAATGATGCAGATTTTCTACTTCATCCTTTTGTTTGGTTGCCTATCAACAAAGCACTTACCAATTAGCAACAAATTCCATAATAAAAAGACTTCTAAGCCCTATAGTTATTATTGCACCAATTTTCAATGCCATGCCAGTTGCAGTTTTTGGGATATTTATGGGAAATTTACCCCCCCCCCCTCCCCCGGCTATAGTGTCACCCCAAAAGCACCGGCAGAATAGGGTTGACATTGAATTTGATGCTACACCCTTCGCTAATGATCCTTCAGCCATGGCTAGCAAATTTCAGGAGATTTTTGAGTTGCTTCTGGATGCACATGCTCCGATTAAGAAAAGAATGGTAAGGTCAGAATTAGTTCCTTGGTCGACTCCAAATCTAAAAAAATCGACGGAGACTAGGGACAGACTGACAAAAATTGCGATGAAAGCTCCCGAAATGTGGTCGGCTTACGCCAAACAGCGGAATAAAGTAACCAAAGAAATCAGGTATTCTGTTCTGGATTGTTACAAAGGCTCAATTGAGAAAAATAAGGGATTGACAATTTTGGATAAAGATTTAAATCAACAACGTTTTCCAGTATTGAAATAGACGGCAGAACTTCGACAAAAGTGCGTGATATGCTCGAAGCGTTAAATTGTCACTTTGTCTCTGTTGGTCCAAACCTAGCAAAAAGCATAGATTCGAGACCTGACGATGATTTCTTGCAGAATATTACGCCAGTAAATAACGAAATGCTGTTCAAAATTTTTAACGAAATGTATGTGATAAATGCTATCAATCTGCTAAAGAACGAAACGTATCCGGTCCTAATAAAGTTACTGTAACTTTGGTAAAAGACGCAAGCGAATTTATCGCTCACCCCTTCTCCTGATTTATAACCCATCACTTGTGAATGGTGCTTTCCCTGATATTTGGAAATTAGCGAGAGTCACCCCCATTTACAAATCGGGTCTAAAAACAGACGCAAAGAATTAATGGCTGATCTCTGTAATCTCAGTGTTTTCAAGGATGCTAGAGCGGCTAAAACACGATCAACTGTTTGAGTTTCTCAAAATAAACAACAGTATCACGTGCAACCAAGCAGCTTTTCGTGAGTTATACTCTACGATAACATCGCTCATGCGCAGCACAGACATCCGGTACAAACACACAGATCGCAGTAATTTCAATTTCATTTTTTTTCTCGACCTTAAGAAAGCTTTCGATACAATCGATCACGATGTATTAATAAAAATTGCAGGCATATAGAATGAGAGGCAGAGCTGGGGATTGGTTTGGATCCTACTTAAATAATAGAAAACAATTCTGCTCTCTGAATGGTCAGCATGCAAAAGCCAGAGACGTAACATGTGACATTCCCCAAGGTTCTTGTTTAGGAACTCTTATTTTTACCATTTGCTTGAATTTGGAAAGCGTTTGAAATTCTCTCGGGCTAGGATCTATGCTGACGATACCAATATAACGATTGCATCGGATGATTTAGCGAAACTATTTGAGGAGGCACATCAAGAGCTACCAAATCCCACTCAGTGGAATAGAGTTAATAAACTTGGCCCCAATCCTAAAAAAACTGAATTTATAGTGATATTGCATCCACACAAAACCAAGAATCTAGACCTTCCTGAAGTGCAGAAACTAACTAACTCTGATATATAAAAAATCGAAAAGACGATATCGCTCGGAGTAATAGCTGATGAAAACTAACTTGGGAGGAACAGTTTATGCGAACTAAAGGCAAACGAGTGGTGGTGTTGCAGCTCTGAAAAAAATTAAAAAAATATAATTCCACAATCCCAAATGTGTAATGTATATTATGCGGTAACTGAAAGTCACCTGCGCGCGTTATGCCGATGCTATTTGGGGTAGTATTTCGAAAACAAAACTAGCTGCTCTCCAACGCCTTCAAGATCGGGTTGGTTCAATAATAAAACACGCACGAATAAAGAAAGGATAACTGGTCGGCTTCCTGGTTAAACGTAGACAATCTTTTCCGATAGGATCCAGACGATCGCAATGTCATGACCAACAAGATTATGAACAGACCATGCCCTGAAAGCCTATGGGATAAATACCAACCGAGATCTTTCCACTCGACCTACAATACGAGGCACTGTAAAGATCTCCAGATCCCTAGATATAAGACAGAATTTGCAAAAACAGGCTTTCGTCACGAAACTCTCATGATATGGAATGACACACCTGCCGAAATTCATGAGCTACCAACACTGGATCATTTAAAAAAAACAGCTCAAAACGCAACTAAAAAGCTAGATTCTCAAACACAACTCCTTGGAAGAGCAGTACTGGTTAGATTTTATGGGGCTGTATGCTTTTATTCTTGATATTTTTATTATTGTAAATAGTTGTTATATATTTTAATTTGCTGAAGGGTTGAACCTTCGAACATTCGAACATTCGAACATTCGAACATTCGAACATTCGAACATTCGAACATTCGAACTTCGAACATTCGAACAGGCAATGAACCTGTGTAACACGGTAATTATTTCGAGCTTTAACTACTGCCCACTAGTGTGGATGTTTTGTGGCAAAGATGCCAATGATAAGATAAACCGAACTCATAAGCGTGCGTTGAGAACACTCCACAATGATTACGACTCTCCCTTTGATACACTTCTGGAGAAAAGTGACACCGTAACGATCCATGTTAAAAATCTCCAAAAATTGATGCTAGAAATTTATAAGTCAATGAGCCATCTAAATCCATCATACATTTGGCACCTTCATGAAAGGAAAGAGGTCCAATATGATCTCAGAACTAAGCATCTCTGCAAGTTACCGGTCACGAGAACGACAAAATTTGGCATGGAGTCACTCTCATTCAGAGGAAGCCTATTGTGGAACTCTCTGTGCGATGAAATAAAGGAGCTACCAACAGTTGCAAGCTTTAAAAAAAAGATAAAAGCCTGGACGGGTGAAAAATGTAATTGTAAAATTTGTAAGTAGCCTGTTCATAAGTTATGTAGCTTGTAAATACCGTATATTTTTCTATATCTTTGTAAATTGTTTTGTAAATAGTTGGTATTAATTAGTTTCTTAGAACTATGCTACACCAACTTTAAATAATGATGATTTGATTTGATTTGATTTGAAAAGGGTTAATTTGTGTACAAAGAATATTTAATAACAAAGAACAGAGACCGACTTAGACAGAAGATAAAAAAGTGCAGGCGGTGGAGAAATGTCGAGAAGGCGCGCACACTATTTGGCCTCTTATCTTATGAAAAATCCTTAAGTCTTTGAAAAAGCCTGTGGCATGGGATAAACCAATTTTAGTGCTGGTTTATATATTGCACGTTGTTTTACGTCAACTTCGCAAGTTTTCGCATTCTAGTTGACGGTAATGTCATGCATCTATCGTTTTACAAATACCAGTATGAAGTGGAATTCGTCATAGACGCGGTGATTGTTTACAGTCGTCTACGCCAATGCGGAAGTTTGATTTTGAAGAGGTACACATCTAACAGATACTGTCGGTTGTAAAGACTGTTTTGCGACCGATTACATGGAACGTGCTAGCCCGGTTGACAGAGGTGAAGCTTTTCACTTTGGATCTCTGCAGGGGCGTACGCAGCACTTGAGAAGTGGGGGGGTCTAGCCCCTAGAAATTTTTTAGTAACCACGCCCTTCAGACGCTCTGAAAATGAGGGCTACGCCCTTTTAGTTATATTTTGTATCATAAACAGGTCTGCAATGAATACAAAATAGGTAGAAAGTTTTGTAAACTTTGCATAGAAAATTGATACCCATCATCCCAAATCAATCCAAGAAACGACTAGAGATCTTTAGAAGTAAAATAAAATAATTCTTATTAAAAAAAAGCAGTCCAGCATATCAAGTACGAATTATTAAATTACCTTTCTTAGCTTTACTACAAAATGATTCAGTGCTGGTAGCTCAATATTCGAGGAAATGTCTATTTTCATTACTTATCAGAATCAAACTGTCCAGTCGGTCAATGGCATCTTTTGCAAGATGCTGTTTTCACAGGAATTGTTGCCGTAATTTGAATTATTTATGGAGGTTGGGGTATAGGCTCTTCAAATCACTTTCCCGAGATTGTTTCGAGATTAGTGGCAAATAGAGATTCCTCTAGCCAGCAGTGTGTCCAGGCTAAGATAACTGGAGGTATTGAAATGAGGGGGTTTGGGGGCGAAGCTACCAGGAAAATGATTGAGGACACAACTTCTAGTTTGTCTCAGAACGCCTCTCCCAATATCGTTGCTGCATTCTCGGAAACTTAAAACATCCTAACCGTACCAAGCCTTTACCCAACGATCATCTCCTTGCTCAAGATGTCAAGGACAATCTCTTGACAGATCTGCCTACCCCCCCCCCTGGGTACCAATTTTATTGCGTTTTTGAGTGAATCTCAAGGGTCATCTTTTTGAAAAGTGGGGGTCCGGACCCCCCATTTCCCCCCCTTGGGTACGCCACTGGATCTCTGAGTCAATAACATTTACAATTTTTCTTATAATTTTGATTACATGGCACACGGGCTTGTCCGGTTAGCCGATATCTCGTCTGCTGCCTACCACGGGGGGGTTCTTCCATAGTAAAGGTACCTGGGGATGTGCTGCTCTCAAGGGTATACTTTTTCGGACTGCTAGTCTAGCCAAGGGTATGCTTTTTGGCAATTTTAGTCTATGCCAGTCTAGGCAAGGGTATGATTGTTGGCAATTTTTGTTCAGGAAAGGCAAAATTTTCTTAATTTGTGTGTAGAAACCCAAAATTTTGGCGATTTTGGTCTAGAGAAAGCGACATGTTGGTGATTTGTGCCTAGAAAACGGCAAATTATGGCACTTTTAGTCCAGAAATTAGTCTAGCCAAGGGTATCATTTTCACAAAAATTGGTCTAGCCAACGGTACCATTTTGAAGATGCTGGCGGCACACCCCTATCCGAAATTTGGCCAAGAACCCCCCCGTGCTGCCTACCGGGTTAGCCAGGCAGAACGGAGTAATACATTCAAGACCTGGCTGGCCTGGCAAAGCGGGTTGAGAAATTTGCAACGCATGCGCTTTATGAACAGATTATAAGACCCTTGAGTATTATTCAGCACGGGCTGGAGTTCTCCATGTAATCTTTTCAGCCCTGTTAAGCTAGCCGCTTAACTGGGCCAGCCCGCCCCATGTAATCAGGGTCTTAAAGGGAATGTAAGAATAAAAAAGTGGCTCAAGCCACTTGCAGTCAAATTCGAGCCTATCAGACTATCGTCTTTGCGCGGCTATTTTTATCAAAGGCTTACATACTGCAACCCTTCAGACATTTTTTTCATTTAACTTTCTTTAAGTTGGTTATTTACAAATAGTTATAAGCATATATATATATATACACAATAACTAATTCAAACCAACTACAAACTATAACTAATTACATAATATAAAGTATACTATAATGTCCTATTAACAACATAATTTACAGCTGCAGTTTGCCCCCTTCCATGTTTTGATTTTCTTTTTGAACGCTGCCATATTTTTACATTTTTGATATCATCACTTAGAGCATTCCAAAGGATGCTGCCTCTAAAGGTTGAAGAGTTGAGGCCAAAAGTGTGAGTTTTTATTTGAGGCAATTTTACTAAATTATTAATCCTCAGATTTGTTGGGGAGACGAGATAGGGTAAGTCCGAGAAAAATTATGCGTCCCCCGTGCTAGGGGTTAAACTGCATTCGTAGTAGCGTTTTGGGACTAGAGCTCTGAAAAGGCTTGCAGCATGCANGTGCAGAGTTGCATGCATAGTTCTCTGGGGAAGAGTTGGGAGCAATTAAATAACAGGTTGGGGAAAGGATAGAAATTCAGTTGACATATATTCACCCCTGCTTCACAGTGGATAAAACTTTCTGCAAGGATTGTGTTCATGAAAACTGAGGAAACAGTGTAGCTTTGTGAGGGCAGATAATCTTCTTGAGAAGAAGAGCATATTCTCTGGCTTTGGGGCTTTGCAAAGAGTGGAGTTCAACTTTGCCCTTATTTACAACAACAAACTACTTTGATGATTAAATACAGTGAAGAAGACAACTCTGGTGCAACAGTACTTGATTTGCCTTTCCTGGTGTTATTTCTGCTACATTGTTTGAATTATCAGGCCTGTTGAAGCATCATGAAAGCAATTTAAGATGATCCGAAGATGATACATAATTTCAAATAATATCCTTCTTCATAGTTGCAGTTCGAGTACTCATAGTGCTTTCCAGCTCTTGCTCTGCACTGCAGTTTAAAACCCTGTCACGTTGTACACAATACAGTAGGCCCTCCATCTAAAACCTAACTTAGGCATCAAACCGCTTGCATAGACGGTTTATCTCAGAAGCAGGAGAAAACGCAAAAAAAAAGGAGAAAATGCAATCAATATTCAAGATGTGTGTTGTCTTCTCGTTGCAAACATCAAATTTTCTAAAAAGACTATAGGTCTAAACATCGCAACAAAGTTTGTTTTGCACCGACACCGACGTTGAAGGAGCGGGAAGTTACTAAGACTTATTACAAAATGCACTGACTCGCTCCCAAAACTTAAGTGCCAACAATAACAAAGAAGAGCTGTTGTCAGGGACTTCTGTATTAAGTCTAAAACTTACCCGTAGTGCGCAGAATCTTTCACCCCTCGAAGCTGATTGGTTCGGACGAAGCAACCAACTCTTTGTTCAAAACAATAGTCAAACGGACTCGTCTCCCCAACAAAGATTGTATTCAATTTGCTTAGAGCTGAAGAAATTTCAAAGGTATGATGGATTCAGCGAATTCAGAGTTTTGAATACTTCTAACATTGATTAAAAACTCTATTTTCCACGGCCGTTCCTTAAACTATACCAAACAAAATTTTATGTTATTCGAAGCAGAATTAAACGCGGAATACCATAAAGATATAACCAGTTGCTTAAATTAAAACGCATATGATTTATTCCTGATTTTAGGCGAAATCGACTACCCTTGCGAACAAATCTTGGTGTACCCCATGGGGCATTGTTCGACCAAAACTATCTATTTACCAAAGACTCAAGGTCCTAAACTGCAAAAGCATGTCACGAATTTTTAATAAAACGTACTGTCTTGAAATAATGCAATTTTAAATTAATGCTAATGTCTGAAATGACTTTTTTAACTTTCAAACCCGTATAAAAATCGGACTAGTGGATCTATCATAAATCGCTGACCATATCTTGTAGTTATATGCTTTGTTACCCTGTATGCCAAGTGTCAAGAGATTTGATTGGCCCGTTATGTACACCAAGATTTTTTAGTACCCACTAGTACCCCGGAATCTTGTTTCGAGAAATCAGGCTTTTGTCAAATTGAAGCAGAACGCGCGGGAAACACGATTATGNTCAAATTGAAGCAGAACGTGCGGGAAAAACGATTATGCTTGAAAGTGCAAACATAAAGCTGCAGATCAAGCAATAAAGCTTTAGCGCGGTCTTGATCAATCGTTATATCAAGAACATAACAGCAGGGGATGTTGTGAATATAGCTGCAAGGTCAAGTGAGTTTACTTTAATCCTCCGAAGTCTATTCCCGCATTTTTTGAGAAATATGATTGCTTCTTTTAAAATGCTCAAATTTCCCAGTAATTGTGGTTATTTCTGGAAGTGAGTTGGTTGAAACTGTACTCAAATACTTAAACCATCAGATTATGACGAAAACGAAAAATCGAGAATTTTTTGTCTGAAGGGTTACAGTAATCTTAATGACCAGTTCTGAATATTCTTGCCGTGGTCTATTGATGAAAACTATTCCTAAGTAAATTACCAAATTACTTAAGTACCTAAAAATTAAACTGAGTCAAAAGACATGTTAAACAGTTATTTTTGTCCGAAATCGATGCGTTTTAATAATTCTTGGAGTGAAAGCAATACAAATAGCTGTTGTCCTGTAGAGATAGCATTGTTGCGAACAATGACAGTTCCCTAGCCTGCATAGGAGAACTGTGTCAATGATTCACATAAAATTATGCTTAGCAAGGACAGTCGCGATTCTAGTCCAGCAGTTGCTTCTGTCTTTATGATTTTGTGAGACACGGCCATAATAGTTTATTGACTGTCCATAAGATTTCAGATTTCAATAGCTAGCAAACTGCGTCTCGTAATCATTTCACTTATCATTTGTTCCATTTGAATTTGGCTTATGTTTCTGCTGCAATTTTTACAACACAGTCGTGATGTCTTTCTTAACTCTTGAGCAATGGCCTTGATAGTTTATTGACTTGTTTCACTAATTAATTGTTGCACAATTTGAATTTAGCTCAGTCTTGTGGTGTCACGACTCGAGTACAATCGTTGTGTCTTCCATATTTTGTGAGAAATGGCCCAAATAGTATATTGACAACCCAGAGTTCTTGAGATTGCAAGTAACCCTATATGTTGCTAGCAAGTTGTTCCTTTGATTGCTGTTCCACTGACTACAGGGTGACCAAAAAAACTTCACGAGGCAGATCGCGCCTAGCTTCCTGAATGCAAATGTTATGAAAAGAAACAAGGTATCAAACAAATAATTTTGGTGTGCGTGTTGTACGTCGTGTGTATAAGTATAACAATAATTTCAATAAACATACTACTTTTACGAAGAATAAGAATATTTACAACGTTTCGAGCTTAACTCTTCATCAGGTTTCAGACAGCATGTAGCTGAAAAGGCTTAGCTATCTTTTGAGATGTTGCATGGTCAGTTTAAGCTATGACTACCCTCTGAAAAACCTGCTTTTTCTCTCTAAAATATGGCAATTCTTTCATTTCTCAGAATTCCCAGGCCATATTTTGGAACATGTGGAAAAAGCTAAATTGCAACTTTGTATGGGAGCACGAAATTCGAATAAGGAGCAGAGGTCAGTCATTTTGCAAACAGCAGATCTCTCCAGACGGCTTCAAAGCGCTCTCTACGTTAAGTTTCCACAAAATATTGACTGGAAAAGAATGGCGATTATTTCACTCTAAATGAGAAATGTAGGCTTCAAAATTGTCCTTGAATCTGGTTTTTCGGACGGTATCCCAGCTTGAAGTGACCATGCAGCATCTCAAAAGAGAGCGAAGCCTTTTAAATAAACGGTGATACAAAGCATTTTTCAATAAAATTTAATTTCAGAGAGCTGGTTATGATCTGTCTCGTGAAGTTTTTTTGGGACACCCTGTAATTGTTCCTCTTTGATGTAGCTCAGGCTTCTGATGTCATGATTTCAGCACAGTCATTATGCCTTTCCCGGTGTTGTGTTTTCGGCACAGTAAAAATGTTTGTACAATTTTGTGAAACATGGACCTAATGGTTTATTGCCAAACCAGAGTTATTAAGATGCCAGATTTCTCTTAATAGCAAACTTTTCCAGGCGATTCTTTCATTAAGCATTTGTTCCATTTGAATTTGGCTCATGAGTTTGAATACATTCATTAGGTATCTCTGATTTTATAAGACATCGCCCTAAAAATTTATTGCCAACCCATTTCCTTGCCATCTCATTATGGTAGAAAATGATAAGGCAATTAAAACAGCAGCCAGAGAAATTCCAGAGAAATGCATATCCGGTAGTCTGTTCAAGTTCTAGTGGTATCAATTTATTCTGGAGCAAATATGTCCCGTATACAATATTTGCAGTTGCTGAAGGTGAATGTGCAATAATCAACGCAATAATGAGCAAGAGAACGGTTTTAAATAGATTCCTCACATACTGAGGTCTTTCCGTTGTGCCATCTTCATTTCTATACACTGGATTGTCATCTGTAAAGCGCTGGATTCGTAAATAACCTTTTGAATAGAGGCCAGTGACAAGGAAAATTGTAATGATAGTGATCATGTTTCCACAGAGAAGCATTATTCCAAAGGGATAGCAACATTTATTCCAGAAATTGAAGATAAGAGCAAGGAACAAACCAAAGACAATTACTAACGTTATTAAGACGAACACGAAGGGTTTTTTAAAGATTTTATTGAGCCTCGCTTGTTGATTCATATTTGGGTTCATGTGAAGATATCGGTCAATAGCAAGAAGCTGAGTTAAAAACCCGGAGACAGGGAAAGTTGTCCAAAGGACCAATGTAGCAAGAACATTAAATGAATGATAATGCCAGCCTAATATGTGTGCAGGCATTCCAATGAAGCTCGAAATCAGGTCTGACACACTTATGCAAACTATGAGAAGGTTTGCCGAATTTAAGCCAGTTTGCTTTGTCGCAATGAATGCTGAAATAAGAAGAGCATTTGTTGTTGCTGATATTGCAGAATATACTGCTAAAAATACCACAGCAGTAGTATTCTTTAATACTAATCCTATTTGCTCATTTGTTTCACTTGTTGCGTTCGTTATAGTTGTCGTTGTTGATAACTGCAAGGAAATATTTGAGTTGACGTCCATTTTTCTCAGTGTTGTGATGGAATGAAGTAATCGCTTCAGGTTCTTTGTGGATCTGAATATTTATCTCTCTGAATCTGAATATTTGTTTCTCTGGCTCGTTGTCTATCTGAATCTGAATTGATTTGGATATCATTCAAAATGAATCTTTTCTTTCTGATATTGATTTGGATCTTTGTTGATCTAAGCTAAGAAGAAATAATTTCAATCATATCTGAATCCATGTCTATCTTAATATTTGTCTGTCTGAATCTATGTCTATCTGAAGTGAAGATATGTCTATCTGAGTCTATTTCTATCTGAATCTATGTCTAACTGATTCTTTGTCTTTGTCAACCTTTCTTGATCTGAATCTGTCATTTTCTGATTATTTGAGATCAAAATCTTGCTAACCTGTAAAATTGGATTTCTTTTGCTCTGAATCTCTGTTGAGCTGAATCTGCGACTATCTGAATCTTAGCCAGTGAATCTTCCTCGGTTTAATTTTTTCAATATTAAAATCTTAGATCGGAATCTTTGTCTATCTGAATACTCGTTAATTTGAATTTATATTTATCTGAACCTTCGTTAATCTGAATCTTTGTCTATCTGACTGCCAGTTAATTTGAATTTCTGTTGATCTGAACCATATTGATATGAAATTGCGCCTATCTGCATCTTTGTCGATCTGAATCTTCCGTGATTTGAATATTTCTCGGTTTGATGTTTTAATATTAAAATCTCTGTAGATCGGAACCTTTGTCTATTTGAATCCCTGATAATTTGAAGGTTTTTTTACTTTCTGTTGATCTCCGTCCTTGTTTGTCTAGATCTCTACTCAAAGATTAATTAGATCCGCAAGGTACTTGAGACTTTCATTCTTCTCAATTCTCACAAACAGCCACGCGCTGAATCGACAAAATTCAATAAAAAGTTATATTCTCTCTCGTTGATAATATAGACAAGAGCAAATTATGAGTTTGACAGTTATGATCTCGCACTAATAATGGTCTTCCTTCAAGTTAAATCATCACACAACTGCCGTTTCTCAATTAACGCTACCAATTGAAGTAGAAGGAACAGACATTATTAAAATGCTTGCCTCGCACCTGTTGTTCTGCATACATCGTGTTATTTGACTTTTAATTTGTCTTTTTAATGACCGTTAGAAGTAAACATAGGAGAGGTAAAAATAATATACATACAATACAGCACTGCATGACGGTCATAACGTAAACCAGCCGCTATTTTTCATTGCTAAATTTCTAATAATCTAATATTGGCACTGAAAGGAGATTTAATAATTATGAGAACAGATTAAATTGGTAAAACGGACCAGGAATTCAAAAACGATTCTTTTCCTTGTAAAAATAATTAACACATTTCATTTTGCTTTTATTTGTTGAAAATCTCAGCCTTGAACAAATAAATTCTGTTTAGAATCTTTCAAAGTTCGGTGCTTTTTTTATCATATCTATTAAAGAAATGACTAATTATGGAAATTTACTCACCAGCTTGGAGTATTTTGCACATATGTTGTTTGCAAAAGACGAAATAATAAAAAGAATAATTTGACATTGAAAGAGTTTAATTAAGAATTTTATAAAGCTCTGCTTGTTTTCCATGATTGTAATAACATACCTACAAATGACGCTCTAATTTATGAAGCTTTTAGCCCTATCAAGCCTAGGGTATTTCATGCTCTTGGAAGACTAGAGGGGGGCTGATTCGGCAACCCTATTTTATTTCTGTCCTGTAAAACATAGAGCCATAAAACTTGGCATATGTATAGTACATCATGAGATGAACCCAAAAAAAGGAATCTATTTTTAGATATGTCACGTGACCTGCTCATGACATCACAATGTTAAATTTTCAAAATCATAAGGGTTCAGTACTAAAAAATGTCAATCGCTGATTACCAGAAAACGAAAGGCAGTGAGGATATCAGTCCACTTTTTATGTATTCTGTTGTCAAATTTCATTTGCTTTGCAAACAAAATTTATTAAAAATTGATGACGCCATTATATAAAAATTCAAAAAATGTGCGCATGTGCATTGTATAAATACGGCGATTTACTCTTCCAAATTTAAAAATAAGTAGTTCGTTCGATAGAGCATCTAAAATAAGTTATATTCCAAGCTTCGCATTGGTTTCCCAAGTTCCTGTAGATTTTATTAGGGTTTATTCAAAATTTGCGGTTGACTTCTTTTGAAAATGAATTGTGTTTACCCCCTGGAATGAATTTTATTTTCTAAAAATATATTTTTGGGTGCAAGAAAGATAAAAAGTAAACAGTCAGAAAGTTACAGAGTGGTAAGTGCAGTTAGCACGGATATACAGCAGAAAAGCTGCTGGGAGGGGGCTGATTCGGCCCCCCCCCCATGGTTTGGTAGGGTTAACCAATACAGTTACTTTTATTTATTTTGTGTCGAAAGTAGAAGCTTCAAGTTAGATTTTGGTGCCTCATTCTTTCACTGTTGTGTAATATTTATGAGACATGGCTGCTAAAAAAAGTCTAGCTTCCCCCTCGAGACAGAGAGGAATTATAATGACTAAATGATTCAAAATCTGATGCTGAGAATATATCTCTGCCTATGTCGCCATTTTTCTAGGCTGTTGCTTGTGATAATAACTTCACACAATTTTGAATTGAATTATACAGGTTAAAGTATTAAGAGTATGATATATATATATATATATACCGGGTGTCCTAACAAAAGTATAAGCGTTTGAACAGTTCCTGCAGAGGAGCCTTATGTTCGGAAAGTTTTATTCAACCTTTATGATATAGATGAGATCTTAACTTGCAATTTGCGACCTCGAATAACCAAATTGGATTTATAGCTGCAGAGTAATTTACTTAAACAGGTAAAATCTCTGAGGCAGCCTAAGACAGATGGTTATTGAATTATGATACCACTATCTATGCGTAATTTGAAGGAGTTTTTGGGGCAGCTCAACAATAAATTATTTTTTAGAAGTTTGTTGAGCTATTAAAATGAACTATATTCACTAATAAGTCAAAATCCTGAATATTTCGTTTTTATTACTGAATAATCAAAACTGAAACGAAACTTGGGTGAGAAGTTCCGTTCGTGGTAGAACACACTACTTGAGAAATTTCCCTCGATAATAAAGTTATTCAGTGAACCTGCATCTTTTCTTGTCATTTTTCTAACTAATATAATAGTTCAATTGATCAGCAAACTTTTAAGAATAGAAATTTTAATGGTTCATCTGCCTCAAGAACAACTTTGAAACTACGCATAGATTGTAATAGCAATATTCAATAGTCATCTGTCTTAGGCTGCCTCAGAAATTGTGTGCGTTTAAGTGAATTACTCAGCTAACATTCAATTGATTTGAATATGCGAAATCACAAATTGCAATTTAAGATCTCATCTATAGCATCTTCTAAAATAACAATTTTCCTAATTAATGCTCCTCTGCAGGAACTGTTCAAACGCTTATACTTTTTTTGAGACACCCGGTATATACTGTATATACAATTCAAAAGTGAAAAATTAAAAAGAAACTTCTAAACACCTCCTAGGTTAAGATGGCAGGGAAAGTATTTCAAGTTCAAGTATAGAACATGTTTCCATGATGGTTTTCTTGAGGTGGGCGAGGAAAGGATGCATGCAACTGAAGTAAAGAAACGAATAATTTAGGACAAATCGACCAGTAGAGCTCGCATTTTCAAGGTTCCAGCAATTAGTAATAAATAAACTAAAACTTCATAATGATTGTTAAGTAACTGCTCCGAAGATCCCATTAACTTCTTCATTTGTTCTTATAAAAATTATAATTGCAAAATGCTTTCTGCTAATGACCGAAGGCAAAAGGTCCAGCCATTTTCTAATACAGGGAGTACATAAGAGAACATTTTGGGAGATTTCTACTTGCTCTAAGCAATTATTATCGGGATTGTAAGCAAACATAAGCCAAAATTTAACGATTGCGGCATGATATTGACAAAGACATTTTTCTTTTATTAGTCCTCTGGTCTTTTAAATCATCTCAAAACATTTCCAAAATTATAAATTTACACTTAACTCTAATTAAGTAATGAGAAATTTAGCAATAAAGAATTCATTTGCTGTTGATTTTCATTGTTAATACCGTCCTGCAGTGTTGTATTGTATACATAAAGATTAATTATTCCAATGCTTCAACAAGATGACTGCTTCTGCCGCATACCCAATCGGGGCTAATTGAAAGGTTGATAAGATGATGAAAGTTGAGGAACAAGTGCAAGAGAGCAATTCTGATTTAATGGGTACTATTTCTGCTTGAAATAAATCGTGTGTGATGATTGATTTTGTAAAAAGATCATTATTGGTGCTGAAATACCTTTATCAACTCCATAATTCGTCAACACAGCAGCACACAGAGCACTAGAAAGATTGTTTGTCGTACGAATATAACTGCTTTTGCCTAAATTATTCTCAAGTCAAGCTTTAGTTAAGAAGATGATTCGTCGCCTATATCAATAAAATTCTTGTAGAATGGTTCCAAGAAATCACAAGTAGGCTGTCACAATTAAGATCATCGATTCAAAAGATTTAACTGTGTTGCTTACACTGCAACTTTGCAGCAGCATTTCACACGATTGCAAATTAACAAAAATTCAGTACAACAACTATTTTAAGCAAATAGATTCAAGACCACAAAATAATTAAATCAGGCAAGATTCACGTTAACAAAGATCCAACTCAGCAAAGATCAATATCAACAAAGATTCAGCTATTCGAAAATCAGATCGAGAAAGTTTAAGATCACAACTATTGACAAACATCTAGATGAAGTTAGATTCAGATAACGAAGAGTCAAATCGACAACCTTTGGGTTCAAAAATGATTCAGATAGAGAATGATTCAGACCATGAAATATTCAAGACGACACAAGAAAGATTGAGATGAAAAATATCGACAAAGCATTTAGATGAAGATAGATTCAGATAAAAGAAGAGTCAAATCGCCTGGATTTTGATTGAAAAACTATTCAAATATAGAATCATTCAGATTTTAAGTCATTAAAGATTCAGGCCTCAAGATTTTAAAATCCATAAACATTCAGATAAAGAAAGATATAGTTTAACAGAGATTAAGATCACGAATTAGTAAAATTGACACAAATTCAGAACAAGAAACTTAAAATATTCAAATCGACACTTATTCAAAGTATGATCTCGCAAGAATAAAATCAAGAAACAGCTAGATAAAGAGAAATTCCGCCAAAGAAAGATTCAGGCCTCAACATTAAAAAGACAAGCTTGAAGTTCAAGGAAAAGAAAGAGATAAAAGGATTCAAGAAAGATTAAAATCATAAAATATTGAAATCACAAAAGATTCAAATCACACCAAAAAAATCAAATAAAAAAAGATTCAAATCACAAAAGATTCAGATCAGCAAAGCCTGAGAATAAATAAACTTCAAAAACAGCTTGTCAACATTTCTGCAGCAGAAATGTTTTCTTCCTTTCAAATCACAAACGGAACAAATGCAACCAATGCAGCAAATGCACAACAAGATTTGATATTAAAGAGTCCTTATGCAGCGACAATCTTAGCAGCATATTCAATCATTTCAACAATTACAAATGCTGTTCTTATTGCATCCTTCCTTGCAACAAAGCAAATCACTTTAAATACATCAAATCTTCTAATATTTTGCATAAATTTGTTTGACCTGATTTCAAGCCTCGTTGGAATGCCTGCAGCCTTAATAAGAAGGGACCGTCCTGCAGTTGGCAACTTGTCTTCTTTTATACTCGGTGCAACGCTTCCGATAACTGCAGGACTTACTGTGCTTCTTGCTTTAGACAGATATCTACACATGAACCCGAATTTACATCAAGAAACAAAGCTCAATAAAATGTTCAAAAAGCCATTCATTGTCGTATTAATAGCTTTGGTTATAGCCTTCGGTTTGGCATTTGATCTTATCTATAATTTCTTAAACAAAGCCATGGAATCTTTTCCAGTAGTGATTCTTTGTGGAAATATGCTACTTGTTTTGTCCATCACTCTTGCCTCTGGACTTTATACAAAAGGTTACTTGAGAATTCGTCACTTTGCAGCTGACAATGCAGTATATAGAAATGAAGACGGGACTGTAGAGAGGCCTCAATACTTGAAAAATTTGTTTAAAACCGTCCTCTTGCTGACCGCTACGTTGATTATTGCATATTTCCCACTGACAATAGTAAATATGATACTCGCAACATATCAAATTCAGAAGCATCCACAATCTCAAGAACTACTACAATTTGCTCAATATGTATATTACTGGTCTTTCTCAAACTGTTGTTTTAATAGCCTGATCATTCTCTATCATAACGAGTCTGCCAGACTATGGGTTGTGAATAAAATGTTCAGACATTGACTTGCAAAAACGGAAGGACCTCGCCACTCTACTGAAAGCGCCGCACAAAGACCGTGAGCCAAATTGAAATGGATCGATGGGTCGATGACGTAATCGCCAAGGATGGTTTGCTAGCTACAGATAGCTGCAATCCCTTGTTAGAATTTCCCGTCATTTCTACACGGAACAGAATCTTTTGATTGCCTCACAAAGTCAAAAGACGTCACGACTGTCTTGAAAACATGGCAACGGGAACCTAAGCCAAATTGAAAAGAAAATTGATTTATCAATGAAATAATCCTGAGGACAATTTTACTGCTACAGAAGTGTGCAGTCATGCATTTAACTTTTTGTTTCCATGGAGACCAAAGTTTTTAATTAATCTGTGAAAGCAGTACAAATAGTATTAGGAACAAACGTCCTGCAGACCTTTGCACATTTAATGGTTATTTATTGGCTATTGGTTTGTTCAAGCCTCAATAAGGTGACGCTGGTGAGAAAAGGAATGCCTAACGTTGGTTCTAAGTGTACCAAATCTTTAATCTAAAATGCCCTGAAAATTGTTGGGGAATTTTTTCTTTCGGAAAATTGAAAATTTGCTCACAAAGTATTGTTGCTTCCAAATACAACCTTCTCTTAGCAGAAGTTTGCAACAAATAGTAGTCAGGAAATATTCTAATAAACGAAAGACATGCATTAAGTCCGTGAAAAATCTTGATTTTTCTCAAAGAAGCTGGACAAGAGATATGTAGACAAATGAAAGGGTTTTGGCATTAAAATTGGAAAAGCGAGATTCCTTAGTAATGAGCTAAATTCAGAAGGAGTGTTCTTTAACTAGATACAGGGTATTCTTCCTTTGAAAAATCAACTAAGATGCCTGGTCGATTTCTGTTTTTATTTCAGTTAGGCGTCACAATATTTTCCCAATTGTGCTGAAAACACGTCTTCATTGACCTAAGCCAAATTCAAATGGAGCAATTGCTCACTGAAACAATTTCCAAGGAGAAGCTGCTCGTAAGAGAAATGTGCAATCTCTTTATCGAATTTGACTTCATGGAGACAGAAATCTCAAAACTATATGATCGATTCATACAGACGACATGTCACGTGACTTGATCAATTCGCGCTCGAAAATCAGAAGGAAGGTTGACTTTGAAAGAAGCGACAAGCAACTTACAGCGGACGGAGTTTGTGGTGCTGATTATGACATTTTCGTCACAAAGGCAAGTTTCTCGCAGCTTGTTTGGCCTAAATGTTTGTTTTGCTTTTAAAAACAGCATGTTCCTGTGTTTATTTCATTGGTTTAGGTCTGACTGACAATTGCTATCTATCCTTTCCCTACTCACAGGAAGAATAGAGGAGCACTTTTATGCAACTTTTTTGCAAATTTCTTATTGAAACCAATAGAAATTTTCTGAGCATTTACCGCAAAACAAGATGGCGTCGTGTTTTATATGCTGCTGTGACGTCATGCCGTCTGTATCAATAGCAATGGAAGAGAAAGTATTATGAATTCATCGCTTTACATACGATTGTAGTCATACCGCGAAGTGAGAGTGCTCGCTTCGCTCGCGCTTTAACAATCCTAGCTCCTGCGGAGGGCTAACCAAACAGTCATATTATTATAGAAAATGCGATAAAGCTTGTCATTATGGTAAATTCCGATTGTACAACTTTTTTCTAAAGTAATTATTAAATTATCAATCGTTACGTTATCATATTACGTTTTTATTGTTTGTTAACCCTAATTTAACCGGGTTTTTTTTAACTAATATAGCCGGGGGGTGCTTCCACCCCCACTCTATTGATTGCCTTAGGAAAATCATTCAAACCTGGCAAGGGCGTAGTACTAACCATTCTTTACTGATTGGAAACTTTGTGTGTGGCTATCTCATTAGATGACGTCACTATGACGTCATACTATTGAAAAATGTCAAAATATAAGTTTCTCCAGTTAATTCGTTCTAAAAACGGAAAAAATATCATATAATTCTCTAGTTTTCATCTTATTTGCCGTATTATTCATTCCTAACTAAAAAATAATACCTAAAGGTCTTTTTAGACAGTTATTTTGGAAGAAAATGACAAATATTGATGACGTCACAACCACGAGGTTGGTTTTGCGACCAAAAGTTGATATAAAACTTGCTAAAAATACTTTAAATGTATTGCAAAATGCAATTCTATGCATTTTCTACAACTTCCGCTGGAAAAAGCTTCAAATTTTGCAAAATTGACACAAAATAGCGGCACATTTGACTTCATCCTTTAAAAATGCTGATGTCAGCAAATGCCATTTTTCTTGATAACAAATGAAACCTCTTTGTTTGCTGATTCTTTTAAGGTATAATAATCTACATTTGAAACTAATTCTGGTTGTAAAAATATCAACAACATTGATTTTGTCAATACCATCTTCCAAATATGGTATTGTCATCTGTCACGTGACTGCCATTGTTCAAAATGTGATTGTCAAAATGTAGCTAATAGATAATTAGTAATTGTCAGAATGTTAGAGAGTCATAGCTCATGCCGTTAATAAATACTCTGCAAAAAACCGACAGGGGGTGGAAAACTAGGGTTAAATTAGGGTTGAAAGTAGTCCTCGTCGCTAGGCTTTTCGCTTTCTTCTGTCGTTGGTTTACTTTATTTTTCTTTCTTGGTTTTCCCATACGTAGCCTACACTAAAAACCACACATCTTTCGATTGCTCGTTAAATTGAGAGTATTTTGAAAATATACAAGAATCCAAGAATCTTATGTCAAACCATGGAATAGCCGTAAAAATTGGCTTTTTTAACTTCTCTGACCTTCCTGTAACTTTCAGTGAGCTTCACACAAAGAGCAATTAATCTTTTCTCACTCCTTTTATCAATCTTGCAAATGTTGTCTCAGAATTTCTTTGCGCATCTTTCATTCCGAATAAATGATTGAAACAATTTTTCTGCTTCCCCTTGTCTCAATTCGAACTACATCAAAAGGTTACATTTGGAAAAACAATATTTCTGAAAATGGACCTATATGCACCACAGGAGGCCCACTGTATAGTGGCAAGGGGGCCTTCGCATCTATCCTAACGCATGAATTTTCAAGTCTTATATGCACTTGTATATGAAGCTTTCTTGCCTATGTTTCATATGAGAGCCATTTCGTCTTTTTGTGTCAATCAAGTACAGCGCCTCGAAGAAGGCTAGCCATCAATGCGCAAAAATAACAACAATCGAAATCCCGTTTGTTTTGAATTGCACTATTAGTGCTGTACTGTACTATACTGTACTGCAGTATCTATGTATAATATAAAGACAAGGAGCGCAACTTATTTCTGCTATGACTTTTGTCGAGTTTTCGCGTTCGAATTTCGAATAATGGGCTTAGAGGTCGCTACAGACCATACGGAGAAAGAAACATCAGGCCGACTACATGAGCTTTAGCCGCTGAATTTGTTGAGTTTTGATAAAAGATTCAAGCAGAAAGTTATCTAAGAATGTTGCCTGATGAATTAGCAACATTTTGATGTGTCATTTTGCATATTTGGGTCAATGCGGATGCAGCCCTGGTGAAAAGAATACAATTGCTGCTGATTTGTTTGGAAATAAGGTGCGCTCCTTGTCTTTATATTATACATAGATACTGAAGTACAGTATAGTACTGTACAGCACTAATAGTGCAACTCAAAACAAATAGGATTTCGATTATTGTTATTTTTGCACATTGATGGTTGGCCTTCTTCGAGGCGCTGTACTTGATTGACACAAAAAGACGAAATGGCTCTCGTATGAAACATAAGCAAGAAAGCTTCATATACAAGTGCATTCAACAAGAGATTCTAAGGTAAGATAAGACTTGAAAATTCATGCGTTAGGATAGATGCAAAGGCCCCCTTGCCACTATACATTGGGCCTCCTTTGTATGCACCTGTACACACCTGTACACAATCTATGCACTTCTGTCTACTATAAACACGCAGCATTGGTTCCAAA
This sequence comes from Aurelia aurita, assembly GCA_004194415.1. NCBI lineage: Eukaryota > Metazoa > Cnidaria > Scyphozoa > Semaeostomeae > Ulmaridae > Aurelia > Aurelia aurita. The sequence goes on from REGM01000037.1 coordinate 691,995, forward strand.
TCTATAATCAAATCTATAATCTATAATCTAAAATCAAAGAAGAAGAAAGTGGTTTGCAACAAATAATTTATATGCTTTACAAACGAAAACAAATAAAAAGTGTTCTGGAAGCCTTACAATTGTAGATGAGAGGCCAAGTCAAAGAATTGCTGAAGTATGTTGTTTTGCTTGAAGGCATTTATTATTTTGGTGGCATAGGCCTTGGTTGGAAAATTTAATGCAGTCTGTGTTTGGCTTTCATTTTGAACAATAATTGTACGAATAAATGAGAACCCCGGAGTAGCGTGCAAGTTGAGAAGCTGCTTTGAACCGGTAAGTCGCCTTATTTTAGGAGTATGCACAGTAGTGCTTTATTTTGAAATATCACAAGCCACACTGTTTGTCAGTAAACCCATATGCGAAGAAACTGTTTATTCTTAGCTAGCTTGATTGATTTAGAAAGGCTTGCTCTGGTAGCTTCAGAATTGGGAAGAAATATAAATCATTATTTGGTTCCTAAAATATACGATCGTTCATATTCCTGCAGCAGTCAATGGGCAATAAGCTCGATTCATAAACTAAAATCCAAAATTAGTTTGACGGAGTCCCTCATTCATCATCAATAATCATAAAATCCAACTTCGCTGAAACAACTCGAAGAAATGAAAGTGTCCTTGTAAAATATGCTAAATATCACTGTAATGTAGTAGATAAGTCTTCAGTTTCATTATATAAGCCTTGCTCGCCCTCTAATTGCTCAGTAACTGGGAGTTAAATGCTATTTTTCGCTAGCAACTTCGCCAACTGCAACTCCAGTTCAGTGTTTGCATCGCGAAGGGGATTCCCTCTCGCAGCGTATCCGCCATCTTCCAGAAAAGTAGCGCGCCGTCCCAGACCTCTGTGAAAAGGTCTATTGACTTAAAAAGGTCAGTGTAAAATTCAGTGACCATTTCTTTGAATCGAATTGCTTGAAAGAAACCTTATCTACTTTACTAAAACTCTTTCGTTGGACTTTTCAGAAATCTTGAATATTTTTGAAATTACAGAGTATTTCATATTTCAACTCATTTGAGGATGCGAAGTCATCAAATCTCTAAATCGCAAAAAAGAAGAGTGAAAGAGCTTTGCTTGATACCATATTGTAGACCTTCATAAACTGTGTTTTTCTGGAAAATGATTTGATGTTTCCTCAAAAAGTTTAGAATTGCAATGGTTATGAGTTTTCCTCAAAAATATTCATAAATTCTTAAAAAGAAGAAAGGCACTCTGAAAATATTGAAGATTTCTGAAAAGTCCAACGGTAGAATTATCGCAAAGTAGCTAAAGTTTCCTTTAAGCCATTCCATTCAAAGAAATAAGTCACAGAATTTTACAACGACCTTTTTTAAGATTTGGAACCTATGCGTACACAAGCTTATACAGGGATATCGCCTAGAATTCACTGCAATATTCCTTTATACACCTGTACACACCTATACACACTCTATTCACTTCTATCTACTATAAACACGCTTATACAACGATATCCCATAGAATTCACTATAATATTACTATATACACCTGTAGACACCTATACACACTCTATTCACTTCTATCTACTATAAACACGCTTATACAACAATATCCAATACACTACAATATTCTTATATACACCTGTACACACCTATACACACTCTATTCACTTCTATCTACTATAAACATGCTTATACAACGATATCCCCTAGAATTCACTACAATATTCTTATATACACCTGTACACACCTATACACACTCTATTTACTTCGATCTACTATAAACACGCTTATACACCGATATCCCTAGAATTCACTACAATATTTCTATATACACCTGTACATACCTGTACACACTCTATTCACTTATATCTACTATAAACACGCTTATACACCGATATCCCCTATAATTTCCTAAAATATTCTTTTGTAAACCTGTACATATCTATATACGTACTATTTACTTGCTATATACACTCTATATACATATTATATACACTATAGACACTCTATAAGTATATGCTTCGGGACCTTAGAATTCCCATACAATAAGGCCTTGCCTGTTTGTCTAGATAGTTATGCAATGCTTCACTAGAACTGCAAGGTACTTGAAACATATCTTATTCATTCATCTAGAATCTCACAAGCAACCAGGCGCTGAATCGACAAAATTCAATAAAAAAGCTATGTGCTCTCTCGTTGATAATATGGACCAGAGAAAATTATGAGTGTGACAGTTCTGATCTCGCACTAATAATGGTCTTTCTTCAAGTTAAAAATCATCACACAACTGCCGTTTCTCGATTAACTCTATCAATCGAAGTAGAAGGAATAGACATGTCATTAAAATGCTTGCCTCATACCTATTGTTCTGCAGACATCACGTTGTTTGCCTTTTAAATTCTCTATTCAATATACCTACAATACAGCACTGCATGACGGTCATAACGTAAACCAGCCGCTATTTTTCATTGCTAAATTTCTAATCATCTAATATTGGCATTGAAAGGAGATTTAATAATTATGAGAACAGATTAAATTGGCAAAACGGACTAGAAATTCATAAATCAGTCTTTCCTTGTAAAAATAATTAACACATTGCATTTTGCTTCTATTTGTTGGGAATCTCAGTCTTGAACAAATAAACGCCGTTTATAATCTTTCAAAATTAAGTTCCTTGTTTATCATATCTATTAGAGAAATGACTAATTATGGAAATTCACTTACCAGCTTGGAGTATTTTGCAGATGCTTACAACGAAATAATAAAAACGATAATCTGACCTTAAAAAAGTTTAGTTAAAACTTTTATGAAGCTCTGTTTGTTTTGCATATATCATATCTAAAAATCACACTATAATTTCTGAAGCTTTTAACCAATACAATTACTTTTATTTATTTTGTGCCGAAAGTAGAAGCTTCAAGTTAGATGTTGGTGCCTCATTCTCTCACCGAGGTGTAATATTTCTGAGACATGGATACTCAAAAAAAGCCTATCTTCCCCCTCGAGACAGAGAGGAATTATAATGACAAAATGATTCAAAATCTGATGCTGAGAACATATCTCTGCCTCTGTCGGCATTCTTCAAGGCTGTTGCGTGTGACAATTACTTCACATAATTTTGAACAATACAGGTTCAATTTAATAATGCAATTCAAGAATACAATTCAATTTAATAATACAGGTTAAAGTATATTAAAATTATGATATATATATATATATATAAATGGGGTGATTCAGAAAAACCGTGGGTGTTTAACAAGCCATATTTTGATGAAAAACAAGTTAAATTGGGAATGTAGAAGTTTTATATCGCAGAAAAAAGATTGAATTAGTTATAGAAATTTAGTTTGTTAAAATCGGTCATTTATTTTCTTATCTATTTGCGATTTTGTGATATAGCCATTTTGGTGAAAAGTATCGCTAGTAAAAGAACTTTCAGCTTGCTAACAATGACAATTTAAGTGATATGACTTGTCCTCATGGGATACAACATAAGTAAAATTAGTTTTTCCTTTTGTACTCTAACACAATGCATGCCTTCTTTCCATTTTTTGGTAGAGAAACAGTATGTTTGTCATGGTTTACAAGGTCACGCGTGCATGAATATGAATCTAATTGGAGGCCTATTATAGTAATCTTGCGAAACACCATTTACTAAAATCGCTCGTAATTCCGGAATGGAAAGACCGATCTCGACCAAACAAATTTTCATATGTAAGTTACATTTTCTTCTATGCAATAAACTTTAAAGAAACGAATTTGCAAATTAAAAACTGCATCAATAAAAATTGGCAAACACCCCACATTTTTTCCAACATATCCGGTATATAGAGAATATACAATTGAAAAGTGAGAAATTAAAAAGAAACCTCTAAACACCTCCTAGGTTAATTTGACAGGGAAGATATTTCAATTTCAGATATAGATCTTGTTTCCATTATGGTCTTTCTAGAGGTGGGAGAGAAAAAGATACATCCAACTGAAGTAAAGAAACGAATAATTTAGGACAAATCGACCAATAGAGCTAGCATTTTAAAGGTTCCAGTAATTAGTAATAAATATATGGATGATTCTCTTGTTGATGTCGTTTTTCGAATAATGCATCCTTGATTTCGCATCTTAAGCTCTTTTTAAATTTAAAGTTTCTGATGCACTTCAAATCGGAGTAAAACCATTCCAATTTTGATCATACGACAAAAATCTGGTCCTGGTGGTAAATGACTAGCCTTGAAGAAAGGGCGTCTCGAGCCCTTACAAATTTGTAAGTAAATCAGTGGGAAGTAATCGATTAGAGGTCAGCGTTTTTGTCAAGCATAATACTGATTTGAGAAGATTGGTGAAGATGTCATCCCAAGTCCATCCCCTGGCAACGCACTTGCATTGAAAGCATATTCGCAATTTACCATCCAAATATAATGAAAAGATGAGGTAACCAACATCGTTTTAAATTATAGAATACTGTAACGAACTTTAACCCTATAGTGGTTGGGCTATCTGAACTACCCTATTTTGGTTGGGGGGCAAAATAACCCCCCCCCTACCTAACTCTTGACTGATAATAGGTAGAGCAACCAGATTTGGTCTGCTAATAGCCCCGGACATGTACTTTTCAAAAATATAAAAAGTAACCCAAAATTTGCTACAGATATTGCTCACGTCAGTGGTCTAGAAAAGCGGCAAAATCAGCCAAAATCAAGAAATATGAGATAAAATCAAATTTAGAGCACAATTTCTATCCAAGCATGAAAATTATGATAGAATACATCAAATAAAACTACTCTGCAAAAGAAATTTGCAAAATATTGCGATTTTGCTACTTTTTTCGCGAGAATTGAGATTTGAGAATTTGTGATTTTGACAGGGTCAGTCCCGGAAAATTGCCTCCCTCCCCCTCATTCGTCAAAATATTTCAATGAAACTTTATGAGTACTTGCACAATAGGTAGTGGCTAAAAGTCAAAGAGTTTCGTTGTTGTAATTTTTAACCTTGCAGAGTTATCAGAAAAAATCTACTAGAGGGGGGCAAATTTGCCCCCCAACCAAAATAGGGTTAAGATCTTTCAATGGAAAAAGTAAAAAGTAAAATTGGAAAGAACAAAATATAATAATTAAAGCTGTATTTCAAAAAAGGTATAATATAAATATTTATTATTATTATACCCCGTTCAAAATACAATTTAGATTGTTGTATTTGTTTGTTTTTATTGAGCTAATCTTACAACAAGCCTACAAAAGATTGTTGGCAAATTGACAACGCTTGAAAATGAGCACTCTTTTCAAAAACTGTTGACGTATTCCAAATTTGTTGGTCACCAGACCAAAGATAGGGTATTAACCTCTTCGAAAACAACTCAAATGTAATAATGATTGTTAAGTAACTGCTCCGAAGATCCCATTAACTTTTTCATTATTTTGTTCTTGTAAATATTATAATTACAAAATTCTTTCTGCTAATGACCGAAAGCCAGAGGTCCAGCCATTTCCTAATACAGGGAATAAACAAGAGAAACTTTTGGGAGATTTCTACTTGCTCGAAGGCAAATATTATCAGGTTTGTAAGCAAACATAAGCCAATATTTAACGATTGCGCCATGAAATTGACAAATAAATATATATTTTAATAGTCCTCTGGTCATTTTAATCATCTCAAAATATTTCCAAAATTATAAAATTTACATTTAACTCCAAGTACGTAATGAGAAATTTAACAATAAATTATTCTTTTGCTGTTGGTTTTTATTGTTAAGACCGTCCTGCAGTGTTGTATTGTATACACAAAGATTAATTATTCTTATGCTACTACCAGATGTCAACTTCTGCCGCACACCCAATAGGGGATAAATAAAAGTTTGATCAGATGATGTCAGTTAAGTAACAAGTGCAAGAGAGCAATTCTGATTTAATAGCTAGTTCTGCTTGAAATAAATCGTGTGTGACGATTGATGTTGACAAAAGATCACTATTGGTATTGAATTACCTTAATCAACTGCCTAATTTGTCAACGCAGCAGCACACTGAATACGAGAAAGATTGTTTGTCGTACGAATATAACTGCTTTTGCCTAAATTATTCTCAAGTCAAACTTTAGTTCAAAACATGATTTGTCGTCTATATAAATAAAATACTTGTTGCATGGTACCAAGAAATCACGAATAGGCTGTCACAATTAAAATCATCGATTCGTGGGATCTAACTGTGTTGCTTGCACTGCAACTTTGCAGTAAGCATTTCACTTGATTGCAAATCAACAAAAATTCAGTTCAAGAAACATTTTGAGCAAATAAATTAAATATCACAAAATATTTAAATCCGGTAAGATTCAACTCGGCAAATATCAATATCAACAAAGATTCAGCTCTACGAAAATCAGATCGAGAAAAATTAAGATCACAACTATTGACAAACATCTAGGCGAAGATAAATTCAGAAAACGAAGAGGGAAATCGACAACTTTTGGGTTCAAAAATGATTCAGATAGAGAATTATTCAGACCATGAAATATTCAAGACCAAAAACATTTATACAAAGAAAGATTGAGATCCCAAATATCGACAAACATTTAGATGGAGCTAGATTCAGATAAAAGAAGAGTCAAATCGCCCAGATTTTGATTGAAAAACTATTCAAATATAGAATCATTCAGATTTTAAGTCATTAAAGATTCAGGCCTCAAGATTTTAAAATCCATAAACATTCAGATAAAGAAAGACATAGTTTAACAGAGATTAAGATCACGAATTAGTAAAATTGACACAAATTCAGAACAAGAAACTTAAAATATTCAAATCGACACTCATTCAAAGTATGATCTCGCAAGAATAAAATCAAGAAACAGCTAGATAAAGAGAAATTCCGCCTAAGAAAGATTCAGGCCTCAACATTAACTCGACAAGCTTGAAGTTCAAGGAAAAGAAGGAGATAAAAGGATTCAAGAAAGATTAAAATCATAAAAGATTCAAATCACAAAAGATTCAAATCACTCAAAAAGTCAAATCACAAAAGATTCTAATCACAACAAAAATCAAATCACAAACAAAAATCACAAAAGATTCAGATCAACAAGACTGAGATTAAATAAAGTTCAACAACAGCTTCTCAACATTTCCGCAGCAGAATGGAATTCAACTTTTCTTTCTTGCAAGTATTGAACGGAACAAATGCAACCAATGCAGCAAATGCAAAAAAAGATTTGATATTAGGGAGCCCTTATGCAGTGACAGTCCTAGCAGAATATTCAATCATTTCAACAATTACAAACGCTCTTCTTATTGCATCCTTCCTCGCAACAAAACAAATCACTTTAAATACATCAAATCTTCTAATATTTTGCATAAGTTTGCTTGACCTGATTTCAAGCTTCCTTGGAATGCCTGCAGCCTTACTAATAAGGGACTATCCTGCGGTAGGCAAATTGTCTTATTTTATCCTCGGTGCAACGGCTCCAATATCTGCAGGACTTACTGTGCTTCTTGCTTTAGACAGATATCTACACATGAACCCGAATTTACATCAAGAAACAAGGCTCCATAAAATGTTCAAGAAGCCATTCATTTTCGTATTAATAGCATTGGTTATAGCCTTCGGTTTGGCTTTTGATATTATCTTTAATTTCTCAAACAAAGCCAGTGACTCGTATCCAGTAGTGATTCTTTGTGGAAACATGCTAATTTTGTTGTCCATCATTCTTGCCTCTGGACTTTATACAAAAGGTTACTTGCGAATTCGTCACTTTGCAGCTGACAATGCAGTATATAGAAATGAAGACGGGACTATAGAGAGGCCTCAATACGTGCAAAATTTGTTTAAAACCGTCCTCTTGCTGACCGCTACGTTGATTATTGCATATTTCCCACAGATAATAGTATATACGATACTTGCAACATTTCTAATTCAGAAGCATCCACAATCTCAAGAACTAGTACAGTTTTCTCATTACGTATATTACTGGTCTTTCTCAAACTGTTTTTTTAATGGCCTGATTATTTTCTATCATAACGAATCTGCCAGACTATGGGTTGTGAATAAAGTATTCGGATACTGTTTCACAAAAAACGGAAGGACCTCACCACTATAATAAAGGCATGACCCTAGGAAAGTGAGCCAAATTGAAATGGATCGATGGGTCAATGACGTAATTTCCAAGGATGGTTTGGTAGCTACAGAAAGCTGCAATCCCTTGTTAGAATTTCCAGTAATTTCTACACTTCAGAGAACCTTTTGATTGTCTCACAAAATCAAAAGGCATATCGACTGTCTTGAAAACATGGCAACGGGAACCTAAGCCAAATTAAAAAAAAAATTATCAATGTAATAATCCTGAGGAATAGTTTCCTTGCTACAGAAAAGTTTAGTCTTGAATTTATTGTTATGTTTTCATGGAGACCAAAGTTTTTAATTAATCTGTGAAAGCAGTACAAATAGTATTAGGAACAAACGTCCTGCAGACCTTTGCTCATTTATTGGTTATTTATTGGCTATTGGTTTGTTTAAGCCTCAATAAGGTGACGCTGGTGAGAACAGGAATGCCCAACGTAGGTTCCAAGTGTACCCAATATTTCAATCTACTCCACCCAAAAAGTTGATCAAAGAGAGGAAAACGCACTGAAAATTGTTGGAGAATTTTTTTCTTTTTGAAATTTTCTCACAAAGTATTGTTGCTTCCAAATAAAACAATCTCTTGGCAGAACTTTGTAACACATAGTAGTCAGGACATATTCTACGAAAGGAAGACATGCACACAGTCCGTGAAAAAGCTTGATTTTGTTCAACTGGGCTGGACGAGAAATAAGTAGACAAATGAAAGGGTTTTGGCATCACAATTGGAAAAGAGAGATTCCTTAGTAATGAGCTAAATTCAGAAGGAGTGATCTTTATCTAGATACAGGGTATTCTTCCTTCGAAAAATCAACTAAGATGCCTGGTCGATTTCGGTTTTTTTTTCAGTTAGGCGTTACAATATTTTGCACAATTGTGCTGAAAATACGACTTCATTGACCTACGCCAAATTCAAATAGAGCAATTGCTCATTGAAACAATTTCCAAGGAAAAACAGCTAGTAAGAGAATTGTGCAATCTCTTTATTGAATTTGACTTCATGGAGACAGAAATTTCAGAACTCTATGATTGATAGCAATGGAAGAGAAAATATTGTGAATTCATCGCTTTATATACGATTCATACTCCGAAGTAAAAGTGCTCGCTTCGCTCGTGCTTTAACAATCATAGCACCTGTGGAGGGCCAACCAAATAATCATATTATTATAGAAAAAGTGATAGAGCTAATCATTATAGTAAATTCGATTTTACAACGTTTTTCTGAAGTAAATATTAACTCATCAATAGTTACGTTATCATATTGCTTCTTTATTGTTTATTAAAAGTAGTCCTCATCGCCAGGCTTTTCGCTTTCTTCTGTCCTTGATTCTTGGGTGTCAACTACGTAGCCAAACACTGTTAACCACACATCATTTGATATCTCGTTAAATTGAGAGTATTTTTAAAAATATACAAGAATCCAAGAATCTTTTCCCCTACCTCGGAATAGCCATAACAATATCAAGCCTAGGAAGGGGGACCAAATCAGACCCCCCCAGCAGTCTTTATGCTGTATATCCGTCCTAACTGCATTTACCACTCTGTAATTTTCTGAACTTTACTTTTTATCTTTCTTACACCCAAAAATATATTGTTTAGAAAAATTAAATTCATTCTCGGGGGTAACTACAATTCATTTTCAAAAGAAGTCAACCGCAAATTTTGAATAAGCCCAATAAAATCTACAGGGAACTTGGGAAATTAATGCAAAGCTAGGAATATAACCTATTTTGATGCTCTATCGAACTGACTACTTATTTTGAAATTTGGACTAGTAAATCGCCGTATTTATGCAATGCGCATGCGCACATTCTTTGAATTTGTTTGTGATGATGTCATCATTTTTTAATAAAGTTTTTTGCAAAACAAATGCAATTTGACCACAGAATACTTAAAAATTGGACTGATATCCTTACTGCTTTTCGATTTTCTGGTAATCAGCGATTGAAAATGTTAAGTACTGAACCCTTATGATTTTGAAAATGTAGCATTGCGACGTCATGAGCAGGTCACGTGACATATCTAAAAATAGAATCCATTTTTGGGTTCATCTCATGATGTACTATACACATGCCAAGTTTCATGGAGGTACAGAGCAGAAATAGAATAGGGGGGCCGAATCAGCCCCCTTGTCCTCCTAGAGCATCAAATACCCTAGGCTTGATAGGGTTAAAAATTAGCGTTCTTATCTTCTCTAATCCAGTCAGCTAAACACCAGAACAATTAATGTTTTTCTCACTCATCTTATCAATCTTGCAAATACTGTCTCAGATTTTCTTTATGCATCTTTCTTTCCGAATATATGATTGAAACCATTGTTCTGTTCCCCCTGGTCTCAATTCGAAATACATCAAAAGGCTAAATTTGGAAAACACAATATTTCTGAAACGGAGAGATCCTTTGAGCCCTTCTTATTTTGTGGCTGCAAAAATTTCAGCCAGTTAAGTCGAAACTTTAGGTACAGGGAGCTGTATGACCGAGTGTATGACTAATCACTGGTCACTGAAAATCTGATTTCGAGAAAACCGCAAACGTTGTTTTCCTTTGTTGGATCACTTCGTTACATGCGGAACATTGACTGGATAAAAAGAATGAATATTTGTTAAGAGGTCACGAGGTTGAAACTGCATCGGCTTATATAAATATCAGAAATTGTAGAGAAAAGTCTATGCTATTAAAATACCTTAACATCCATAAATGAATTTTATATAATTCAAAATGGGTGCAGTATCTTTAAAAAACAAGGTACCAACTTTTCATGGAATCTTCTCCCTCGTTCAAAGATATATTTATAGAGTCTGCTTTGCAATATGAAATAGTTACAAAGGATTCGGATTTGTTTATGACACCAGCAGAAATAAACTAGTTCTTCAAAGACAAAGCGACGCTGTCAAAGATACCTTTAGAAACTGTCTCAAAGACCTTGTGCTAAAATAGAGCTTTCCGTGCATTCTGAGCAAACAAAATTATCGTTTCCAAAATGTTGATGGCAACTAATGATCCAATAAAAATAGCAAAACGAGAAATCTGAAATTTCGGACTCTCTGTCGTTTTTAAAGACATGATTACATTAGATTACAGCACGTGCAATCAACTCTCGATTCCGCTAGACTAGCAACAAAAATAATCAGCGAGAACTGCGTATACTCGGAAAACTCATTCATACAGACGACATGTCACGTGACTTGATCAATTCGCGCTAGAAAATTTGAGTTGGGGTAAATGAAGCCATTACAAAGTATAGCGTCGCACTGGGATTTTGTGAGTGTCTCGCTTATTTATCGCAATAAATCAATTCAAAAAGCTTGGAAGCTGTTCAAATCGTTCCAAAACTTTAGCAGATAGATAAGCGAAGGTCTAAAAGGAAGGTTGACTTTGAAGAAGCGACGAGCAACTTACAACCGACAGAGTTTGTGGTGCTAACTACGAAATTATCGACCCAAAGGCAAGTTTCTCACAGCTTTCTTGGCCTAAATTTTTGTTTTGCTTTAAAAACAGCATGTTCGAGTGTTTATTTCATAGGTTTTGGTCTGACTGACAATTGCCATCTATCCTTTCCCTACTCACTATCGCGAGGTAGAATAGAGGAGCAATTTTATGCAATTTTTTTGCAAATTTCCTATAGAAACCGATAGACATTTTCTGAAGATTTACCCCAAAACAAGATGGCGTCGTGTTTTATATGCTGCTGTGACGTCATGCCGTCTGTATCAATTGTCAAACATATTTCCAAAAGTGGTGTTCCCGGTTTGCAACGTATACGTTGACTGAATGGAGAAGCGAATGCAAGACACATCCGTATAATGACTTTTTAAACAATTAACAACAGGACTGACGCAATAGACAATATCGCTAAAGATGGCGGCTCCATGGACCCTGTTGTGTTTTGCTGCAAAGCACGCTGGTAAAAAGCTCCCTGATGACCACCTATTGACCTAAACATTTCAGTCTGCTGTTTCGACTAGCTAACTTGAATTAGAATCGACCTTGAATTCGAATACAACATGGTTCGAAAAGAAACGTTTCCAAAGCAGGAAAAGTAAAGTTTTGATTCGAATTGAAGTTTTAATTAAAGATTCGCGTTCGAATTACAAAATTTTCCTATTTTTTACATTGATTACCTGTTCCGAACTTTACCATAGCTAGCTAGTCGAAACAGCAGACCAAAGTTTGTATGTCGTTAGGTGGTCGTCAGGGAGCTTTTACCAGCATGCTTTGAGCGGCCGCCATCTTTGTTTTATTGTCTATTGATGATCTCAAAGTTAGTCTGTCCCTTGATAAATTAAAATAAAATTGATAACGTCCTTTATTATATATTCCACAAGTGTACGCTTGTTTTTTATCTAAAGACAGCAAGGCCAAGAGACTCAGTGATGCAATAATTCCTACTATGATGAATTTCACTCCAGTGAAAAAACTTGCAACAAGCTCTTATTGCATTGAATTGAATTTAATTTAAGTAATTAATGACAATTCGAAATCGTGTTGGCGAGATTCAGCAAGACTAGTTATACTGCTTCGCAGCAAAACTTGATCTATTGATTTTGTTTTGTTATCCGGAAGAAAAATATTTGTCTTCATGCATGTAGCTGACAGGAAACTCGGCATTGAAAAATTCCATACGTCGTATTGGCATTCTAAAATTAGCCTACAAAGTGCAAGGATTTATTTGCTATTTTGGGGGACTGGGGATTTTTAGGGTCTCTGAAAACGCATTGTGGGATAGTTGACGACTCCAAAGACGTATGGTTAACACAGGGTCTTTAAAACTTGTATTAGTTTATTTATCACTTTGGTCCTTGCAAACATTATAATTTCATACATACAGGTTTAGTCATTTCTTTAATAGATAAGGTAAAGCAGACAACGAATCGTTAGAGGTTTCCAAGACTACTATTAATTCTCAAAGGCATATATTCCCAGCTGTTTAGCATACATCAGCAAAACTTTAATGGATCTAAGAATTATTTACAAAACAAGGCATATTGCTTTCATTTTCTGTCATTTCAAATAATCTTCAATAATTAACTCAGAATTGTAATGTCTAGGATGACTACCGTAAAAGCTCTCTTTAACCCATCTCTCTATTAAGCCCCCTCTCTAATAAGCCCCTTCCTTCTGAGCCAAACATTTATATAAGCCCCCCTCTCTATTATGCCCCCCTCCCACTTATATCAAATGCGATTTGTTGCCAAAGATTTGCAATTGATAAAAGAAAAAAACTGCCTTGAACTCTTTCATTTGACTCGTAAAATTGTATGTTGATTCCACGAAATAAAACAAAATTAGAAATATTTTGATAAAATTCATGTGGCACTAAGTACAACATGAAATACACCTACTGAGTGGAAATCCGTTCATTAAAAACTGTATCTACAGAGAAATGAACTTTTGAAAAAAGATGGTAGCGAAAACCCCTTCAACAAAATCAATAATCATCAAAAGCACAACTTGACCAAAAAAAAAGATGCAATGCGAGACGTTTTTTTCGTGCATTTTTTCTTCCTCTACTAAAATCTTTTTTGTAAGAATAATCCCTACCTTACAAGACACCGTTACTAAATGAGAGGCATTGAAAAATAAAGATCAAACATTTCAAAATCAGGAAAATTTCAATTTTTCCATAACATTGTGTTGCTTACTCACCATTTCTTGGTATCCTACTAAAACCTTACATTCAATTCTTTTAACTCTACGAAGATCAATTAAAACTCCTAATTTTGCCACGAGAAATTAGGGAACACGTTATTTGAATAGAAATTATTCAGTAATCAACAAATGAGTTGATGGGTTATTGTTGATAATTATTGATTTTGTTACAGAGGTTTTCGCGACCATCATTTTCAAAAGTTCATTTCTCTGTAAACACAGCTGATACTGAATTGATTTTCAATCAATAGGTGGATTTTACGTTGTACTCAGTGCCCAGTGCCACATAAATTTCATCAGTTCTTTAATTTTGAAAGTTTTTCGGAAATGTTTTATTTTCGGTGTTACTTTTTTTGGCCCACCTGTTAGTACATGTGGCAACAAACTTTTTGAAAATTCTTATTATCAGCGGCTGAGCTATTGCAACTTTTCTAAACCATACAATATATTTTCAAAATGCAATTTCTGCAACTTGACCAAATAAAAATAATTGCATAACTTCTGAATGCCAAGAATAAGAATCCGAGTAACATCTTAATTTTTACCGAAGCTCAATAGAACGAATGGTTCCCGAGTAATTAATAAATTTTTGAAGAGGATCATTTGTGAAACGGGAGTTCCGTGCACAGTGGAACATAGGACAGAATTATTTTGTTACAGAAAAAACGCTTTCGCAAATAAACTACAGCAACAATTTTTAAAGCTGATCAATTTCCACGATCGATGGAAAGAAGCAACTTTGTTTCAGGGCTGTTTTCAACCGGCTTTGATATCAGCCAAAATTTTCACAGATCTTTTTACGAAGCACCACAATAAAGACGACAATCTTGTTTTCAGAATATCTTCTTTGGCATATCCATTTGCTACGACATAATAATCAGTGAAGTTGTGGGTCTAAGGCCAAATCTTTTTGAGTGCAACAATTTGGCCTTAGTCCACCATTTTCATTGAGTATTCGTGACAAATGGATATGTCATACAAAATATTCTGAACACAAATTTTTCGTATTTATTCTGATGCTCCACTTAGGGACCAAGTTGATGTTTCCTTCTAACAAATCTATATCTGTTTTCATTGCAGCGAACCTTGACATGGAAAGTAGAGAACGCTGCAAGAGGACTCAGTTTTCAAAAGACACTGGAAATCATACGATCTGCTTTCAAGAAATGGGAAAAGGTGGCCAACATCAATTTCCATGAAGTCACTAAATATGATGCCGATATTATTGTGAAATTCGCTATTGGCTTGCATGCTGATCCTTACCTTTTTGATGGCAAAGGAGGCGCTGTTGCTCACAGTTTTTACCCTTATCCTGGAGTTGGTTAGTATTGCCTATAATTACTACAATGGTAGTACTACAATGGTAGTACTTATCACTGTTGATAACTTGCCATCACTCTGAAACAACTCAAAATTGTGTTATTCGTCGACTTTCTATATCTGCCTCGTTTCGGCATGGGACAATGCACCAAAACATTAATTTGAAAACTTCACTAACCTCAGTTCCAGCCTCGTACCCAGTGTCAATGAAGGATTTCTCTTCCGTACGAAGACTGCAGCACCTTCATTGACCCTGAATCCTGTTTTGGATATTCTCCAGTTGCATTGGCTCTTTTCAAACACAATAAATTTTAACACCTAGAAGAAGTGGCACTCAATCCAACCAAAGAACGTTCCAATAATGGCTTAAAGTTACAATGAGTGGTGCTCTAATCATGCAACTGCTGTCTGCCTTACTATGCTATTAATGAGTTATTGCTCCCCAATAGAATCTAAACTTTTTGCTTCCACCTAAATGATTTCAACGACATCGAAAAAATATCGAAATTGAGGCAATACTAAATTCGAAGCATTTTTCATTCGCATTATGAATCCATTTCGCGTTTTGACAAAGTGTGAACCAAGCTTAAAAAGAATTATTTGTTCAGGTAGAAAGCAGCAAAAAATACATAGGTACAAAGTTTGACCTTATCTTTAACGAATTTCGTGAGCTCCCTCACCATTTAATTTCGCTCCTAAACAGCACGATACTCGAAGCTTTGCTTAGAGCTTTGAGACATCGCAGGAATAACGAATGCTCTCTAATTCAAAGAATTTGCACAAGGAACTTCTTTTCGATGCTTGCCAGAAAAGTGGCAATGTCAAGGCCTGTCTTGAGCTATAATGTTATGAACCCAACTATGATGAGCAATAACAAGGATTCTGTAATCAATCAGAGTTAATCTACGGTGCCAATGAATACCTTGTTACCCAAAAAATTGAATTTGGGATATTCAGGACCCAATCAAAAGCCGGTAGAATCGTCACGTGTTTCGTAGCCCTTTGTGTTCATTGTTCGTAAACACAACATGGAGGAACGAGCAGTGATGCGATCAATGATGAAGTTTGCCAAGTTTGCGCGTCTTCAAGATTTGAAACCTTGGGATGAAACTACGTTTCAAAAGGGATTAAACACTGTCAATCGCTCAAGCATATATTCCAGGTGAAGGAAGTCTACAACGACCAAGGGACGATTCTTCAAAAGCTTTGCTTTTCCGAGGACAACGTTTACGCGGTTACTTTTCAGTTCAGCTTTGTTTTGATCTTCGAAATGATCTCTAGAATGGGGAATGATGTATTGGTAGTACCCTCAAATGTTTGTCACCAAGTGGGGTTTAAGAAATTATTGATGAGTCTTTTATGCCTATTGTCTCTGCAGGCTCTGAAGACTCTCTGAAGTTGCCTCTGACTTTCTTCACAGGACGGGGAATTACTTCCACATCAACGCAGTTTCTACATATAGGCCTATACTTTTAAAATGGAACTAAAAATTGAAAATCAAAACTTAATATTTCTGCTTTCGGATTAAATACACCAGATCCTTCCACTAGATTTTGATCGCACCTCAAAATAGTTTCTTCACAGCAAGGAGCGAACTTACTCTCACCCGACAGTTCCGTAACGCTTCCTGTTTGCGGAGTCAATGTATTACGCAAGATTGAGCTCCTCTTCGCAGGAGGCAATTTGCTCTCAGAGCACAAAAATGGACGCTAATTCGCAGACTATACCAGAACCTCTTTGTCACTCCTTCGCAGTGGAAAAGTATAGTCTACAAATAGTATAGTATAGTATAGTATAGTATAGTATAGTATAGTAGAGTATAGTAGAGTATAGTATAGTATAGTATAGTATAGTATAGTATAGTATAGTATAGTATAGTATAGTATAGTATAGTATAGTATAGTATAGTATAGTATAGTATAGTATAGTATAGTATAGTATAGTATAGTATAGTATAGTATAGTATAGTATACCTTTATTTGATCAAGATCGTTCGTTAAAAATGTGAATCAAAGCCAAGTGGTCGACGAGCAAAATGTCGACACATCGGTTGAAACCATAGAAACGGTGGCAGTTGGCGGGCTGCTGTTGTTGCTTGTTGTTGTGCTGCGCTGTTCCGTAATTTAGCATTGGTCAATCTTGAAAACGAGGCACGTGCTTGACAGGACCATCTTTTGTGCTGGAAAGCCATGAGTCCTAGTATGAGCGAGTAGGGTGGGCGGGTGGTAGTGATTACTAGGAGTCAACGTAATAAGTCCAGTCTAAACTCAGATCGTGAAAAACCTTATTCGGAGCCATATGCTACATAAGAAATGATTAATCTTGCTAAGGAGCCTAATATCTTACACGTTCATATTAACTTCTGACTTCGGCATCGACTAGACAAAATACTTATATTTCATGATCTGAAATGAACTTTTGATTTATACATTGTAAAGAGATTACGTTTTATAAAATCAAACATGAACACCTTGGCATCAACCAGACAAAAGATAGTATGCTTATATTAAACCTACAATAACTGTTTCCAAGGGCACTAACAGAAAATGTTATCCTGAAGCCGTCAGTACAGAACCAACCTTGCGAGGTTTTGTACAGAGACTGAAGGTTAAAATTTTCTGTAATGTCAGGGCTGGATAATTCCTAGTTTTGAAAAGATAGTTAAAACATAAAAGCAGGAAAAGATTGATTCCAAGATAAAAATGATAGAAGCTCTAGCATGAAGCCATTAAAGATGAAGTCACTTGATGCTGTTCGAATCCGACAGTTATCTGTACTGAGAAATAATGCCCCACTCCACCCACTCCTACTTCAGTGTCGAATGCTCTCAACCAATTAGATTTATTACCAGCTTTGCGGCCCTGACCATTGGGAAATAAGTTCTAGTATGCGCCAAAACCACGGGGGGGGGGGTTCTTGGCCAAATTTCGGATAGGGGTGTGCCGCGAGCATCTTCAAAATGGTACCGTTGGCTAGACCAATTTTTGTGAAAATGATACCCTTGGCTAGACTAATTTCTAGACCCAAATTGCCATAATTTGCCGTTTTCTAGGCACAAATCACCAAAATTTCGCCTTCCCTAGACCAAAATCGCTGAAATCTGGGGTTTCTAGACACAAATTAAGAAAATTTGGCCTTTCCTGTACCAAAAATGCCAAAAATGCCAAAAATTATACCCTTGCTTAGACTGGCCTAGACTAAAATTGCCAAAAAGTATACCCTTGGTTAGACTAGAAGTCTGAAAAAGTATACCCTTGAGCGCGGCACATCCCCAGGTACCTTTACTATGGAAGAACCCCACCCCCGTGACAAAAATCAAGTAGCCAACAAAATCTCAGATTCGCTACCCTACAGTTTAAAGCCATGGCTAAGTTTTGATGTGTCACCCGAAGGAAAAGTTTGAAATCAGTTCATCTTTCCAATCCAGTTTCGGTAACTTTTCAAACATTGTGAAATTTTACTCTCGAGGTATCTGAGATTTCCACTCGCTTTGTAGGGATTGGTGGTGATATACATATTGACAATGATGAGAATTTCAAACAAGGAACTGACCTAATGTGGGTAGCAGTGCATCAAATTGGACACAGTCTTGGCCTTGATCACTCAGGTCTCCGTTCTGCAATAATGTCGCCATGGAACATGAGGAAGATTGGTGCTGATTTTAATTTGACCCAAGATGATATCGAAGGAATTCAAAGCTTGTATGGTAAGTGCTTGTTAAGACCTATTGAGGGTTTCGAAAGATCAGAAAATGCGCAAAATTACATTGATGAGTCATCAGATATAATGAAGTGCATCAATATATATAAGCTCTCTAAGACAATATATCAAGAAATTTTGGCCTGAAGAAGAAAATATTGAGTGCTCTTTAATTTCGAGGAATGTTGCAGGAAGCTAGAGCAATTGAACATATGAGAAAAACCCACTTAAAAAGAACAGATTATTTGGTTTTACAAGGTATCACTGTCCAATAGCTTTCAGCAATTTTACAAAACATGTCTTCTCAAGATTCCTGAAATAGGTCTCTGTTTCCATCCACAGGTAATTTTTTATTGGGAAAATTTTTTGTTGTTGCTTGTTTGATGTGCAATGAGTCAGAGGCACTAAAGTGGAAAAAGCAATCGTTCCCGAAAAATAATTTAGTTATTCTTTGAGCCTTTTCCATTTACAAAATTTGAACTTTAATGGCCTCTGTGATTGGTTAATTTCAAATTAGTTTACCATATTTATTCTCGTTTCTTCTTTTGCGGATCTTTTCTGGTGATTTGCTGTGACCATTCCCGATGCCGTTACGATGAAGTTTTAAAGTTTTGTCCACAAACAAACTTTTCATGTACATTATGCACAATGGAAAACACACCGTCCACACAGCACAGAAACGTATTGCCGTCGAACAAAATTCACAGTCGGACTACTTGCTACTCAAATCGACCAAAGAAATACCAATTCTGTAACAATAGCATTCATTGCTGTAGATTGACACGCCACTATAAAGTCATTAGTAATTACAAACAAAAGGATTTATATGCCTGTTGATCAAGTCATAAATAGAAACCATACAACCTGCAAAAGATGCCATGAAAATTGGATGACTACCTTACTCCATGGGCATTCGAAAGGGGGTAGCAATGAGAAAACGTAGCTATATATCGAAAGAAGGAGAAAATTCACAAATATAGCAATTGTTTCAGACCTCACGATACATAAATGAGAATGTAACAAACTTTTTTCAGACTTCTCGATGTTCTTTATCAATGGAAAATATAGCAAACTGTTTTCAGACGCTTCGATGTATGTTCTTTAACAATGAAAATACCAAAACTCCAACCAAATAGAAATACAATATTCATTAAACTTTGAGAATATTTTGAGACCTGAGGAATTTTGCATACTTCATATATTCCTTCATAAATCATATCACTAACTATTTTCTTATAGGACCTCGCCCAGGAAATGGCAAGAAAAAGACGACGCCTTCACCCACGAAGCTTGTCAAAACAGCTGCTACAACCTTAGCAAGATATTATCCATAGAAATATTTGACATTCAAATCAATTAAAAACATTCTATTTCAGAAACTAATTCGACCTTACGATATAAGTTATTAGAATCTCAACTTATTAGGAAAGTAAAGTCTGAGTATACTGATAGAAGGAATCATAGAGCTCAGAGTAAAACCATTTATCAAAATATTTGCTATTTTGATGATAAAACATAGCATTACTTTGAAACATCAATAAATTATTTAACCACGGTCTAGTCTATTAGGGTCCGATTATATGAGAGTTTTCAGCCTGGTTTATTCCTTTGACAGGACTGAAATTTGAATCAAATATAGTTTGGTTTCAGCCCAGGCTGAAATGCATACTTTGCATGGGAAATAATTTCAAAATGGCATGCGCATGTTCCAGTAATCCAGCCTGGGTAAAATTATGATTTGCGATTATATGGAATTTGCTAGCTCGTTTGATCGTGCTGAAAATCCTAGCCCGTTTGCTAAAAGCGAGCTGAAATATCGATTAGGCAGACTGGGCTGAAAATTTTTTCATGTTATCGAAATCTTGTTTGCAACACGTTGACCGCAACACCTAGCTGATTTTTCAACCAGGTTAAAGTTACAAACGGGCTGAAAACTCTCCTCAAATCAGCCCCTTAGTACTACAGATTTTATACTCGGATTTGTCTCTCTAATTTTGAATGTACATAACATTTTGTTTTGTCGGCTAGAATGTTAACTGGAATGTCTCTATGATGATTTATGAACATGATAATCTTCGCAATGATTTTGGTCCGCTGTAAAGAAGTTTCCTTTTCTTATTTAATTAAGTGCGGGCCCTTGCTGTTTTCCGACTTTCCCTAACTGGCCATAATTAAAGTAGCCTCCAATGCTCTTTCGACACCCAGCTGTGGTTTTGCTGACTCTAATAGTGTGCAAAATTACGTCGAGCCAAAATTTAAGTTGAATCATAAAACCAAATATCTTGACGAGTTACAGCATAATGAAATTACAGTCATAAAAAAGCCACAAGATGAAATCTTTTGACTTATACCCTGAGTCAAAAAGGAATTGCAGTTGTGATAAAAAGATATTAAACAAGGAGCTCGATCGGAGGGTCTATGAAGAAGCACGACGCTAACATAGAAAACATGTTTTGCTTCCCTAATTTTTTATAATGAATAAATTTTAGTAAAAATACTTCAGCCTTTCAATTATTAACCAGAATTCTATTAGTTTGAATCCACCGAGCAAGAATTTTAAAATGTTCATTCTTTTTTACGAAACTGGTGTTGACAAAGCAACATATGCTAACTGAATGAAAAAATATTAACTTGATTAATTCAGCTTAACATTAATTTCTTGAAATTTATATTAACTTTAACTTTATTAGCAATATATTTGAGTTCTGCAAAACACAATTACTTGGTCTTTTGTTATTGTAGCATGAAAAATGTCTAGAAATCGCTCACTGACGAAAACATAAATCCTATTTGAAATATAATTTCAAAATACAATAAAGTACAATATATTACAATACATCCATCAACAGGACTGGACTGTACCATAAAGTACAATACATCAACAGGACTGAATTTTGGATAGGTTTGCGGTCTAAGGAATTATGTTGTTGCTTTTTTTGGGCTTAATCGCATAGAGTTTAATTGTGGAAAAATGTTTTTTCTTTTTTTTATAAACTGAAAAAATGTAGTTAAACATTCGAAATTGACCTAGTTCACTAACATTTGTTTCTTTTCACCCAAATTAAGTAAAGTGATCAATCTCTTGACAAAACATCTTAATGGGTAAAACAAACCTTAGCCAATTAGATCTATTAATCTTTACAAGCAATGTTGCCAAAGCATCGCTTTTTTGTTTTAATTTTGACATTGGCATTCTCAGTCCCAATTCTTCCAATCGAAGTTGCTGTACCAGATACCGTACAATACCAGTTTAAAATCCCATTCCGATCTCATTTTACCCTTTCAGGATCACAAGTATATTTGAAAAACAAGTAGCTTACAGACATACTAAATTTCTCTCACGTGGGGCTATAACTTAGCCTGATAACCAGACCCGATTTCAAAGGAAACTATTTCCTTTGAAATCGGGTCTGGTTATCAGGCTAGCTATAACTATGATGCATAACATCTTCAAAATATAATATGTTAAACTAATCATATGAAAACTGAGCAAAACATATCAGTTTTTGGCTTGCGTTCACACTGCTCCTCTGTGAAAACAGAGATTTTCGAAAAAGCTAATGAAAACAGATAAATTTGAAAACGATGCGTTCTCAAAGCGATCCGTTTTCAGTTTGAACGCGAAAAACAGACAAATCTGAAAACGCTTCGCATTCTTTTGTGTAGGCTGTTGATTACAATGGCCTACAAACTCGCGATTGACTCCTTTTTGACAGATACTAACAAAAGGCTTTGTTTTGAAAAGTTTATTATCAAAACCGTTTTGCTGGAGCAGTGTGAACGTCTATTGTATTCATAGCATATTCATTTGAAAATGGAGCAATGTGAACGGGCAGCGTTTTCATCAATAAAAACGAATAGAAATGAAAACGGAGCAGTGTGAACGTAGCTTTAAGCCTTGAATATATAGATTAGACGTTTCAGGCATAACTCTTCCTAAGTGATAAAGGGTTTTGCTCGAAACTTCATTACTGATACCCGAAAGGCATAATCTTAATAGTCAATCTTAATTTTCTCTAATATCAATATCTTCGTTTATATTCAAGGCATTAACTGAGATCTTAGCTTTGCAAAACGGCAACTCTCTGCTCACGAGAGCGGAAAGCAGAGTTGCCTTTTAAATTCTAGGATAAGTTTAAAGAAAAAAGCCAATGAGTGCTCCATTATCTTGAGATTAAAATTAATTTGGACCAATGAGACTGCGTCATTCCAGAACGTTCGGCAAGAGTTAACTGATCGTAGAGACTGAATTGATTAAATTTTCAACGATTAAAGTCATGAATTCTCACAAGTAAAAAGCTTGTGTATCAATGTTTTTTAAGGTAGCCTTGAAGTTAAATGCTTGATCAAAAAAGAAACGTTTCAGATTATTAAAAATAGTAATCTTCTTCTACAAACACCTAAAGTTTGATATTTTTTAGGACACTAGGTAACTTTTAAACATTCTTGGCTTGAATTCTTGGTCATTCAAACATAGACAAATGATTATCTACATCACATTCTAGTTTGATTTTGGTTAAAAGCTGTAAATTTGATATAAATATTCTTGTTATGATAAAACTTATTTCTAAGCTTATTGGGTTTAGCCAATTTTGGAACATTATCTCTTTTAATAATGAAAGCTATCCTCGAGCTTTATAGCGCATGTATTAATTCATGTAGTCATGTTCTTTTTACTAGATTTGAAGAATCCACCCGGCCTAACAGTTTCTGTTATTTTTCCAAAAATATATTTCGAAGGGAAGAATGAGCTCTGCGTAAAGCTGTAAAAAGATGGTCAAGACGAGGAGACAAAGTAGACTTCAACTTATCTCAATCATGAAAGTTATACCAAAACAACAAGGACAGGAAGAAGTACAACACGAGGGGCTGGACCCTCTTACTCATTACGAGGCTAAATAAAAATGATATCATTACATCCCATATCATTAAAAGAAACTAGAATTTCTAAACAAAACTGTTCATGAAACAAAACGTAGTTAAATCAACCCTTGAATGTACTTTGGGGCTAAACCCTCTAATGTTCTGTAGGGTACAACCCAAACACAATAACCCTCTAATGTTCTGTAGGGCACAATATAAACACCCTCTAATGTTCTGTAGGGCACAATATAAACACCCTCTAATGTTCTGTAGGGTACAACATAAACACCTTCTAATGTTCTGTAGGGTACAACCCAAACACAATAACCCTCTAATGTTCTGTAGGGTACAACATAAACACCGTCTAATGTTCTGTAGGGCTACCATATCTGAGGTGGTTT